>JAHVYB010000326.1:0-30737 GCA_020623695.1 Calonectria henricotiae | reverse complement strand
TAATATAAATTATAGGTTTATTATTAATTTATATAATATTAATAATAATCTTATAATTAAACTTATAGTTATCCTTTAGTATAAAGTAAAATCTACTTAGGGCTTTGCTATTTATTTAATAATAATAATATACTTTAGTAAGTTTCTTTAATATTTCTAAATTAAACTCCTAATCTACTTATTTAAGTATCTTCTTTAAATAATTAACTAATAGATACCTAAATCAATAGTATATCTAGTATAGCTTAGACTTTATAAGATAAAATATAATAATTTCTTTTATATTAATAATTTACTATAGATATTCTTATTATTTAATTATAGGGACTTTAATATCTCCCTTAATAAGTATATTCCTTAGATTATTAAGTTTAATACCTATTTAATCTATATTACTAATAGATAGTAGGAAAGGGATATATATTAGGACTAATTAGAAGTTAATAGTACTAAGGATTATAAGTATAGTTATTATACTATTTAATATTATTAAGCCCTTACTAAATTTAATCTTATAGTCTTTAGTTTTACTAATTAATAATAAGAAGATTAATTTTCTTAGTACTTATACCTAGGGAAAGCTAGTAGTTAATATACTAGTTGCTTTTGTATTAGGGATAATCCCTTGGAATACTTTATAATTATATTAATCTTTAGTAAAGTATACCTTATTCTTTGCTTCCTTAGTCTAAGGATCTTCCTTTATAAGAATATAAATAAATACTTAATTATAAAGAATAATAATTATATTTTTATTATTTAGTTTATAGGTCTTAAAGAATTATTTAGTTCTATTTATTATAATAGTAAAGTTTATAGTATACTATAGGTTCTTTAGTCCTCTATTAAAGTTATTATTATTATCTCTAAGCTATTCTATTTCTTAGATAATATCTTCTATTTACTAATTAATATTATTATTATTCTCTCCTTTATATATTATTAAGAAGATTTAATAAGTATTATCTAATAGTTTTACTTTATAACCTTATATATTAAACTATTTCTATTTTAATTATTAATACTCTCTTTTAGAATACCTAGTTAATTAATATTCTTATTAATAGTATATAAAATATTATTATTATCTTTATTATTAATAGTTATTCTATTTAAATACTTTCTTTTTATAATATTATTTATTTTAGATAAATTTATAATTAATAAAGAATATTATATTACTTATTTTATTATTATTTACTATCTTTAGTAATATTTAGATATTACTAGCTAGTCCTTTAAATATACCTATATATTTATATTAAACTATATTATACTCTATAATACTATTAATAAATAATAGAAAGGTCTAGTAAAGTTCCTTCTTATTCTCTTTACTACTATAGATCCTATAATAGATCTATTAAATATTCTAGATAAATATCTTAAAGTTCTTAAGTAATAATTTATTCTAATATTTCTAGATAAGGTTCTTTAATATTATTATCCGAAGATTATTTTAATAGGCTTAGATAATCTTTTCTATCTTAAAATAGTTTTAAATCTTCTTATATAGTATTTTATATAAATATCCTTTCTAGGCAAGTAAAATAATATAATAATCTTATATCTTTTTAGTAAGTATAATTAGTAATACTTTAGTATATCCTTTAATTAATATAATAATTTATTTATATTTATCTTTAAAGAGAGTAATCTTAATTAATTAAAAGTTATATTATTTACTATTATACTAGTCCTTATTTATATAAATCTTACTTAGTTTTATTATTTTCTTTATAATACCTTTATTAGTTATATTAGTAAAGATATTATATTACTTAGTACTTATTAATATAATAAGTAACTTTATATATAAAGGTACTATTACTAAGGTAAATATAATAATTATAAATTCTCTTAGTACTTCTATTAATACTTAGGGAGTATTTTATTATAAAGATAATTAAGTATTATATTATATTAGCTATATATTTATCTTAGAGTTTAAGAGATTAACTAAATTAGCTATTACTCTTAATCTATCCTTTAAGATTTTTACTTCTTTATTAAAAAGAGTATTTTATAGCTTCTTAATAATTATTATAATTCCTTTCTTAAATATTACTTTTTTCTATCTATTAAAATTATCTTAAAATACTTTAGTTATTTTATTATTATAATCCTTAGAATCCTTATAAGAGTAAATTATATAAATAAGGTAATTATTAACTTATATCTCTATAAAATTTAAGGGGTTTTCTCTTAATAGATTTACTTTCTTCTAATTAATAGTTAGAAAGGGATTATATTTTATAATCTATTTAGGAAGATTTTACTTAATCTTTTCTTAGTTAAGATTAATAGTAATTCTAAGTATATTCTCTTTTTTAGATATTTTAGTAGTTTTATTATAATATTCTTTGTAAAAGGGATTATAGGGCAAGTTATAGGATTTTTTATTATCTCTAGATCTAAGCTAATAATAGGTATTTATCTAGATTAGTATTTCTTATAATAAATAAGGGATTTAGTAAAGTCCAGTGGAAGGTTTTTATTAAGGATATTACTTCCTAAATTATTATTAAACCTAAGAGCCTGCCTTTGTAATTATATTTAAATATTTTTTTTTAGTATATTTTTTGTGCTTATATTTAATATCTTTTCTTTGGGGCCTTATTAATTTATAGAAAGCTCTACTAATTAGTATTAGATTCCAAAGGGAATAGATAAGTAATATTATACTAGTGCTATTATAGGGGGTTAGGTTGGTGTGTTTAATGATGCTTAATTCTTTATCTAATCTAGCTATTGTAAGTTATATTAGTGTTTTTCCTAGGTTATATAATCTAATAACTTGCTGCCTAAGGTAGCTGGTTTTGTGGCTAATAGGGTTATAATGCTGTTATTTGCAATAAAATTTATATATTATTTTAGTAAATAAAAAAAATATAATAAACTAAAAAAGTTTAATTTTATATTCTTTTAATTATATTTTTCTTAATATAATTATATTAAGTTTATAAGGAGATAATATTAATATTAAAAGATTAGAGATAGATTTAAATATTATTATTTTCTAATTACCTAATAAATATAAAGTATATTAAAATAAAGTAAGAGAATTTCTTAAATAGTTTCTAATCTTAATAAAGCTTATTTTATAGGTAAACTTATAAGTATAGGGACTTTATTACTTAGTATATAATTATAAGATCTATAATAAAGAAAAAGTAAATATTAAAATTATATATTTTATAGTATTTAGTAGGTAAAAAGACTTAAAAGGATTTTAATTTTTTAATATATTTTAATTAGACTTTAGTAAAAGAGAAATAGAATATTAGAAGAAACTAAAAATAATAAGAATATTTTATAATTTCCTTAGAAATTATAATATTAAAATTACTAAAGAAGGAAAATCTATTTCTAAAGTCCTTAAAAAGATTATTAATTAAAAGAAATTCTATTATTAGATAGAAAAAAAAGCTAAAGCTCTTAAAAAGATTAGTAAAGAATTCTAATTTTATTACTAAGATCTTTATTTTATTTATAAGATTATTAGAAAGGTATAAAAATTATAAATAGTATTATTATAAGATATTATACTATTATAACTAATTATAATTTTACTAATACTATCTCCTTAATTAGTATAAATTAGAATAATCCTAACTTAGAATATATAAGTATTACCTATAAATACCCCTTATAACTAAAGTTTAATATACCTTTAAAATATTCTATATTATTTATAATATTTATCTTAATTCTAAATATTATAATTAGTAATAATAATATTTTTTTATTAATAAACTTTCTTATCCTAAGATTATACTTAAGAAGTCTTAATAAGTAAAAAGCTAGATAATAAAGATTTTACTTAGCTTAAAAAGAATTATCTTAATAATTTAAAGTATAATAATAAAAAATATAAGAATTTTAATTTAAAATTTAAATATTTTTATAATTAATATCTAATTATAAATATTAATAAATTCTTATATATATAAGTATTCTAGATTCTTATTATATTTTTATTATATTATAATCCTATTGTAATTTATAGATTCTAGTAAAACCTCCTTTTCTTAATTAGTTCCTTTTTTTTATATTTATTTTATTCTAAATTTAATTATTTATATTAAATTATTAAGCCACTTATTATTACTATTTATATCCTCTATAAATCTCTTTTAAGAGTTATTTAGGCTAAATCTTTTTTGTATAAATAACTAATAGTTTAGTATTAGCTTTAGTATATCTTATTATTAAGTAATAAATTTAATATTATTACTATTAAGGCCTTTTCTCTTAAGTAGCTTATACTCCTAAAGAATAAGCTTAATCTTATCCTTAGGATATATAATACTTTGATATTATAAATAGTAGATTTCCTTATTAAGGTAGTATTTATCTGCTATAGTAAACTGGATACTAGTGGCCTAGATCTCTTAATATATATATCTATATATAAAGTCGGATTTAGAAGGGGTATTGCCTTTATAGATAAGGTAGCATTAGAATATAGATATTTTAACTAATATTATTTATAGGTATATTTATAGGTATATTAAAATATACTAATTCTAGCTATTAGCTATCTTTTTATTATATTTTATTTCTATTAGAGAAAGCTTTATAGTTTTTATCTTATATTACCTTTAGGCTTCTAAGGTAATTATAAGCATAAGGGCAATTATATGTAAGGATTGTACAATCAGGGTATATATAGATAGGTAATTCCAATAATATATATTAGATAAAGACTTTTACTTAATAAGCACTTATTAAGCACTTATTATAAGCTTCTTTATTTCCTTATCTTATTGCTTATTAGAAATAATAGGTAAGATTAGATAAGAAGCTTAGGCTCCTATCTTCTTATAATTATCCCCCTTCCTAGATACTTAGTCTCTAAGTATTTATAGTATTTTTAGGTCTAATAAGCTCTATTATCTAATAAAACCTTTGTATAAATTCTATATTATATTATTATAGTATATATATATTTATTGAGTACCCTACTTATATTATACCTTATTATAATATAATTAAGGTATATCTTGCTAAGTATTCTCTAAGTACTTATTATTCCTTCTTTAGATATTATATATAATAATATTCCTTATTTCCTATAATATCTATACTTTCTTATATTTTTACTATTCTAGTATATTATTTTTATTTTAATAATAAGTAGGTAACTAGCTAATAAGATAGTAAGCTTCCTTGCTTTTATTATATTTTATAGAAATATAATAACCCTATCCTAACTTATATTACTAGTTCTTATAATAGTTATTATATATACTATAAGATATCTAGCTAATCCTATAGTACTATAAGTAATCTTATCTTATTATATTTTTATTATATTGTGATCCCATAGTAATTTATAGATTCTAGTAGGACCTCCCTTCCTTTATTAGTTCCTTTTTTTTATATTTATTTCATTCCAAATTCAATCATCCATATTAAATCATCAAGCCACTTATTATTACTATTTATATCCTCTATAAATCTCTTTTAAGAGTTATTTAGGCTAGGTCTTTTTTTTATAAATAACCAATAGTTTAGTATTAGCTTTAGTATATCTTATTATTAAGTAATAAATTTAATATTATTACTATTAAGGCCTTTTCTCTTAAGTAGCTCATACTCCCAAAGAATAAGCTTAATCTTATCCTTAGGATATACAATACTTTAATATTATAAATAGTAAATTTCCTTATTAAGGTAATATTTATCTATTATAGTAAATTAAATACTAATAGCCTAGATCTCTTAATATATATATCTATATATAGAGTCAGATTTAGGAGGGGTATCGCCTTTATAAATAAGGTAGTATTAGAATAATATTTTAACTAATATTATTTGTAGGTATATTTATAGGTATATTTATAGGTATATTAAAATATACTAATTCTAGCTATCGGAAAAGCTATCTTTTTATTATATTTTATTTCTATTGGAAAAAGCTTTATAGTTTTTATCTTATATTGCCTTTAGGCTTCTAAGGTAATTATAGGCATAAGGGCAATTATACCATAGGATTTAAAAGTCTAAAGGTTTAATATGCTCCTTGGTATTATTACCTTGTTAAGCCGTCCCTCTCCTCAGGGGGACATAAATCACTTTTATACCTTGATAAGTAATCTTATTATACCTTATAAATATTCTACTAATATTCTAACTAGATTCCTAATAAGCTTATTACCTTTATTATTTAGTACTAGAATTTCCTAATTAATAAGAATAATCTTATTTCTTTAACTAATTTATAATAATAGTATATTACTTAGGTATTTAAGAAGACCTCTAATATATAGTATTAAATAAGGAATAGTATTAAGGCTTCTATAGAAAGCTAGTAAGCACTTACTAAGTACCTTACCTAGCTTTAGCTCTAGAAGGCTATTGCTATCTAGGAGCTTATTATACTTAATTTCTAAGTTTGTATATATATCCTATAATTACTTTTATAGCTTTCTTACTATATATATTTTATAGATTATTATTAATATTTTATAGTACTAACTTCTAGATATAGATACCAAGGACCTTTGCTAATAACTAGCTATTACTATCCTATTATATATATATAATAATACTCTTACTTATAGTCTTTTAGCTATATTTAACCTTTTATAATATATAGCCTTTACTCCTATTTATAGTATTAAGAAGAAGGGTATTCTTACTAAATTTAAGATAATCTAATTTACTAAAATACTTACTAAACTCTCTAAGTATAAGAATAATCCTACTCTCTTATATATTATTAGGTACTCTAGTTATCCTCCTTTAGGCTATAATATTACTCTTATTCCTAAAAAGTATTTAATATTTACTTATTTTCCTAGGTTTACTAAGAAATATTATATTAATCCCCTGCTTATTAAGTCTATTCCTAATAATAAGAATAATAATTAGATAGTAAGTAAAAGTTTATTAGATATAGAACTAGAGCCTATTTATTTTTCTCCCCCTTTATCTTAGTAGGAGTTATATTATAAACCTAATTAAAAGGCTCTCTATGCTTATTATCTACTTACTATATTAGCTATTCTACTAATACTTATAACTCTTAGTATATTTTAAAAGGCCTAGGCCCTTATAGCTCCTAAGGTACTTATAAGTACTCCTTAGAAATATAGTTATAATTACCCTCTAGGTAATACTTAGAAGATTTATACTAAGTAAAAGTAATTAGCTATAATATATTTATTTATCTAAGGTTTAAATTATAATTATTAGTTATATAATAATTATTTACCTTAGTTAATAATTACTTAATAAAATTCTATTACTATAGTTATTTTAATATATATTTAGCTTATATTCTATAGTCTAATTAATTATTCTAATTATCCTATTTCTTATATATATATTTTTATTATTTCTAATATCTAGTAATAATATATTAGGTATTCTCTAAGTATTTACTAGGCTCCTAGGTATTATATTTTACTAGCTAACCTATTTACTTTACTTAATAGAGTTTTTTATTACTCTTATCTTTATATATTATTATATTTTCTATCTTTTATTTATCTTTTTTTTCCTTAAGCTCTAGTAATAGTAATAGGTATTTACTAAGTGCCTTCTTAGGCTCTATCTAAGGCTTTAATAGTATAACTAAGAAGATATTATATATATATTTATATTACTCTAGGAGGTATACTCTATATACTTAGGCCTTAATTTTATTAGTAATAGCTACCTTAATAAACCTAGGTACTAGCTTTTTATATTTAAAATAAAAGCTCTTAGTAAATAGTCTAATAACTTATTCCTATTAATAGCTCTATAGGGTATAATAATAGTTATAATATCTTACTTAGCTCTTAATAGCTTATTGCTAATATTAATATACCTTTTTATACACTTATTAAAGTATCTCTAGGTATTTAATAATCCCTTAAACTTTAGTATATATATATTCTAAGGTATAATTTATTACTCTAGGATAGTATCTATAGAGTGCTTATATTAGGGATATATTAATAATATTATAATAACTATTATTATATATAAATTATACTTCTAATAATTATATTATCTAATAGGATAATACTTACCTAGTATATAGTTATAAATATTATCCTAATACTTAGTTAGTTCTCTCTATTTACCTATTAATTTATAGATAATAAGCAATAAATAGTCTATAGATAATTACCTATTCTTTTATAAATTCTACCTAAAACTTACTAATAAATAATTTATCTTTATTACTTATAATACCCTTAGATATTCTAAATTTATATTCTATATATCTATATAATAATTATATTATTTAGGCTATAGTTAATATCTTTTTTATAGATATAAAGGTAATATATTTTATTATATAATAAATTATAACTAAGATTATATTATATTCCTTTCTATCTACTCTAATACTACTTAATAGCCCTATAATAAAATTAATACTAATTTCTTAGAATAGGTATAATAGTATAGGTAATAATTATAGCCTCCTATAGGGTTTATACCTTA
Source organism: Calonectria henricotiae (assembly GCA_020623695.1). Lineage (NCBI taxonomy): Eukaryota > Fungi > Ascomycota > Sordariomycetes > Hypocreales > Nectriaceae > Calonectria > Calonectria henricotiae. The sequence continues at coordinate 22,289 of JAHVYB010000326.1, read as the reverse complement.
GTATATATATACCTTAGCAAGATTAGTAACTTTAGGTATATTCTTTTATATCTTAGGAAATTTAATTCCAATAGAATTTATATATAATTAGTTTAAAGGTCTTAGTAGCCCCTATATAACTTACTCTTAGGTTATTATAATATTAGCAAAGGATCTCTAGCCTTATTATCTATTAGTTTAATATTACTAACCTCCCTTTATAGAAAAGGATTCCTTAGTTATCTAAGTAATATTATACTATATACCTAGTTACTCTATAAGCTTTCTTTACTTACTATTAATACTATAGGTCTTTAGCTTATAATCCTTAAACTAAGTCTTTAAGCTTATAAAAAGGTTAAAAAAGAAATACTATTTTACTTTCTATTAATTCTTTAATAACTAGGTATAGAATATATTATTCTAATATAATAATCCTAGCTCTAGATAAGTCCTTATAGCTTTCTAGAGTAGCTATATCTTATTAAGTATTCTCTAGCTATTATATAGCTATATCTTTAGCTAATTAAGCTTTAGTAATAACTATAAAGATAAATATTAAGCTTTATTTTAAATTAAAAGATCTTAATACCCTAAGCTAATCTAAAGATAAGGATTCCTCTAAGTATTCTTAGGTCTAGCCTATTAAACTAGCTTTTACTATCTATTACAAAAAACCCCTAATATATCATATATTAGGACTACCCCGGGAATTCCCACGAAATCTTAATCCTAGGAATACCTATTAAGTATACCCAGGGAATTCCCATAGGAATTCCTATCTCTTATCTCTTATCTTATCAAAGATATCTTACTACCAATAAGCTATCGCTAGCTAATAAAACCAACCACTTACCTAACTTTTATAGTTTAGGTAAAAGGAATATACTAGGTTCTACTAAAAGGTAAACTAAGAAAGTTACCTTATAAGAGAAAGCAATCTATTGGAGGTAGGAAGTATTTTGGAATTTCTATAGATATCTGGGAAGGAATTCCTTGGGAAGCTTAGAATAAGATTTCCCAGAGAATTCCTCCTAGGAAGATACTTCCTAGGGAATTCCTGGAGGGAATTCTAAGAGGGAATTCCAAGAGGGAATTCCTTGGATTATAAAAGGGGAAAGTTAAAAGAGAAAAGAGAAGGGTTAGACTTATTTTATTAAATAAATTAATACTATTATTTCTACCTATTAAAGTATTTTGGTGTTTAGTCTTTTTATCTTACTAATATAATATCTCTATTATAATTAGTATAAAGGTACTATATTTCCTATACTACCTATTAGTATAAGAGATAGAATAGGTAGTATTTAACCTCCTCCTATGGATTTATTTATAGTACTATTTATATATATACTTAGGTAGTCTTATCTTTTCCTAGGCTATTAGTAACTATCTAGTATATACTTAGTAAAAGTATTTATACTAATTATAGCTTTTATATTAAAATAGGTAGAATATCTTTATATAAGATTTTACTTACTATATAATCTAATCTCTTAGATAGCCTATTAATAGAGTTTATCTTACTTAGTCTATATTTAATATTAAAATTAAAAGGTACTAACTAATATACCTAATAGATAAGCCTTTCTTAAAGGTTCCTTGTAGAGGCTATAATAATTCCTATTAAAGCTATATAATCTATTAATAGTATAAACTTATCTATTAATCCTAAGAAATAGTAGCTCTAGTATTTTATACTTTTAATAATAGCAAGAAGTTCTTACTAGCCTATAGCTTAATATTACTTAGTTTTTATAAGCTTTTATAACTAATAAGTAATTAATTACTATTAGTCTTTATATAATTAGATTATAATCCCTAATATAGCTTTTACTAATATATCTATTTCTACTTATAATTTTAGCCTAGGATTCTAATATTATAGGATAATTACTAAGTAGAATGCTTTCTTTAGCTAGTTAAATATATTAGCTATCTCTATAGGCTATTTAAATACTCCTATTTTTCTATTACTCTAGCTATCTTTTAGTAAAACTATAATAGGTTCTATAATCTTAGAGTAATAGCTAATAAACTTATAATAAAAGTTATAAAATCCTAGGAAGACTTATATATCTTAAAAGCTCTTAAGTAGCTTTTATTTTATAATTACTTTAACCCTTTCTAGCTCTATTTAAATACCCTCTTAGGTAATAATATAACCTAGGAATTCTACCTTCTATTAGTAAAAACTATACTTAGATAATTTAGTATATAATTATACTTTATATAGCTATTATAGGATCTCTTAGATATTCTTTATATATTATTTTTTAGTTTAAGAGTAAATAATAATATTATCTAAGTATATAATATAATAAGTATTTAATAGGCTAATTAATATTTAGTAAATATATACTTAGAAAATAATTAAAATATTAATAAATCTAAATAATATAATTATATACTTAAAATAACTATATTTAGTATAAAAAGCAATCTTCTAGTAATTACTAGGTTTAATCTAGATCCTATAATAAGTATTCCTAAGATTAATCTTAGTAATTTATTTTATTCCTATTAATTAGTTTAAAAGGTCTTTAATAAGTAGTAATAGGTAGTAGTTCTTAATAATTATAATATTTAAGCCCTAATAATCTATATAAAGTCTTAAGATACTATTCTTTTTTAGTATAAATAGGACTAGTACTCTAGCTTTGCTTATAGAGGGCTTTATATAATTATTTATAGTATTCTCTGTAATATATTCCTAGATTACCTCCTATTATATCCTATTAATAGGATAAATAGAGCTATATAAGGGTTTTTTTCCCTTAACTAGGTTAATTATATATTCTATGCCTTCTAAGAGGGGTAATTCCTTTGCAACTACCTTATCAAAAGTAGTAGCTATATCCTAGAGTTTAGGGGGTATAATTATTACCTTCTAGGGTTCTTCCTCTCCTAGTTTAGCTATTAGCTACTTATTTAGTAATAATATACTATAAATATATATTACTTATACCTATCCCTTATTCTTTATTATCTCTTTTATAAAGGCTTTTAGCTTTATAATTAAGATTAGTATATAGCTCTAGGTATAAGTATAAGTATTAATTATTATCCCTTTTTTACCTATAAAGTTATTAGATAGTAGGAGGTTATTAGTGCCCTATAGTTAAAATACCTTAGTAAATATTTACTAGATCTTTCTAGGAAATCCTTATAAGTATATTAAGAAGAAGATTAGGTAGTATATTTACTTTAATAAAGATTCCTTCTTATTAAATATAATTAGGATTAATATCTTCTAATTATTAATAAATTATAATCCTAATTATTTTATTAGTCTAAAGCTAATAATATTAACTTAGGTATAAATATCTATATCTACTTATATAATATATTTATTATAAGCTTATAATATAATTATTTATCCTTTTATAGTATCTCTAATAGGGACTATCTATAGATTTAGTATAAGGGAATTAGATTAGTCCCTTATACTTGTTTATTTTCCGAGGAATCTAAGTCCTTATTCCTAGCTTAAATAGCTTAGATTTATACTAATTTTAAGTACTTTATATTCTTTCTTAGTATAATATACTTACTTAAGTAATAATTTACTTAAAAATAATTATAATATTTAATAGAAATATTCCCTTAATCCTAGGAGTATACTAGGAATATTTATATCTCTAACTTATATTCTATAGGAAGAATATATCTTATATTTAATACTAAGATTAAATAATCTATCTTAGATAGTAGTTTATCTCTAGGCCCCTTATAAAAGTTCTCTATATAAATAGACTTTTACTATCCTTCTTAGTAAGACTTAGATCTAGGTCTTTTTTAGTATTTATTTTATAAGTATTTATTACCCTATTTCATATATAGCTACTACCTTTCTACTTCTTAGGCTATATCTTTTACTTTGGTTAGGCTAATCTTAAGTTAGTCTAAGTTATTTTTTAGGTACCTATTTAGGCTAAAGTAATATTAGTAAGCTAGGTTAAATTATATTTTAATCTCCTTAGTTCCTAAGGAAATATATATTACTATCTATATCTAAAAGTAATTTATTAGGGTTTACTCTTTATATTATTAAAGACTTAGTAGTTTATTCCTTAGATTCTATTCTTAGTAATCTATATTAATATACCTTCTATATATATAATCTAATAGGTCCTACTATTCTAGCCTAAGAATACCTTCTATATAATTATACTATTAGGTTTAGTTTATATAGAAAAGTTTAATTAATACCTATTTAATTTTCTACTTATTTATATAGTCTAGTCTTAGTTAGTTCTCTAATTTAATAACTTATATCTAATTATTAATCTTTATACTAATAGTATCCTTTTTTAGGTAGCTATAATTATAAATTAAGGGTTTATTCTAATTTTTCCTTAAGTTTACTAGGTATTTTATAAGCTATTATATTATTTATATCTAGCCCTATATTAGTTAATCTAGTAATACTTCTAGTCTTATTTTTTTTATATTATCCCTTAGTATAAAGTACATAGGGCTCCCTTATAGCTTATAGCTATTACTATTCTTAAAATATACCCTAGAGTTAAAAGTCCTAATATAGTATTATAGTTCCAAGGATTCCTCTAATATAAGGTTTTAGTCTTACTAAGTAGTCTCTAACTAACTATTTAGTAAATAGCGCTTATATATATTTTTAGCTTCTATTATAATTAGCCTATTAATAATAGAGTAATTTTATTCCTTTTTGCCAATAGATAGTTATTAATATAGTATTATATTATTTATAGTTATATAGCATATTAAGGAGTAATTACCCCTATTAATATATTAAAATATAATATTATTTATTATATATATACTAATTACCTAGATAAATATAAAAGTAAAAGAATTATAAGGATTATATAATTAGGGTATATATAGATAGGTAATTCTAATAATATATATTAAATAAAGACTTTTACTTAATAAGCACTTATTAAGTGCTTATTATAAGCTCCTTTATTTCCTTATCTTATCGCTTATCGGAAATAATAGGTAAGGTTAGATAAGAAGCTTAGGCTCCTATCTTCTTACATTATACTATAGGATTTAAAAGTCTAAAGATTTAATATGCTTCTTAGTATTATTACCTTATTAAGCTATCCCTCTCCTTAGGGGAATATAAATCACTTTTATACCTTAATAAGTATTCTAGATTATACTTAAGGGAAAGATAAAGGAATATTATTTTAATATAATAATTATTAATAAAGAACCTATACCTTTTAATTAAATACTTATTAAGGTATAAAAGTGATTTATATCCCCCTAAGGAGAGGGACAGCTTAACAAGGTAATAATACCAAGAAGCATATTAAACCTTTAGACTTTCAAATCCTATAATATAATTGCCCTTATGCTTATAATTACCTTAGAAGCCTAAAGGCAATATAAAATGAAAACTATAAAGCTTTCTCCAATAAAAATAAAATATAATAAAAAGATAGCTAATAGCTAGAATTAGTATATTTTAATATACCTATAAATATACCTATAAATATACCTGCAAATAATATTAGTTAAAATATTATTTTAATACTGCCTTATCTATAAAGGTAATATTCCTCCTAAATCCGACTCTGTATATAGATATATGTATTAAGAGATCTAGGCCACTGGCATCCAGCCTAAGAGGTCTAATAATAAATTTATTAATGAAATAAAAGATAAACTATGGGAGCTTAAGCTACTCTAAAGAAAGGATCTTGATTATAATAATATTGATTTTATTAAATAATAACAAAGGCTAATAAAGCTAATATTAAAGCATCTTAATATGCAATTTAAAACCAGCCTAAGTTCTTATAAAGAGAGGTTCTTGGAGGATCTAGAAATGCATAATATTTGGCTTAATAATATAAAACAATATATAATAAAATAGAGATTCCGAAAACAAAGGAACCAAAGAAGGAAGGGAGGTCTGCCTACTAGAATCTATAAATTACTATGGGATTATAATATAATAAAAATACGATGAGTTAATTAAATACTTATAAAAATAAGAAAGGAATTTAAAAATAAGTAAATTTTTAATAAATATTATTAAGAATAATAAATCCTATATATTTATACTTAAATAAAGTAAATCCTAAGTATAAAATAATAAAAAGCCCTTTATAAGTTTTTTAATTAATTTAAAGTGCTTTAGTAGGTATTATAAAGTATCCTAAAGGATAATAAAATTACTTAAGTATAATTATTTAGTATATATAATAGTATTAAAGAATTATAGAATATAATACTAAATCCATTTTTAATATATAAGGAAGTATATTTATAGATTTAATATATTTTTATTGCTATAAATATATTAATATAATATATTAAGTTTATACTAATTATATTAGAAGAATAGTTTATAATAAAATAAATATATAAAGGCTATAAGAATAATTAATAATGATTTTTATAGCTAAGATATTAAAGTAAATATTGCGAAGGTAATTTTACCTTAAAGTAATTATATTAAAAGAATAATAAATATTATATTTACCTTAAAAAAGGATACTTCTTAATAAAATATATAGTAAAAGAAAGAAAAGAGGTATATAAAAAATATAAGAAGATTAAAGAGGACTTTTACCTTAGTAAAACTATTTATAATTTATATCTAGCTAAACTTAATAAGTTTAATAATAATATAGAAACTAGAGAAGGAAAAGAGAGTAATAATAATAAAGATTAATTTAAAATAACTTTTATAAAGATATATACTTATTTTATAAGTATAATTAATATTATTAATTTATCTTTTATTTTAATTATACTTATAAATTAAGTAATTATTTATTATTTTATATAAAAAGACCCTTTTTATAATCTTTAAAAGGAATTATAAGAAAAGATAATAAAGTTTATATTTAATAATTATTATAGCCTAAATAAATTCTATAGTATTATACCTAATACTAGAGCTATAAAGGTATTTACTAGTAGCTAAGAATAATAGCTTATATTATAATAAATAATAATTATACTAGCTAAATTAAATATATTTAAAGTAAAAAAAGTAATTATTAGATTTAGAGGAGAAATATTATAATTATCCCTTAGTATAGTAAATATTATTATATTATTTAGAATTATTTTATTTTATATAATTTCTATATTAGTTTATTAGTATAATTAAAGGAATAATACCCTATAAGGCAGTTATATAGCTCTCTATATAACCTCTAGCCAAAGTAAATATACTATAACCTTGCCTAAGTAGGGTTAGAAGAGAAGATAAGATATTAATAAAACTATTACCAAAGAACCCCCTAGTAGCTACTAAACACCCTTATTATAACCTTAGCTAGTTTATATTATAAACCCCTAGGACTTACCTATACTAATTAATTTTAGAAAGTATATAGATATAATCCTATAGATTAGCAAGGTATTAAATAAAAAGATATATTATTAAATACCTAATTTATTAGTAATAAAACCTTATATACTAACCTAGATTAATATTATATTTCTATTTAATTATAATTATTATAATTACCTAAGAAAATACAAAATTATCCCTTATATTTATTATATAGAAAATCCTTTTTATTCTACTTATAATAGACTTATATATTATTTTAATAAGTAAAAAAAGCATAATAAACTAAAAAAATTTAATCTTATATTCCCTTAATTATACTTTTCCTAATATAATTATATTAAGCTTATAAGAAGATAATATTAATATTAAAAGATTAGAAATAGACTTAGATATTATTACCCCCTAATTACCTAATAAATATAAAGTATATTAAAATAAAGTAAGAGAATTTCTTTAATAGCTTTTAATCCTAATAAAACTTGCCCTATAAGTAAACCTATAAGTATAAGGACTTTATTATTTAGTATATAATTATAAGACTTATAATAAAAAGGAAGTAAATATTAAAATTATATACTTTATAGTACTTAGTAGGTAGAAAGATCTAAAAGGACTCTAATTCTTTAATATATTCTAATTAGATTTTAGTAAAAAAGAAATAGAATATTAAAAGAAGCTAAAAATAATAAGAATACTTTATAACTTCCTTAGAAATTATAATATTAAAATTACTAAAAAAGGAAAACCTATTTCTAAAGTCCTTAAAAAGGTTACTAACTAAGAGAAATTCTATTATTAGATAAAAGAAAAAGCTAAAGCTCTTAAAGAGATTAGTAAAGAATTTTAATTTTATTATTAAGATTTATTACAAATAAAGGCTAGTATTATCTACCATAGAGAATCAAAGATCATATAGATCTATTAATAAGATAAGGATAAACCCCGTACTAATACTAATTAAGACTAAGTAAAATATAAAATCTACCTTTCTTATTATAGCTAAAGGTATATATATATACTACCTTTTCCTTGATATTTCTCCTTAGGATAAGCCAAGGTAAAATCACAGAGAAATAAACACCTTCTATTAAAGGAATAGTAAGATCCTTTAGCCAAAGTATTACTATAATTTAATTATAATTTCCTTAGGAAAAGAAATAAATATTATATTATAAGGACCTTAATTTCCCTGCAAATTCCTCTTACTTTCTCTAATAAAAAGATAAAGGGAAATTAGAATATAATTATAAAAATATAAAAAAAAGGTAAAGGATAAAATAAGAATAAAGAATTAAATATTAAAAGAAATTAAATATTTAATATACTATTTAATCTCTAGTTTATAAGACTTTATTTAAATTAATTAAAAATATATAAAGTACCCTATTATTTCCCCTTATTTTAGAGCTTATAAGGTTAATTATAATAAATAATAATAATTACTTATTACTACTTTTTACTCTTCCTAGAAGTCCCTCTATAAATCTAGACTTTTATCTTAGGAGTAGATTATTATTATTACTATAGAATAACCTAGAGATCTAGTCTCTTTTTACTAAAAAGGACTTAGAGGAACTATACCTTAAAAGGTAAAACTAAAAAATAGAATAATTAGTAATTAGCTTCCTAGCTTAATAAGGATAAGAATACTTATACCTAGCTAAGGTTACTAAGGTATTTTACTATAAATATACTAATAGTACCCTTAGACTAATAGGTATAATAGCTTAATACTATTAAGCATTAGATAAATAAAAATACTCTCCTAAGTTTATCTAGCTATATAATAATTTATATTTCTAAGTAATAGCAATAGACTAAGACTTAGAAAAAGATACCTATAGAGTTTAATTATAAAGAGAAGACCTCTTATCCCTTGCTAAGGGATTAAGAGGTTTCCTAGTTAGTTCTAAAAGACTCTTAGTAATCTTATAAGAGCTATAAACCCTAAGGTATATCCCTAATCTAAGCCTAAACTAAAAATACTTTACTAATATATAAATAACCTTAGTAAAAAATAAAAATTTCTTTATAAATAAGCCAGCAAAATTACTAAGAGACCCCTTTATAGCCCCTACTAATATAGTAAGCAATAGGAATCCGGCAAGCCCTATTCCCTTTATATAACTAAGTGCTAAAAAAGAAAACTAAACTATTACTATTACTAATAACCTACTAAATAGAAACCTCCCCTTAGGTAATATAATAAAAAGAAACCCTTCTCCTAAAAATCTAATAGAAGGAAATCTTCTAACTAATAACCTACTAAAAGGTAATTTACTAAACCCTTTAACTAATAAAGAAAATCGGCTTATTATATCTAAATTCCTATAGAAAAATAACCTAGTAATCTAAGATTAATTAAGAATAGCCTTAGATATTATTCTATAAAATAAAAATAATAATTATCCTAGGATAGCCTGGTTTTATACTAAGGAAATAGGAAAGTTCTATTTAATTACTAATAATAAAATTACTTTTTATAATTTTATTAAGGAAAATAATATAATAATATAAATAATAGTAGATAGATTTATTAATATATTAAAACTTTATATTAGCTAAGGTATAAAATATAAGTATATACTTTTCTCTAAAATACTATTATTATTTAAAAAAAAGGCTAATATATAATATAAATCTCTAGATAAAGAAACTAAAGTAAAACTAAGAAATTATAATAACCTAGACCTATAAATTAAGATATTATATAAGAAATTCTCCCTTTGCCTAAAAATTATCTAATAAGTCTTTAAAGAATTATATTATACTCTTTATAAGATAAGATAAAAATAGTCCTTCCCTAACTAGCTAATTATCTTTAAAGAAAAAGTTTTAAAAGTATATCTCTCTATAGAGGACCTACTATAAAAAGTATATAGAAAATTAGACCCCTAACTAGCTATTATCTTCCTATATCCTATAAAAAATAAAACCCTAGAATAATAGTAGGATAAATATAAAAATAAGATATCTATATTATAAGCTAAAATAATTATTAGATTATAGAAGAATATAGAAAAAAGGCCTAATAAAAAAGCCTAACCTAAGAAAAACAAGAGCATTATCTAGAACAAAGTTACCAAGCTATCTAGCTATAATAGCTCCTCTTATTATAATAAGCCTTTTTCTAAAAATACTAATTTATTTAATAACTTAGGATATTAAAGCAATAGAAATATAAGTTCTAATTAATTACCTAAGAACTAATAACTAACTATCCAGCAAAAGGGCTAGTATAATTAGAATAATTAAAACCTAATACCCTAAACCGGGTAATCTTAATATTAATACTAACTTAGCATAGAAACCTTAAGTAGAAACTTAATATCTTTTAAAGGAAACCTTCTATAGCTACCTAGGAATAGATAATAGCTAATATTAACCTATCCCCTATATAGTAATATACCCTTAAATAATAAAAAATAAACTTTAATAAATTTATAAGCTTATAATCTTATAACTAAATAAAAACCTAATAAAAATAATAGAATATATTTTACTTAAGAAGTATTAGGATAATTTAAATCTTTTTAGGATAAAGAGAATAATAAAACTAAGGACTTAGCTAATAATAAATAAAAGGAAGATAATAAAAATAAAAATAATTAAAATAAAGAAGATAATTTTTTTAGATTAATTAATAAGATAATTAAAAAGAAACTAATAATTAAAAGTACTTTCTTAATCCTAGATCTTACTAAGGTTTTACTAATATATTACCTAGATAAAATTAAAGAACTCAAAAGAACCTTAGCTAAACTACCTATTAAAATCCTAGAAACTAAACCCCTAAATAATAAAATAGATCCCTATATACTTACTCCCTATAATTATATAAAGATATAAGTAATAAAACATAGGAACTATAAATAGCTTAAGGAAATATACTTTAATACTAAGGTAGCTTACTATCTAATTAAAGAATTTATACTAGAATATATAATAAATATAAAAGTAGATTATTTTATTACTAGAACTCTCTAAGGGATTAGAACCTAAAAAGCAGAAGAATAATCTAATTTTACTATCTATTTACTAAGAACCTAAGATAAGGACCCTATTATAATAAGATTACTAATTAAAGCCTAGGTAATTAAAAATCTATTTATTTCCTTGCTATTAAGTATAGATTAATTAGTAAAAAATAAAGCTAATATCCTTTTATTTACTAATAAAGTTAAAATAAAAGAAACTAAAGGAATATTATTTCCTAGTATTTTATATAAATAATCTCTACCTAAGGAAATTAAGATTAAGGCAAAAAATAATTATATTATACTTATATATAATAAAAAGTATATTATAGCCTAAGCTATATAATATAAAGAAAAATAAGACTATTTTTTCTCCTCCTAAGAAAAAGGGCCTATAGCTACCCTTACTTAAAAAGTAAATAGAATATTTATTATAAACTATACCTAGTAAAATATAAAGATTAGAAAGGGGTAAATACTTAATACTATTACCCCCCTCTTATTAAACTTATCTATTAAAGAAATAAACTAAGAACTTTTCTAGGAAATACCTAAGGACTATATTCTCTTTACTAAAGACCTTAAGAGACTATCCCTCTTTAATAATAAGAAGAAAGATAACTAAAAACTAAAGGCAAATATTTAATAATAAGGAGTAGATTAAAGTACTAAACTAGGATTAACTAAACCTAAGGATATACCTAGCTATATTATAAGTAATAATGCTTACTTAGTAAATTACTTACTAGGTTTAGCTAACTAACTATAAGAACTAATAAAGAAATATAAGGATTTATAGAAAGATATATTCCTAATTAAGGAAATAACTAAAAACTAAATATATATCTCTCTTATTAAGACCTAATATAAGAAAAAATTAGGCTTAAAACTATATTTCTTAAGCTTAAAAAGTAAACAATTTCTTAATAAAATATTTAATAGCCTTTACAAATAGAACCAAATAAAATAGGTAAATAAACCTATACCTTTTGCTAGCCTAATATTTATAGTCTAGAAATTAGTAAATAGTAAGGAAAAAGGAAAAATAATAATAGACCTATATATCCTTAATATAATAATTATACTAAATATATACCCCTTGCCCTTGCAAAAGAATATAATATAATACCTTAGAAATAAAAACTAATTTATTATAATAAATACCTAAAGCTTCTTTTACCAGTTCCTAGTATACTAAGAATATTATAATTATTTTATAGTAATTAACTATTAAGAACTAGAATACTCAAAGATAGCCCTTATAAAATTCCAAAATTTACTAGTATATATCTAATATTTTATAAATAAAGTCCTCTAATTATACTAAAACTATACCTAAGCCTTTATTAATAATATTATTATCTTCTCTAAGATATAGAAAGGGTATCTAAGATATATATATACTATATTTAATATATTCTTAGAACTAAATATTACCTTATCTCTAGAAAAATCCTTTATAGGATTCCTATTAATTAAGCTTCTTAGGTTTTATATAAATAAACTAGGACTTACTAATATAAAATCTTAAGTATTTACTCTAAGTAATATCCTTTTTCCTAATAATCTTAAGGACCTAGAAAAATAGATTAGTATAATAAAATAGCTATACTACCTAGTAAAAAACTTTACTAAATATATTAACCTTCTATAGAAAAAGAAAATAAAGATACTAGCAAAAGAATATAAGAACAATAAACTAAGAACTAATCTATAATATATATTATATACTAATAAGGCTACCTTTAATCTAATTAACAAGAAAAAATCCTATTTTAAAGATATTTAGGATATAATAACTAGCCCTATAATATTATTCCACTTTAACCTAAATTAAATTATCTTTCTAAAAATAGACTTCTTAGGAGGAGAAATAGGAGTAATATTATATTACCTAGATAAGACCTACCTATAGGATAGCTAGTTAGTTCCTATAGCTAATATAAAGTAACTAATACTCTATATTAGCTAAACCTTAAGAAATACTAAAAAAAGGTACTAGCTAATAAAATTAGAAATATCTAAACTTATATAGGCCTATAGGAAACTAAGAACTTAGCTATACTTAACTAAAGGTAAACCTATTTATATACTAACTAATTATATAATACTATATTTTATAATTAACCTTAAGTTTACTTTTACCCTAAATACTAAAAGCAATAAAAGGCTAGTAATTATATTATAATACCTTAGCTAATACCTACTATATATATAATATATCCTAGCTCATCGTATTTTTATTATATTATAATCCCATAGTAATTTATGGATTCTAGTAAGGTACTAGTCTAGATTCCCACCTCCCTTCCTTTATTAGTTCCTTTTTTTTATATTTATTTCATTCCAAATTCAATTATCTATATCAAATCATCAAGCCACTTATTATTACTATTTATATCCTCTATAAATCTCTTTTAAGAGTTATTTAGGCTAGGTCTTTTTTTTATAAATAACCAATAGTTTAGCATTAGCTTTAGCATATCTTATTATTAAGTAATAAATTCAATATTATCACTATTAAGGCCTTTTCTCTTAAGTAGCTTACACTCCCAAAGAATAAGCTTAATCTTATCCTTAGAATATATAATACTTTAATATTATAAATAGCAGATTTCCTTGTTAAGATAGTATTTATCTACTATAGTAAATTAAATACCAATGGCCTAGATCTCTTGATATATATATCTATATACAGAGTTAGATTTAGGAGGGATATTACCTTTATAGATAAGGTAGTATTAGAATAATATTTTAATTAATATTATTTATAGGTATATTTATAGGTATATTAAAATATACTAATTCTAGCTATTAGCCATCTTTTTATTATATTTCATTTCTATCGGAGAAAGCTTTATAGTTTTTATTTTGCATTACCTTTAGGCTTCCAAGGTAATTGTGGGCATAAGGGCAATTGTACCATAGGATTTAAAAGTCTAAAGGTTTAATATGCTCCTTGGTATTACTACCTTATTAAGCTGTTCCTCTCCTTAGGGGAACATAAATCACTTTTATACCTTGATATAATATATCCTAGGAATTACTAACCACATAGTAAACAGCCTCTCTAGGCTACCAATAGATATTATAAAAGAAAAAGCCTAGCTTAAAGGAGAACTAGACTAACTCTAGGAAGGAAAATACAAAGAAGATATATACCTATACTATATAAAATCCTTAATAGAACCCAAATTCCTAGATAAGATTAAAAAGGAATACTATAAATACCCTAAATAAACTAAAATACTAGACTAATTAGGAGACTAAAATATCCTAAAAAAACTACTATTTAAAAGAATAAATAATCTACTATACTTAGTAAAACCTAATAATTAACAAAGACTTTATCTCCCTAAAGATACTACTAAAGATATTATAAAGAAGATCTATTCATAGAAATTTTACTAAGGTTATACTTAGATCTATATAAAGATAGCTACTAACTATATAGTAAATAATCTTAGCCTCCTTATCTAGAAATATACAAATAAATATAATACCTATAATAAGAACAAATCTAACTACTAATATTTGCCGGGTAATTTAATACCTATATAATTACCCCTAATACCTTTCTATACTATAGCAATAGATTTTATTACTAACTTACCTTTAGTCCCCTTAACTAATAAGCTATAATACAACCTAGCCTAACTATATTTTAATACCCTTATAATAATAATATATAAATACTTAAAAATATACCTACTAATCCCTAATAACTCTAAATATACTACTAAGGACTAAGCTTAAGCCCTTTATTAGAAATTACTAAGAAATAACTAAGGTATCCCTAAATAAATTATTTTAAATAAGAATTAGAAATTTACCTTAGAATTATAAATTAAGCTATAGAAATACCTAGGTATAAAACTAATATTCTTTATTATATATTACCTATAAATAGATAAACTATCTAAATAATATAATTAGATAATAAAAATAATATTATACTATTTCATAGTAAACTACCTAATCACTTTCTAGGTAAAGGTATTAATACCCTTATAATTTAGCCTTAATAACTCCTACTTAGATATTATTAAAATATTCCCTAGTATAATAATAACTAATTAAAGAATAAATAATAGGCTAAAATATATTAAAACTACTAATAATCCATTTAACTAATAAATACTTTATAACTAAGCCTACCTTTCTATTACCTAGTTATAAGTAGCTATAAAGGAAAAATATAATAAAAAATACTACCTAATAGAATTTAAGGTAAAAGACTAGGTTTAGCTAGAACTAATTAATAATAAATACTCTATTATAAATAACTAAGTTCCTAAACTTAAGGAAAAATATATAAATTTATACTAAGTACTAGAAAGAATAAGCTATTTAATATATAAACTAAAAATAAAGAATAATATAAACATCCACCTAGTTATTTTAATAGCTTACCTTTCCTAGGCTGCTCCCCTAGAACACTATCTAAGCCTAGTTAATATAAAAAAAATATAACTAAGGCAATAAAAAAACAAATACTAACACTAGAAGCTAAATAGAATACTAAACTACTATATAACTAAAAAAGGAGACTATAAAATATATAAATATACTATTATATAAAAAGAATATCCTAGTAATTTTAATATTTAGATTAATTAAAAAGTAATTAATACCATTAAAAATATCGCTAAGTTTTACAAAAAACTCTATAAATATAAAAAACTAATAAATTAATTAAAATAAAATAATAAAAAACTATTATTATCTCCCTAAACTAAGGAGAAAGAACCTAATATCCAGCCCAATAACAAGAAAAGCACCTCCACAATAATCAACTAATTAGCAAAAAAAGGCAAAGGATAGCCAAGAAAGGAACCCTAACCAATAAACAAGCACTTAATAAAAAGAAATAAAACCAACAAGAAAACTCTAAATTACAAAAAAGGATCAGTAAAACTAACCCTAAATAGAAGGGTTACTTACTAAATAAAGTAATAATAAAACTAATAAAAGAAATAAAGGGCACTAAATATTATCCCTAGAATAGCCTTACTACCTACATATAAGGAAATAATACCTTATTATACATTTCCCCTTAGTTTTACCACCCTATAAAAAACTATAAAAAAAAAAATTAAAAAAAAGCACTACTAACAAACTATATTCCTTTACTAACCTCTTATTACCAATTAATAAGATAAATACTAACTATATTACCCAAGATATAACTCAGGCTATACTTACTAAAAGATATATCTAAACCCTAAGAAGAAAAGGTATATTATTATAAGGGGAAATCTAGGCTATATTAGGGCACCATTTAGGCACTATAACAGCCCTAGCTTTAGAAATAATAAGGCAATTAAGCTAAGCTAACACTAAGCAAAAACAATTACATGCCCTAACTAATTACCCTAGGAGCCTAAGCAAATAATAATATTTTATCCACTTTTTACCTAGTAAGAACTAATCTTAACTATTAATACTATTCCTATTATAATCCTCTTAGTTATACCTAACTTAGGACTATTTTATATTAATCCCTCTTCTAATAAATACCTATCCAAAGATCTTAATTATTATATTACCTTTTATAAACTATTAAAATTATATTAATAAAAGCTTAATTTTTCTAAATACTAATAAATATTAAAACTTTATAATAATAAAAATAGTATTCTTATTAATAAAAAAAATAAATACTTTTTATACTAAATATATAACTTCCTAGCCTTATATTAATTATACTAATAATATATAAAAAAATATTATATTTAACCCTATAAATAGCTATATTAACAAGGAACACTAGATTTACTACTATTATATACCTAACAATCTATATTTATTAACTAACTAGCCTATATACTATTTTACCACTAAAAATACCCTTTCTATACTTTAAGTTATTTCTCAGTAAAATAACTATACCTTTCTTACCTTATATTTAATATAAAAATAAGACCTTAATATTAAAATAGCCTTATTTATTAAAGAAATTAATACTTTCTTTAATAAAAATAATATTATTATTATAACCTTATATACTATAATTACTAATATATTTACCTATAACTAATTTAAAAAATATACCTTTACCCCTTAATATACTTATTACTCTACTATTACCAAAGCTATACCCTTAACTAACTAATAATATATATATTTTAAGATTTATAAAGATTAAGTAGAAAAAGACCTTCCACTAGCCCTTTGCTATATAAATAGCAAAAAATAGCTAAATCCTACTAACCTAGCTAAAACCATTACTAGTATAATAAAACTACTTAATATCCTAGCTAAATTCCTCTAAAAGCTCTATAAAAGCACTTAGGAAAATTTCCTATATACTTAAGAAGGTATAATAGCAATTTATAATACTATAGGTAAATTTACTTAAGCTAAGAAGTTCTTAGATTAGACCTATGCCTAATACCCAAAGAACAAAGATATCTAAGATACTATAGGCTTAGCCTTATAAGGTACTATACCTATTACTCCCTAATAAAAAGTAAATAATATTCCTATTCTATTCTATTTAAGTTTAATCCTATTTATATTAACTAAGGCCCTAGAAAATTCACTCTCTATTATAGCTATTACTAGAAAGCATAAGATAAATAATATCTTTATACTTATACCTAAATATACTATTATAGTATTACTAAAGATCTAAAAAATCCCTATAATAGATATTAAGATATATCCTATAATTATTAATTATACTATAAAGACCAAAGAAAACAAGTTCTAATATATCTAAGTAATAATTATCTATAATAAATATATTATCTTAGGTAATAAGGAATATATAAGCTTTATTATATATTTCTATATTTAATATTAGAAAAATATTTACCTAAATATTACCCTTTTATATATCTTATAACTTACTAATATTAGCTAATTAATAGTCCTATACTTTAATTATAATATTTATATTCCTAATAAAGAAAATAATTATATAATTAACTTAATTAATACTTCCTATAAATATATCCTAATATACTAAGCTAATACCCTAAAGCCCTTCCTCTATACTAAGATAGCTACCTTTAATACCTATAGCTAGGCTAATATATAATCAATAGAATAATCTATTAAATAATACCTTACTTACCTTAGCAATAAAAAATACACTTTATAACCTATTACCCTATAAAGTACTATTAGCTTATAAATAAGCACCCACCAAGCTATTCACCCTATAAATAAATAACTTACTACCCTTATAAATAATAAACTAGGCGCCCTAGAATAGAGCAATATTAATAGGAATATTATACTAACCATAGAAGCTCTCCCTCCTCCAGTCTAATTACTAATTACTCCTAATAAGCTACCTTTAGGTCCTACTCTATTAAAAGAAAACCTTATTAATTAATTATAATTACTATAATTAATAATATTATAATTAGTAATTTAACCTTATTCTAAAGAGTATTAGTAAAATATAGATTTTTATCTTTCTTTAATAGTAATTTACTACTATTATAATTATTTATACTTTTATACTTTACTTTTTCCTTTATATTAATTATATATAAATACTATTCTTACTCTTAGTACCTATATATTACCTTAATTTTACTAATTTACTAAATATATACACTAATAATCTCTACTTTTTACTTATTATCTTTACTTTTAAAGTTATATTTAACTTTCTTTAATAGGTCTTACTCCTAAGGCTATAAATAGCCTTATAATTATCCTACTAGTAGCTTTTATCTCTAGGTATAACTTAAATACTAAACCAAAGGTCAATCTACTATAATTACTTAATATATACCCTTTATATAAAAAGAGCTAGCCCTAGCTTACTCTCTAATATATATTAAATAGCAAAAAAGAATCCTTAATTTATAGTCTTTCTTCTCCTTATCTACTTATTACTATATATTTATATTATTCTATCCTTAATTATCTTATTCCTCCTCTATCTATAGAAAGTAATATAATATAACTAATATACCTAATTATAACTATAATCTTAGGTCTATATATTTTAATATAAACCACAATTTTACCTAATAACTCTATAGCCCTAGAAATCCCAATTTTAACTAAATTCCTAGTAATATCTAACCTTATTATAACTAGCCAAAGGATTACCTATATAAATAATAATAAAAGTATTATTATTTTTTTATTATAGGGATTTTATTATAAATAAAGGCTAGTATTATCTACCACGGAAAATCAAAAATCATATAAATCTATTAATAAGATAAGGATAAACCCTATACTAATACTAATTAGGACTAGGTAGGATATAGAATCCGCCTTTCCTATTATAGCTAGAGGTATATATATATACTACCTTTTCGTGATTGTGGGCACAAGGGCAATTGTACCACAGGATTTGAAAGTCTAAAGGTTTGACGTGCTCCTTGGTGTTGCTACCTTGTTGAGCCGTCCCTCTCCTCAGGGGGACACAAATCACTTTTATACCTTGATATACTACCTTTTCCTTAACATTTCTCCTTAGGGTAAGCTAAGGTAAAATTACAAAGAAATAAATACCTTCTATTAAAGGGATAATAAGGTCCTTTAGCCAAAGTATTACTATAACTTAACTATAATTTCCCTAGGAAAAGAAATAAATATTATATTATAAGGACCTTAATTTCCCTGTAAATTCCCTTTACTTTCTTTAGTAAAAAGATAAAGGGAAATTAAAATATAATTATAGAAATATAAAAGGAAGGTAAAGGATAAGATAAGAATAGAGGATTAAGTATTAGGAGAGATTAAATATTTAATATACTATTTAATCTCTAGTTTATAAGACTTTATTTAAATTAATTAAGAGCATATAAAGTGCCCTATTATTCCCCCTTATTTTAGAGCTTGCAAGGTTAATTGCAATAAGATTCTTACTTTATTTATAAGATTATTAGAAAGGTATAGAAATTATAAACAATATTACCACAAGATATTATACTATTATAACTAATTATAATTTTGCTTATATTATCTTTCTAATTAATATAGACTAAGGTAACTTTAACTTAGAATATATAAGTATTACCTATAAATACCCCTTATAATTAAAGTTTAATATACCTTTAGAATATTTTATATTACTTATAATATTTATCTTAATCCTAAATATTATAATTAATAGTAATAATATTTTTTTATTAATAAACTCCCTTATCCTAAGATTATACTTAAGAAGTCCTAATAAATAAAAAGCTAAATAATAAAGACTTTACTTAGCTTAAAAAGAATTATCCTAATAATTTAAAGTATAATAATAAAAAATATATAAACTTTAATTTAAAACTTAAATATTTTTATAATTAATATCTAATTATAAATATTAATAAATTCTTATATATATAGGTATTCTAAATTATACTTAAAAGGAAGGCAAAGAAATATTATTTTAATATAATAATTATTAATAAAGAACCTATACCTTTTAATTAAATATTTATAGAAATAAGGAAATAATTTAAAAATAAGTAAATTCTTAATAAATACTATTAAAAATAGTAAACCCTATATATTTATACCTAGATAAAGTAAAACCTAAGTATAGAATAATAAGAAGCCCTTTATAAATTCTTTAATTAACTTAAAGTACTTTAGTAGATATTATAAAGTATTCTAAAGGATAATAAGATTACTTAAGTATAACTACTTAGTATATATAATAATATTAAAGAATTATAAAGTATAGTACTAAACCCTCCCTTAATATATAAGAAAGTATACTTATAAATTTAATATACCTTTATTATTATAAGTATATTAATATAATATATTACGTTTATACTAATTATATTAGAAGAATAGTTTATAATAAAATAAGAATATAAAGGCTATAAAAATAATTAATAAGGACCTTTATAGCTAAGATACTAAAGTAAATATTATAAAGATAATTCTACTTTAAAGTAATTATATTAGAAGAATAATAAATACTATATATACCTTAAAAAAGGATACCTCTTAATAAAATATATAATAAAAGAAAGAAAAGAGGTATATAAAAAATATAAGAAGATTAGAGAGGACTTTTACCTTAGTAAAGCTATTTATAATCTATATTTAGCTAAACTTAATAAGTCTAATAATAATATAAAAACTAAAGAAGGAAAAAAAAGTAATAATAATAAAGATTAATTTAAAATAATTCCTATAAAGATATATACTTATTTTATAAGTATAATTAATATTATTAATTTATTCCTTATTTTAATTATATTTATAGATTAAGTAATTACTTATTATTTTATATAAAAAGACCCCTTTTATAACCTTTAAAAGAAATTATAAGAAAAGATAATAAAGTTTATATTTAATAATTATTATAGCCTAAACAAATTCTATAGTATTATACCTAATACTAGAGCTATAAGAATATCCACTGGTAGCTACAAATAATAGCTTATATTACAATAAATAATAACTATATTAGCTAAATTAGATATATCTAAAGTAAAAAAAGTAATTATTAGATTTGGAGGGGGAATACTATAGCTATTCCTTAGTATAGTAAATATTATTATACTATTTAAAACTATCTTATTTTATATACTTTCTATAAATATACTATTTCTCCTATACTTATATAATATAAATATACTAAATATTCACTTTTATAATCTTTATAACTAACTTAAATAAAATAATATTTAAATACTTATTATATAAAAATAGGGATATTTATAGTAGCTATTAAATAATAAAAAAGCCTTAGTATAATATAATCTTACTAATATTAAACTTTAGTAGCTATACTATTAATTTGGTGGTGTGGTGCAGTGGTTAGCACGCTGTGTTTTTCATAGAGACCGGGGTTTGATTCCCTGCACCAGCCCCCGGCCCAGGGAAATGGGTAAAAAGAACAAAGGGTTATTGTAACTAGTCATTTTTCCCCACTGGGGTTTTTATAGGCAATAATTGTAACTAAAAAATAATTGTGATATAAAGCTCTTATTGCTCCTTGTAAAATCTAACTAAATGCTAAATAAGAAAGCATCCTATTTATATATATATAGGTTAAGTTAAGTAATTAGATAAGGGTTTTTTTTTTTTTTTTAAAAAAAAAA
>JAHVYB010000325.1:0-29964 GCA_020623695.1 Calonectria henricotiae | reverse complement strand
CCCTCGCCGCTCTCCCTCCGCCGCCCACCCCCTCTCGTCCCCCCCCCCCTCCCTCGCCCCCGCCTCCTCCCCGCCCCCCTACTCCTCCCTCCCCCCCCCACCTCCTATGCGCTCCTCCCCCTTTTTTTCTTCCCCCCCTCCCCCTCTCGCTTCCCTCGCGCGCCCTCCCCCCCCCCCCCCCCCCCCCCCCTTTTCCCCCCCCCCCCCCCCCACCCTCCCCCCCCCCCCCCCCCCTTTCCCCCCCCCCCCCCCCCCCCAAATAGCCCTCCCCCAGTCAACGCAGACGCCCTATGATCGTCATATGAGAAGGCCACGGCATTCACCCACCAGCCATCCAGCCAGCATTTGCCGCCCCGATAACGCCCACAGCTGCCGATATCCAAAAGAGTTCCGCGTCGTCCCCTCCTCTCCTTTTGCGGCAGTTTGTCCTTTATTCCCCCCATTTCCTGGACTAAGAACATCGCCTTGCAGGAGCCCTCTACATTCCTCGCCAGTAGTTGTCCGACGACTCCTGCGGTACCTAGTTGTCCACCTGGACGGGTAGCTTGCCTTAGCCAAGCTACTACCGGACCGCCACTGGGACAGCGCATCATTGCGCATCCATCCAGCAGCCGATCCTTCTGCAGGCGCCTACTGGTTTGGGGCCTCCAGTCTCCAATCGCAGTGGCAATCGTCGCTTCACTTCGCCTTCCGTGGCCTGAGGGCCATCCCCACCTCACTGGCTAACAGCCCTTCCGCTCAGGCCATCTGCGCCCCCAGCTCTGCCATCCATTTCCTATCCTGCTCCATCACAACCAGTCGCTCCCTGGCTTGCTTGTGTGTGCCCTGGCACATTTTGCGGCCCAGGCATCTGCCCTGTTACTTGACTAGACTTTCTCTTCCGCAAGCTTCCTGTTCGCCCCAGCTGGTGAATAAGTGGCCACTCGGACGCAGGAAGAGCAGGCAAAAGAAAAATCTGAGGCGAGCCTACTGCACTGCACAGTACGGAGACACGAGAGATCGCCCGCAACACCAAACTTTGGCTACCCACTCTCGTTTCACTTACATCTGATCACCCATTCCTTACTCCCTCGCTCAAATCCGGAGAGGTTTTTTGGAGGGGTTTAAAAGAGAACAGACAACTTGATATCTAAACCTAGGATCCAAAACCTGGCCTGGCACTAATCACCTCCCTCAGTTTCCAGGGGGGTTGCATCCAGCGAATTAAATGAGTACCAGTCGATTAATCACGACGACAACTGCCGTCGACCTTGTTACGGCGCCCGAATTATCTCAGGCCAGCGACTCGGACGACTCGTCCATTCCCAAAACTCCTTGCTCCAACAGCAGCACGGGCGAAAGCCCGGGAGCCGTAAACGACTTGAGCGTGGGCCTCAGCGACGGCCTCCACCACTGCCGCGACCAGGAGGACCATGATGCGCCTGCGGACCTACTGAAATTCGCTGACGTCCCCAGCCAACTAACTCACCTGCCTTTCACCCCCGGTTCGACTGATCCATCCACCCACGCCCCAGAGCCAGAACCAAATTCCAGCTCTGCCACCACCGTAACTACAAACTTGACGACTACTCCTTCTGCTGCCTCTACCACGACTCCTACCCCTGCCAACTCTGCTGTATCCATCTCTCCCAAGGCCACTCTCGCAAACACCAACCCATCTCAACCCCCTTCGCCCTTGTCTACCACCACCGCCATCCGCAAGACCTCCCCTGGGCTAGCTGCCCGCCTCAAAGCTCTAGGCTTCGGTACCACGAGATCGGCCAGCGTCCTATCTGCGCAGCAACGCGACCATATCGGTCGCCTCAACGAAAAGCAGCTCCGCCAGTTAGACGAAAATCACCAGGCGGGTTCGGTCACGTCGGTGATAACACGGCGCGGTCGCCCGTGGAAGGGTGTCTCCGTGTCCCCTAAGTTCGCCGCTGAGCTTGACATCGACCTGCCTCCCATCAAGGGCGACGAGACCTCCCCCATCGCAAGCCTCCTTCCCGAAATCATAACACCTGACCCCTTGGATATGGATACTTATAAGTACCGCCTACCCGACCACACCAATGGCAATGGGACAAAGGTCACTCTCGATACACGTCGAGAGCACATGGGGCGATCATCCAGTCCTCCTACTCCCGACGACTCCGCTATCCCTCCACCACCTCCTCCCAAAGACACTCCTCCCGCTACAACACCCGTCCCGGCGACGCCACCAACCGACTACACGCCCAACCTCAACTCCTACTTCACCCCAAGTCACAACCGTCCAGGTTCCATCTACACCCTATCACGTGTGTCATTTGCGAATCAACTAGCCCAGCTCACTTCTCTACAACTACCCGATGCAGACTCGCTAGCAGGCGAGGTCGCCGCCATCCCGACGGCCCAAGTCGCCGCCAAAGCCCTTATCAACGCCGCCGATCAGATTCGAAGTTGGATTTACAAAGCTTCCGAAGTCGTTGGCGGTCTCGACAGCGAAGATGACGTCGAATGGGCCGCGGCTGGTGGACGAGAGGGGCTTGCCGAGGTGGAAAACGCCATCATTCGCTTTGAAGGGCTGGTGAATGCCTACGTCAGCGCTATCGAACAGCTTCAGAACCGAAACGACATAGTAAACGTTTCCCCCGCCCACTTAACCCAAGCCGTTGCCCAGATGGAATCCGTCATCAGCGAATGGGACAAGATCCGACGGACTCTACAGGTTGTCAGAGCTCAGGTCGAGATTGCCATGGAGTGGGAGGAGCTTTGGAATAATGTCCTTGGCGACATTCAGGGTGAGATGGACGAACTTAGCAGGCTGGTCTTTGAGATGGAGGAACGTCGCCACAAGAGCCTCATGGCAGCTGCCAGTGGTGACAGTGTTGATATCGGTGATCTCGAGACAATTGTTGAGGAGACACCTCCTCAGGCCACTCGCCTCCAAGCACAGAGCCGCTACAGCCTTCCACCCGCCTTCCCGGTGGTCCCCAGCTCCCCCAGCACACCAACCCTGTCCCAGGATGATTCCAGCCTCCTCGCCCTTTTCGCTCGTATGCAACCTTTAAGAGCATCCCTCGACTTCTTGCCGATGCGCCTGTCCGTCTTCGAAACAAGAGCGGATAGATCTTTCCCCACTGCCTGTGACGAACTCAAGATGCGCCACGAGAACCTCGATGCAAGCTACAAGAAGCTAGAAAAGGATGCCGAGTCCCTGCGAAAGGAGTTGGGCGAGGATAGATGGGTCATTGTCTTCCGTGGCGCCGGACGTCAAGCTCAGAAGATGCAGGAGTCAGTCGAAAGATCATTGTACAAGCTCAAGGACGCCGTGGAATCAGGACTCCACTTGACAAACCAGTCAGCTATGATGAAGAAACTCGAAAGCTATGAGGCCAAGAAGACACACTACGGTCCTGCTATCGAGAGAGTACTAGCAATCATTGATAAGGGTGTCAAGGATCGTTTAACAGTTAATGGTGAAATTTTACGGCTGCATACCGACATGCAGGCACGATGGGACGCACTGAAATTCCAGATGAGAGAGGCAGAAGTTATGCTTGAGGATATCCAAACCGACCGGAGTCAACAGCTGAGAGATTCTATTTCAAGCATGCTCTCTAACGATAGATCTACGATAGGAAGTGGACGCGAGACTCCAGGGAGCTCACCACCATCATCAGTCATCATGTCAAGCTTGGGCATGGACCCTCACACACCAACCTCCAAACCGCCCAAAATGAGGCCATCAAATGGACCCAACGTCCGCACTGTGCCTTCAAACCGACGGCACTCATCACTTCCTGCACCCACGTCCCATCTTGGTCGGAAACCAGGGTTCTCCCGTCTGTCATCTGTCGCCAGCTCATCTAACTTAACACCCTCCTCCGCCCTGGCCGCCAGCCAGATCAAGCGGCCTGGTTCAACGACTGGCTACCGGCCCCGCTGGAATGGCTCGACTAACTCTGGAGACTTGGACACAGGCCATAACTTCAAGCCTTTAAGCTTGACGACACCAAGCCCTTATGCTAAGACAAGCCCTGACGCCCAAAGCTCTGTGAGCTCTCTGACTCCCAGGTCCGGTTCGAAGCTGCCAACATTGCGAAGCCCTATGACGCGGGCTGTCTCAGAGTCACCTCGGATTTCTTCACGTGTTAACCCACAAGTCGACGACACTCCCACTAGAACTGGACATTCACGACTTTCATTCCGAGAGAGGTTGAATTCCCCTGGGCCGTACGCGCATCAAGTGGGGACAAGGCCTCGATTAAGCTCAAAGCCCTCGATGGGCGCACTCTCCTCCGGTCGTCGATCCTCACTCAACGCGAAAAGACCATCATTTGGCGAAAATGAGGCTCGACCCAACAGGCCTGCTAGTTCCCTGGCCTCAACGAACTCGAGAAGAAGCAGTCTGTTGCCTCAGCCGAAGCTGAGGGAGTGTGAATCGGGTCGTGCAAGTCCAGCAGGCTCAGGGTCAGGTATGCACAAGGTCACACCTGTTGACCCAAAGGACTTAAAACCACGAT
Organism: Calonectria henricotiae; assembly: GCA_020623695.1. Classification (NCBI taxonomy): domain Eukaryota; kingdom Fungi; phylum Ascomycota; class Sordariomycetes; order Hypocreales; family Nectriaceae; genus Calonectria; species Calonectria henricotiae. The sequence continues at coordinate 25,477 of JAHVYB010000325.1, read as the reverse complement.
GGCGACATTAACAAATGCCTCGGTGTCCCAATCTTCTTTCAGTAGCATTATGGCCTCAACCACTACCACGCTCACTCTAACGCCCCAGGAGAGAGCGATTCCAATTTGTGTTTACACCACACACTTTTTTGTTACGATTTGACTTGATCAGCACTCCTCCAGATTGTAAATATCTCAGTCCCAGGGGTGATGGGAGCTAGGCGTGCCATGTTTTAAGGAAACCCCATTTTGCTTACACAGCATGGCGTACCGGGCAAGGAAAGGACGGTTCAGACGACGGAGTTTAGGGTACGATTTGAGGAGTGTAGCCTTGTATTAGCTGGTTTTGTTTTGCTTTCCTCGGAGCTTTGGGTAAATGTTTGAGGATTCTGTCCTCACTTGTTTCAATATTCAATTTGATATTCAATTAGGGACGTTGCGTGTTGTAATTAGGGGAACCGGACAATTTGACTTGTCACTACGATATTTATTGCATTTAAATTAGAAGCGCGATACCCCGAGCCCCGGAGTTTTTATCTACAGATGTTGAAGCATATCACAGTGAAAGTCATAGCGTGTATTAATACCATTTGTTTTATTTTTTGTATGTGTATAGTCCAGTGCCTCGAGCCTTGGTGCAATGTGATAATCCCACTATAGGCAGATGGGTTGATCAATATGTAATATTCCATGGATCCTACACCCTTATGACATGCATCCCCCGTTGAAAAGAGCCACGCCTAATCACCGCCGCCCATGCAAAAACCCAAGCTTTTTTAGACTTCCCCACAAGGACGCGCTCCCACGCCGCAAGGCGTAAATAATGATCCCATAACTAAACGTAATATTCTTGAATTCATATCATCAAAGCGCCGTCTTCATTAGGCATTATGCCTGTCTTATTTTTTTCGGTTTTCCCCTTTCATCGATCACTATTCACCCACGCCTCGTTGAGACTGATATCCGAGCTTTCGTCTCACATTGGCATTATACCGATACCGCTACTGGCTTTGCGGACAACTTTCTTGGCCCCAGCGCTGGCAGTTCTGGATGTCGTGGCAGAACCGCTGGCTTTGCGACTTGTCCCAGTGGCCTTGCGCTTGGACACCCCGCCGTACGACTTCCTAGGCCACTTCTTCCCCGAAGTCTTTCTGCTGCCGCTCTTGCTATAGGAGGACTTGGACTTGCTTTGGCTTGGCTGGCTATTGAGGCCCTGGAGCCTATCATGCCAAGCCTGAACATCGGGCCTTGATGTCGAGTTATTAAAATAGTGTGAGTTGACCACCGCTTCCTCTTCATCGTCATCCAGGTCATCATCCATCTCAACCTCTGAGCTTATCAGATCAACGATATCTTGGCCTCGCCCATTCGGACGTTTTGTGCCCATGATTTCTTGATACATATCGAAATGCCGTCGCAGGATAGCCAAGATCTTAGGCCCATGCTCTTTAACCTTGTCAGGATCAATACCGGAGATACGCTTCATCTTATCCAGCGAAGTTGTCCATTGTATTGCCATTTCCTGGAAGTCCCGTTCGGTAAATAACGGCTTCCTGATTTCCTTTCTATTCCGGATGTGCTCCTCCAACTTCTTCGCTTCTTGAACGAAGCCATGGACGATATCTTGGTGTATTTCAGGCAGGTCTTGCAATCGACTGTCGGCTGAGATAGGAGGGCCAAGCTTTTTTGAAGGTGGTTTTGCTGGTCGGTGCTTAGGCAATACATTGAAAGCCTCATCCTCGTCTTCCTCCAAGTCATCGTCTGGTATGATGAACGCATCGTATGCATATCCATTTCTCATTCTGAGGTCATCTCCCTCACTATCCAGAACAGGTGCCTTTCTTCTCCGTCGATCTACCGGCGAAGAGACGTAGGTTGACTGTAGCGTTGGATCATCTTGGTCCTTAGACTTTTTGGTGGTCCTTTTGGTCTTGGGTTTGGCTGGCCTCGATGGCTTACTATCCGATACCTGTATCGTCAGCATGAGTCGGCGTTGTCCTGTCAAGAACAGTCTGACATGCGGTCCAAGTTGCAAGTACTGGATTGCCATCCCGTAACGGCCGACAACATTGTCCTCGTTGAAGGCCTTTTCAGCCAGAAGCTTGTCAATAATTCTCTCAAGCTCGTGCTTCTTCATTCCTTTGGCCATACCAAAGAATTCTTCTGAAAGGTGTTGTTCATGTTGAGGATACTTCCTACCCAGCAAGATCTCGGCACACTGCACTGGTGTAATTCGCCTTTGTCTTTGAACCACACGGATTGCAGCAATAGCATATTCCGAGAAATCCTGTTCCTCAAAAGTCAAGCCAGCCTTGCAGTTGTCGCAGGTTTTTTGACATTGTTCGGCTGAAAAGTCTTCACCAAAATATCGAAGTACCTCCGTCCGTCGACAGTCAGATTTGTTGTCACAAAACGAAGTTACTCGGTTCAACATAACCATCTGCCGCTCCTTTTGCTCGTCGTTTCCTTCTCCATCCGCAATCAACTTCTTCAGGACCCTTATATCCCCTTTTCCATAGTAAAGGATGCAGTCAGATGGCTTGCCGTCCCGACCAGCACGGCCAGTTTCTTGATAGTACCCTTCCAAGCTCTTGGGCAAACCGTGATGTACAACGAATCTCACGTCGGGTTTATCAATGCCCATGCCAAAGGCAATAGTCGCCACTACCACTTTAACATTCCCTCTCTGCCAGGATTCTTGTACCTCGACCTTCTCCTGTGGGTCAATAGCTGCGTGGTAGTGTCGAGCTGTGATCCCATGGCTGGAAAGCTTCTCAGCGACATCCTCAGCTTGCTTTCTCGAGATGGTGTAGACTATGCCGCTTACACCCGAGTATTTTGACTTGATCAAAGAAGCGATGCTGTCTGTTGCATTATTGTTTGACGTTTTTGGGACGACTTCATAGTAAAGATTGGGTCGATTAAAACTTTGTGAGAAGGTTTGGCAATTAGCCATGCCCAGATTGTGTCTAATGTCAACAATGACATTTTGTGTAGCAGTAGCTGTGAGAGCCATTACCGGCACTTCGGGATATCGTTTCCGAACCTGCCCCAAAGTTTTGTAATCTGGGCGGAAATCGTGTCCCCACTGGCTAACACAATGTGCCTCATCGATAACAAGACGAGCAAACTTGCCTTTGCGATATAGTTTCTGCAATCCGTTGTTGAAGGCATTATTTTTGCTAACCATCTCAGGTGTAACATAGAGAAGTTGGACGAAGTGTTCAGGACACCTTTCATCAAACGCACTCATTACCTGTCTCTTGTATTCGGCCGAGCACTCGCCATTGAAAGCCACAGCCTGTATTGACAAGGCTTTCATATGGCTAACTTGATCCTGCATCAGACTGAGTAGTGGAGATACTACAATGGTAACGCCCCGAGTCTTGCCAGTTTTGATCACGGCGGGCAGTTGATAACAAAGTGACTTGCCTCCACCTGTTGGCATGAGAATGAATGCATCTTCACCCCCCAGTGTGGCATTAATAGCTTCAAGCTGGTTATGACGAAATCCTTTCATTCTAAACCGGTCCTTCAATATCCTCTGGACCTCGGGTGACCATGGATGTCGCATGAGATCAGGCGGAATTCTGGGTTCCGAGGTCGAAGGAGTAGATTGCTTCTTCGGTGTCGGCCGTTGTTTTGTTGTAGCGATATTTCCAGACGTTTCTGGGAGAGCTCTCCTCGGACCTTGCGATGATACTACAAGTGATTGGCGAGACTCATAGTCTTGTGCAAATGCGAGCATCTCCTCGTCATCGCTAAAATCACTGAACTCATCACGAGCATGATGTTGGTGATTGGTTTGGTAAGCCTGGGTCAGCTTTCGAGTGACGTTCGGTACGGGATTTGGTGTTGTTCGTCTAGGAGGCTCAAGGATATAATCATCAATGTCGGAGAAGCTATCTGCGACGTCGAATTCCACACCCGCCTGTGCCGTATTCGACATGCCTGATTTTTTTATGCTCTGTGGTTTCTGAGAAGGATTTGGGGCTCCCTGAGAGCTTCTTGGAAAAGGAACAGACAAGAGATCGTCCTCGTCTTGTGATATTAGGCTCATTTCTGTCGGTACTTTAGCTGCAGGGATTGCCTCATATCGGAAGTGACGTTGCGAAACCTCAGGGAATTGTGTCTGATGCACCACCTGTGTTCCAGTCTGCGATAAGGACACAGACTCTGGCGAAGCTGCAGACATGTTGACGGCATTGCGTGTGCTGAGCTGAGTGCCCATTACAACCACGTGGCTGGGGGTTGAGCAAGCCATACTGGGTTTTTGAACGCTCTGCAGAAGAGAGTCCTCGTCAAGCCCAGCATCGTCAAGATCTTTGAGAAGAGACTGTTCCATTTTCTGGATTTCGTCAGTAAGCTCATCAAGTCTTGTCTCGTCCTCGTCTGTATCAAGACCCTCCGAATATGCCGTTGCGATTTGTTTCACAAGCTCTTCTCGCTTACGACAAATTTGTTTATACGAATCTACTGGATTTTCCAGGTCTTTGATGGCTTTTTGTTGTCGCAACAGTTTCTCCTTCTCTGATTTGATCTGGCTTCGTTTTTCCTTCGGCCAACGCTCGTTTATTGCCCTCATGAAGCTCTTATCGTTTTGCTGTATCAACACATTGACAACCTCGTCTCTCCTAGAGAGGATATTCGAGTCTGACGCCAGCAGGACGAGAACTGTCGGTGTCTGACTAGATGTTGGTATAGCTTGAATGCTTGAATTATGATCAATATGTTGATGTACTTCCTTGATGTGGTCTACATTGGTTCCAGAACCAGTCTGACTACTTTCATATTTGCGCTCCACTGAACCCGACTTAGGCATCAGCTGCGACACTGGCGCCAAGTCTAAATCCAAGCTCATCTCATCCTTGATCACATTTTCGGCAGACGAATCAGGCATTTGCATCGAGCTGTTGCGGGATGGTGGCGTGAGAAATTCGTCCTCGGAATCGGCAATGATAAGACCTTCTCCGTCAGGTGTAGGAGCTCGTTTAGGCGGGAGCATCATGTCAGGGATTGGTGATTTAGGAAGGCTCCCTGCCGCTTTTCCAGGTTGGGAAGAGTTGAGTGTGTTGTCAGCTTTGATCGGTGTATGCTCCCGGACTGGCAGGGCTTTCCTGTCCAATGCCTCCGCTGAGGGCGATAACATGACATTGTGCTCCTCTGCAACCAAACTAAGTCGTCGGCTCGGTGATGCCTCGATGCTTAAAGGGTCGACGAGTATGTCACGTTTCCGCCGAGCCTTACTGCTGCTGGTAATATCTCTTCGGTGTGGTATTGATCGGCTGGGGCTCGATATGGGCGGGTCGGTCCCAAGGAGTTCATAAACATCGGGGAAGTCATCCATGTCTGCAAAATCTTCCTTGGCGGTATCCTTTTTCTTCCTCTTCCTTGCGCTAGACATGGGTAGTTCAGACTTTGCCATGGAAAACTCCAATCTGGTTTTGACAACTTTCTCAGACCGCAGTGAATCAGAGGACCCAAATGGGTCAACAGTCAAGTCCATACATTCGAGGTCATCGGCATCTAGATCTGGGAAATCTGGGCTACTGAAGCGGAAAGCTTGAGGGGGCGCGATTTTCTTTTTCGGTGGCGAGGCATCGTCTCTGCTTGTTCTAGGACTCCGCATGCCTGTGAGGCGTCAGGTTCACGTCTTTAAGTCCATGGTATGATTCTGTACTCACCAGTGGAACGCTTTGGCTGGGATTCTGGTTGGGCTGGGCGATTGCCTGTTGTGGATGCCGGGGTGAGAAGTTGCTGCTGAGGCTTTGATACGAGGCTTGGTTTTTTGTTTTTAGCGCTCGACGTCAGCCGTGCCATCGTGTCTTCCACTTGTATCACCTGGTCCGTATGCCGCGATATTCTTTTGGTTCCGTCTGGGCCATTTGATTTGTTCGGGGTAGTGCGGTTCGGGGATGGTGCGTCTTCAATTTCGTTCGTTGGTTCTATCCCAGTATCCTGGGATCTGGGCGAGTCCCTGGATTGCGATTGAGGGTGTCCTAGTTGGGAGCCGTCAGCAGCACTGGGAAACAATAGCGTCGAAGGTTTGGTGAGAGCAAGGTCGTTCAACAGCCAAGGCAGGTGATCAGCGAGGTTATTGCGAGTCATGAAGCCGACAAAATAACTTCGTTAAACTGTTCGACATCTAGCTCCGCTGTCATCTGAACAGCCGTCTGTCTTCTCATGCAATGCGAGAGCTTTGTGTCTGTCTAGATGTTATCATGATTAGGGTGGAGAGTGCTTGCCACCGCGTCGCGTGTCTATTAGTCAGCAGATGCGTAGTCACATGACCTTTTTCCCGTAAAGTGCTTTTCCATCACTTAGTTAGGCTACCCTGTACCTATCGTCTCGCATATGGTATGAGGGGGGTAGGTTTGGGTCGAGTTGATAATTCATATATTTCCACTTTTATAGAGGCTTTTACCAGTTTGTAGCTGTATCTGTTGTTTATATTTATTGGTGGTTGGTGCCAAATATTATCCTGCGATGGAAAAAACAGCCAATAATCCCATGATACAATTCAAGTAAAATGCTGGTAAAATGCTGTTACTAACCCACTAGTTAAATACTTATAAAATAGACAGAACACGTGTATTTTTTAGCCTAAAGATACTCATTGATTTTACATAGTACTAAGAACAAGGAAGGTCTCTGACTATGCATTTCATGATTATAGCATTGGTATATCTATCCGCAAAATGTATTTCCGTCTTGCGCAGAGACCCCACCCAGGATCATCTCCACTGGCTTTTGATTGGATATATGCATAAAATACTTGCCTCTTCTGGAAGTTATAACACGTACATTTAGTGTCACGCAACGGTCATCGGTTTCCTGCAGAAATAGTGGCCTAAAGTATCTAACATATATCAAAAGAGAAACAAGCCAAATGTTGATTTTGATAGTTTGATTGGCCTGGTGAGAGTTATACTTGAAGGAAAATATAGCAAGAGTGGTATACCTGAATTTGATCAGCTCAACCATCTTAAGATGAAGTGATTGGCAGAGTGCCTGAGTGGTTAAAGGGATGCACTCGAATTGTCGCAATGCATTGGCTTCGGCCGCGCAAGTTCGAATCTTGTCTCTGTCGCGGATATTTTTTTTTTATCGTGCTCACTATGCTCATCTTTTATTTTTGCTTGACAGTCTCCCTCCTATATATAGCTATATCTCTGCCCAAGAGAAAGCGGAGTGCTGTCAGATATTGTTTTGTCGTTAGACGTAATATTAGGAAACCTACCACTGCTTGTTTTATAACAGACGTCTAACAACTGCTGTATATGGTCCTTGGCTATCAACCGACAACAATGCTCTGGCGTATCGCTGCGGATATATCGGTGTTCGCCGTTGGAATACTTGTCTCTTGATGTGGAATGCGCAATGCTGCTGTGCGCGGCGCGTGTGATGGGAGGTATTTTGGGTGATGTGCGATGGAATGCATCTTTGCCCGGTAGGGAAGCCGGCTTAAGTATTGGGTTTAATTACTGAGTTTTCTATCTAAGTTTTCATAAGGGTATCTCAAGGTTGTTCTGCCTAGAAGAGTAAAGTTAGTTGTATGGCACGGGGCTGCATTTGCAATGCCACTGGTTGTATCCGAAAAACGGTTGTACTATAAAGCTGTTCCTAGGTCTACTGCCTGGTTGAGCCCACGGTTGATTTTTTTTACAAATAAATAAATGCTCTGGCGTATAGTCTTGAATCCAAGTTTGGCGAAGGAGTTGCCCTATTGACTCATACAATTTCCAGAACAGAGTTAAGACGAGTCAATTTGTACTCCACCCTTAACAGGAGGCAGATTCTCTCAACCCCCTCAAGTCTGTACCGAGGTACTAAATTCAGTTGTATGATGCTTACAGTGCCCGCTACTAGTAGGGCAGCCAAGGAAATTCCAGGTGTGTTACGTGCTATAATTAGCTACTTAGTCAGGTGACAAGACCAGCCCTTAAAAGGCTGGAATCGTCACTAAGACTACAGACAATCAAGCATTACACAATTCATATCTCAAGACCTAAGTATAGTCGTGAGCCGTGAGCGTGATGCCCTACCAGATACAGCTGGTAGCCCTTAGAATTCGACACTGAATGTATCGAATTCAACCCACGGAATATACCATAACATTCACTTTGTGTTAAGTCCTCTAACTTCTATTCAGCTTTGCCTAATCAACCGACTATAGCTGCTTTTACTATTATGGATAAATAACCCGGCCTTCAATCCCCTCAAGAATGAGCTGTGAGAATACGCCTGTAAGTGCTGTTAGAATATAACCAAGATAAATACTAGAAGACTATCGTTGCATGTAAGAATGAGCTGGACAATTATGGATATGTCAAATGGGCTCTGAATCGTCTTGGCTTCAACAAATTGCAACATGTTCTTGTTTTGAGATTTGTAAAAGGAATTGAAAATGATATGGAAAGTCTTGTAAACAGGGCAACTACAAATGATTTGTAATACAGAGCTGAAAAAAAAACATGAACGAAAATGTGCTCCATAGCGAAAATTGAATTACACCTTGGCTTACACCAAACTTTATTGTGTTTCTCTTATCATCAGAACTGATCCGAAGAAAAATTCCTGTTGAAATTGTTATTCTCCATGACGGAGGTAAGGAATATCATAATATTGCCCCACAGATCTCACGGGAAATATGGCATCGGATAAACCATCCTCACATATAACGATCCTGCCCGCCTTGCATCACTTGGTTCATATTGCCTGCATTCATTTGTTTCGGGTGCAACGTGGAGCTCTCACGGATTCTCTAAGAAATTTAGCAATAATTTAGGATGGAGGACCGTGCGGTATTACTCAGCTCATGCAGATTACAATTATCATTTAATGAAATAAATACGGACTCCCACTTGCTTGTGCCTTCAATAAAGTAATTTTTTTGGGGGGTGGTGGAGTGGAAAAGCTATGAATCCATTAATGCGAATTATCCTATGCCTAAATAACGGGCTTATGTTTACTGTGGCGGCTGATGTGGCTAATTGCTGGTTGATACTGGGAGCGCATTCGGAAGACAAGTAGATTCCTCATTAGACCTCATGATTGATCCTGAAAAGCAATTGTCAAGGTGGGGTGCTTGCCGTTAAAACGAATCAATGACAGGGGATTTCTGCCTGTTTGAGAATGAGATGGAGGGGTCAATCCTTTGCTTACTCTGCAAGAATGGTTGGACCATATCTCACGATAGGGCATTCATGAATGTTGGATCATCGTGTCGTATTGATAATATGACATCTGATGCTGTGAGAATTCACGGCGCATCACCGGTGCTGAACAGCTCAGCGTGATGGTGATATGCTCGGCAATCGACTAGCCAGGCATCAGTGGGGCACTGGAGCCAAGGTGATTTCCAAGATCAGCAAGCCTGCGGCATTACAGCAATCACGGGGTTTCGCGTTGACGGAAACGCTCCGTGCTCCAGGCAGCACCGTCCCCTGTGCAACGGAATGAAGCCCCCTTGTAGGACCCGTGTCGCGTGTGCTAAGCTGCTTTCGGGGCTGTATGTACCTGCATCGACACTTGGCGGTGTAGTGGCAGCATGCGCAATGTATCATTAGGATTAGGCACAGCAGGCCAGCAGCTTTGGTGGCTTCTGATGAGAAGCTAGGGGAGCTTAGGTAACGGATGGCATCAGACTCTTGGTCAGACTCGGCATTGACTATAAAGCCAAAACGGATTCTCATTCGATTTTGCATCAGCGTCGCTTGGCTTTTGTTCAATTCCAATTAACTGCCATCCAATTACTCCATTGTCAGTTTTGTCCAAGACTTCATATTACTTTTGGTTTATTGTCGTGCCGGGCTTTTGACTGCTCTAGCTCTTGCTCCCCTCGCTTGCCTCCACCTCAGCTCATTGCACTACTGCTGCTGACGCTTGCCCAGGTTTGCGGCCCCTCTTGCCAAGTGCCACAACATCCACCACTTACAGCCGTTAGCTGTAAACATCTATTGCATTGCACCCCTCTGTCTTCCTCAAATACCTTCCTTAATCCTCCTATTTCCTCGTCATATTTGCCTCTCGAAACCCTCCAATTTATTTCATCCCCCAGTCTCCCGCACCGCGCGCATTCTTTCCTTCCTTCCACTTACACCACACCATGGTTGATCTCCCTCAGTTGCCAGCTCCCCACAAGGAGCTGGCCAAATACATTTCTGAGCACCCTGAAACACCCATGATCGAAATAATGGGCCCTTACCGTAGATATGAAGCCAATCTGCGCTCTGTTTACGCCCAGGATCGCCAAACCCCGATTCTGAACGATCCGCACCTCAACGTCCTCCCTCTTTTCACCGATGACACCCGTCTGATTACAACTCGTGCAAGAGACTTAGAGTCCGAGTCCGAAGAAGAAAAGTCGAGGTATATCATGGCTCTCCCTGATGACAAACGCCGTGCCCACGGCTCCCCTGCCACAGCTGCAAACTTGGCCGAATACCAAAAGAACTTCAACATCTTTTCCGAGTCATCCCTCGTAGACATGGACTGGAGCAATGTCGTCGCGGCTGGCTCCTCTGTTGTCAACTGCCTTCTACCTGTTCCTGAAATATTCAACACTACAAAGCGTAAACTGCGCGAGTACTACCATGAGAAATTCTGCCCCGCATCCGATGTTGACCTCTTTCTCTACGGCTTGAATCATGACCAAGCCATTGAAAAGATCAAACAGATTGAGCAGTCGATTCGGGATGCCCTCCTAAACGAGGTGACTGTCGTGAGGACCAAGTATGCAATTACAATTGCGAGCCAGTATCCTGTTCGCCACGTCCAGGTAGGAAAGAGCCCGTCTTCTTGTCCGATTTTTTCTGATACTGACCCCACTTTAGATTGTTTTGCGTGTGTACAGGTCTGTTAGTGAAATTCTCACTGGTTTCGATATTGATGCTGCTGGAGGCGCCTACGACGGCAAGCAAGTATATGTCACTCCAAGAGCTCTTGGTAGCTTCATCACGCAAATCAACCACATTGATCTTACCCGACGAAGCCCCTCTTATGAGAACCGCCTTTCCAAATATTCTCATAGGAATTTCGAAGTCTACTGGCCTGAATTGGACCGATCTCGTGTTGACCCTACCATTTTTGAGAGAAGTTTCCAGCGGACCCTTGGTTTGGCACGTCTCCTGGTTCTTGAGAGGCTTCCCACTACTGGCGCCCGAGAAACATATCTCAACAAGCGACGAACTGAACGTGGCAGACCTACCGTTCACCGAGGAAACAGGGTTCTTCATGGCAACATCAAAGATTACCACGAAGACGAGATTGCTGACTGGCTCTCGGAGGAGGACATTAGCAATTACCATACCTTCACGGTTCCGTATGGTCAGCAGTTCAACGCGAAGCGGATTGAGAAACTCTGCTACACTCGCGATCTTCTTCTCAATGCCGAATGGAACCAATCCGATAACCGAGAGGTTTATCTGCATCGCCACCCTGCATTCTTTGGTCGCGTCCAGGATGTAATTGAAGACTGCTGTGGGTGCTGCCCAGAGCCTGTCATGCCAGAAGAAATTGAAATTGGTGAAAAGGAGGCCGAGATTTATATCTCGGGTAAGGTGTCATTTCTCATTGACGATCCTGGAAGGCAACAAATTGGCTCCTTTAATCCCCTGACTGAACAAGACTGGACAGATATGGCATATGTGGGAAACACCGCCAGACTGTGCCAATCTATTGTCAATTGTGACGTTGATGATGTCCTCAACTGGCTTAGTCAAGAGGGGTCTGATCCCAACAAGCGAGACTACACAGGCCGATCGCCACTGCATTTGGCTGTTATGACCTCGACTTCAGAAGTGGTCAAATGTCTTGTTGACCATGGCTCTCGTCTTACTGCTCGCTTGGCTGATGGAAGAACAGCCTTGCATTTGGCTGCATCGAGGGGTGAATTGGAAATGATCAAGATTTTAATGGAAAAGAGCATTGAAAACGAAGAGGCCGAGGATGAGCGCCAGAACCAGCGCCAGAACCAACGCCGACAGGCTGCTAAAGCTGCCAAAGCTTCCGGGAAAGAAAATGAAGATGTGGAGATGAAGGATGAAACGTCGGACTCGGGCTCTGACGAAGAAGAGTCTGACGGAGAGTTGATCGACGATGAGACGACTGACGCTGATACAGCTTCCATGACGACGGCGTCATTTGTCAAGGTCAAGAAAGAAGAAGAAGAAGAACATGGCGGTGATATTGTGCCGGATGAATCAGAGGATGAGCCAGACTACTATCAGATTGATGTTCTGGCTTGGGATGTGCCTTGTTCACCACTCCATCTTGCAATTGTCGAAGGGCACGAAGACGCAGTCAAGCTGTTATGCAACGCAAGTCTCACGAAGTCATTTTTTTCCCCCAAGCTTTCATGCTAACTTATGCATAGTACGGAGCCGACTCCATTTTACCTGTCAAGTTCCTGAACAGTGATTCGCAGGATACTGCTGCTATCCTGACACTTACTCTGGCACTTACACTCCCCCATTATAAGGCAAAGGCGATGGCTCAACTTCTCCTAAAGCTTGGTGCTACCTGCTCCCAAGGCGACCCCAATGGCTGTACTGCTTTCCATAACTATGTTCAGGATGGCAAACTTGACCTCATCGAAACCCTATGGGACAATGATAAGACTGGTGTGAAGTCAGCTATAAACCATTTGGTCATTGATGGGGGATACTGGAACACACGGGCGATTGGGCCTCTTCATACTGCAGTTGACCAGGGAGATTCTATCTTGGTGCTGAAATTGCTTGACGGAGGTGCAGTTCCTCAAATTGACTTTGACACTTGGCTGAAGGCGGCCAAGATGTCTCATTCTATGTCTGAGCGCCTTCAGAATCTGGAGGTAAACCAGAAGAAATATAGGGAGTCTACAGAGCAGCCGTTGCTCGTCGCCATTCGAACCGGAAACACTGAAGTGGCGATGAAGCTCCTGGAGCATGGAGCTGACCCGAATCCCCTCAACAAAGATGCCGAGGATGTTATACACAATAACTACACTTGGAGAACAGCTCAATCAGCACTAGACATTCTACAAAATCTCATTCAAGACTTGCAAGAGTATACTGGCGAGGATCCGCCCAGAGAGCCAGTGAAAGCTCCTGGAATCGACAGTTACCCCTCTAAATTCCCAGAAGGAACCTTTTCTCATTGGGTGGTCTCGAATGAAACCAAGCGAGCGAACGAGAGTTTTAGGAATCAGATGGAAAACTATGATAAGAGGAAGAAGAAGTTCGAAGAGTCCAAGGGAAATGCCCTGAAAATGGTGGCAATTCAAGAAGCGAAAAGGGATCTGGAGGCTCTTGAGAAGGATCTAATTGGACGAGGAGGCAAAACCTTTAAGGAACTGTACCCTGATATAAAAAATGGGGACAATAGTCGTTCTCATCGTCACAAGTCCGAGGATGACAAAGACCCGAAGCCTTACGAGTACGTTTTCTCCTTCAGCAATGATAGTGAGATGACAGAAACGAGGAGAGACGGGTACATTGAACTGTGAGTGAAAAAAATTACTTCTCAATACTATTGTGGCTAATATATCACAGAATGGAAGCTGCCTGGGCTGGAGATGTTGAAAAAATCAAGGCGCTCTGCCTTCAAGCCTGGGGACGCGACCAAGACAGAACGCCGTTGAAACTTGCAGTGTTCCATAGCGGTGGACATTCCCCATTTTCTATCGCATTCTTGCGTGAACATTATGAGACTGCCTCGGCCATTCTGGAGATGGTGAAAGCCCAGTGGTCCCCTGAAGAGAAGGTGAAGGTTCGTTTCAGGATGGAGGCGAATGAGGACGAAGAAGAGGAGTACTCAGACTCGGACGACATTGATGCCGATTCTGACGATGATGAACCGCGGCTTGTGTCGCATAAGGTGGACCAGAAGTTCACGGTTGACAACATCGGCCAGGTTTCCATGCAGGTCAAATCTCACACCAAACCGCTTGACCTCATCAACGCTGTCGCACCTGGGGTTAAAGAAAAGAAGGACAGATCGGACTCGGCAAAGTATAGCTTGTTCATCCACACTATGGAGGAGGATAGCAACGCCAGTCTGAAGGCTCTTCTAGATATGGCCCAGTACCACTCGGGCCAAAAGTTTGAAGGCGATCACGAAAGCGATGATGAGAATGAGTCCTCTGGCAAGTTTACCATGGACCAGGGTGTGTTCCTGTGGGCCGTTGAGCACGGAAAGACCCAGCATCTTTCCTTGATTATTAAACGCACTGGCGCGGGCATTCCTCTTGACCATCTTGTCAAAAAAAGCGGTGTCGAGATGAAGAAGAAGCCGCGATACTACCAGGGCTTGACGGTATATGGAAAGAAAAGGTATGTTGAAATGAAGTGCTCTCAAAAGATAAAAAAGTCTTACTGACTATATAAATAGAAATGACTGGGCTACTGCGGGTCGCAGTATGGTTGTCAAGACTACAGGCATCAAGACGCCTCCATTGCTTCACGCTGCCCTTGCCGGAAACATTGAGAGCGTGGAATTTTTCCTCGGAGATGCGCCTCACCGGCTGTATGCCGATTTTGGTAAATCCAGGGCTGCTCGGGAAGACACCAGGCTCAAACACATCAAGGAGAGCCCTGGTGGATTCGATCGCGCCATCTCCAAATGGCTTGGAGCTGATAGTAAGTACTTGTATGTTTACAAAAAAAAAAAAAGTTATGTGACTGACTATATATATAGACGAGCTGGTGATGCATTGTGCAGTCTTGGCAAATACATCCAATGCAGCGGTAGAGCTGATCAAATACCTGATTGAGGCTTGTCCTGAATCTCTTGAGAAAAAGAATTCTCATGGCGACACACCTCTCATGGTCGCTTGCCGACTTGGCCGGGTCAAATTTGTTAGGACTCTGATCAAAGCCAACGCTGATCAGTCGGTTCGTAATCATAAGGGCGAAAACCTGCTCCATGTTGCAGTTTCATCCAGTCCCAAGGCCCATCAATTACGAGAACTGCTTGATTTGTTTGACCCTGGTCTACGTAGCCACCTGTTTTTGCAAAGAAAGAACCTCTATGAAAATGGCACCACTCCTCTTCATTCCTGGATCGAAAAGACTTCAGGAGCGGGATCTGAGTCTCAATGGTATTACAGCAAGCCATACAAGCAGGAGACAGACGTTGTGAAGATGCTCAATCTTTTGCTGGAGTATTCCAAGGGAGAGGAGCTGGAGATGCTCAACGGAGCAGGAGACACGTGCCTCCATACTGCAATCATGACCAATATGCTTTCGTTGGCACGAGTCCTGGTTGAATTCCAACCTCGCTTGCTTTACCGAGAGAACGCAGTCGGTCGCACCCCGGCAGAGGTGGCGCATGATCGCGTTACAGCAGGCAAATTTGGGAAACCATCAGAGCTGAGACTCCAAGGCAACTCCCGTGTCGCCGATAAAATCCGAAAGAGTCCTGGGGAATATGAGACAGATGCGGCCCAAAAGGGAAAGACCCCGCAACAGGCACAAGAGCGCATAGCCAGCTTGGGGTTGAGTGGAGACTACAGAGACTCGGAGATTCCTCTCATCTTTTGCTCAATGGGTGTCGGAAACCAGGACGATGGCCAGGTCGGGGCCGATTCGTTGAAGAACGTCATGTGGGATCTCTGCTCAACCACAATGAAGAAGTACCCTCAAACCCGCCGGCTTGTAAGTCTCAATGAAGCAAACGACGTAGCCAGGCGACTTGGCGAAAAGTACTCGGCGTCACGTTACTTCGGCATTCAAGCTCGAGACGATGACGACGATGGCGAGGAAAAGGAAGAGAAAGAAGGGGAAGTGACAGACTTTGCTGTCAGTGAGATGACTTCACGGTTAAGGGATTTCTGGGTGAAGGAATCTGAGGAGGATGACAAGGGGGGAAATAAGAAAAAAACAAGCGATGAAAGCGATGAGGATAGCGATGAGTGAAGTGGTGCTTTGAAGGTGTTGCTGGAGGACTATTCCAGATTTACAACACATGATCGGGCACACAGTTTTCTCACAAGAGTGGCCACTGGTTGAATTTAATGCTACGTCAACACACACATTGCAACTCTAATGACGGAGATATGCTCAATTTCATACCCACACGCATTCTGTTTGAGATGGCAAAGGTTTGCATCATTTGACTAATATAATATTTTGTCTTGATTGACAGGATATGTTCCCGGCTTTCGGCGTTCGAGTATCATTTAAAGCAGAAAACAGCAATGGATAATAACGCCCCGTGTTCTGCGAATACAGTTTCCCTCACACCATTTGCAAGTGAAAACAAAAGAAATAAACAACATCATACACACATAATAACAAGCTCATGCTTCTCAAAACTACCTTCCTACGAGACGTAAATGATGGCCTCGGGAGCACCATCTCCCCAGATGCCCACAACAGCCATGGCAAAACCAAGAGCGGCGAGCGTGGTGCGGGCAATATAGCTTCGGGTCAGGGCTTCGACACTGGCGCGGACTTCCTCGCCGTTGACGTCTTCAATCTCCTCCTCGCTTGCGGGTTCACTGTGGGCGTCGTCAAGGACCTCGTAGCTGGCCTCCATGCGAGCCCGAGCAGACGGCTTAACGGCAGGAGCGGGAGCGGGAGCAGCGGGTCTTGAAGCGACGGGTTGGGGCAGAAGCGCAGGTGTGACGGTGGAGAAAACGGCAAGCAAAGAGGTGTAGAGCAGGTAAGGGTGGCGAGCGTTGCGCGGGGCAAGGGCGAAGCAGATGAGGAAAGGCGCCGTGGCAAGCGACGTCAGAGCAAGAATGGGAGTCTCGAGTGTCTCTGATAGGGTCGAGAGACCGTGTGAGGCGGACGAGGAAGAGGGGAGGTGAAGGAGCGAGGGGAGCGCGAAGCTTGAGACGGAGTAAGAGACGCCCTGTAGAAGATGACAGGTTTGTTAGCCAACGTCTTTCATTATTGTAGCTTGTGATTTGGAGGATCTGGATATGATGGGAATGGAATAGTGGGATTGGTCAAAATAACGTCGATGGTAATTGGCGCCTGCACCTTGCGTCGGGCACGGGGCATCAAAACATCAAAGCGGCTGAGGACAATGAAGAAGCACATATATATCAGGCGATGATCGATGCAAGTAATGACTTTGCGGGCATTACGCTTGCAGTTTAAGAGCAAGGGATGAGAGGGTGACAAAGGTTTCCAATGGCGGGGTGGATGAAATGACATACCGTCAGCAGGCCGAGAGAGACGGTCCCAACGAACTTTAGGACGGAGATGCCCGTCGAAGCCATGGCCGATATGGAGGAATCGATTCCTGTGATGGTGTTTTTTTTTGGCGCAAAAGTAGAGGGTGGTAAGGCAGAGATTACGGGTGCAAAAAGCGCGAAGATGGTGGAGGGGAAGGTGACAGTGAACAGCCCCCGGGTGAGATGGTGGGAATGAGGTGATGAACCGGCTGGGCTGGGATGAATCCCAATAGTCATGATCCGCCAGCATCCCGAGAATGCCCCACCGTTGATTGGTTCCGCGGGGCAGGGGGAGCTTGTTCCTGCTAGCTGCCCCAGGCGTCAACCACCTCGGCACGTCTGCGCCACACGTACCTGTCTGCGCTGGGGGTCTGGTATCTGACACCCGCCACACCCACGAGCCACACCCACGAGCCACGCTTGAATCTGACCCACTAAAAACGCCTTGCCAAAACCCAACTTTCGTCGTCGGAATTTTTTTCATCCTTCATCAACCCTCGATAATTCCCACGACGGGTTCTCGCCCAACGCTTCGGCCTCCCCCTCCCATGCCAGTCCGTAAGTCAATTCTCTATTGTTTGCGTTTCGTGCAAATCCTTCCCATCATCTCGCAATGATGAGCTATTTGTTTTACACAAACCCTACTTATCTTTAGGAAGAGCCGTCTGAGACTGCCTCTCGCACCCACCCTCGCCTCTGCCCTTTTTCCCCCGTGGTTGTACCCGACCTTCAGCTGTGCGGCGGCCACGCCAGCACGCAGAGGGGCCCCGGTCCTACGGGCAAGAGGGCACCGAGAGCGGACGAGTCGCGGTGGTGCTTATATACTGGGTTTCTGAAGCTTACGAGATATTCTCATGTCATATTTTGCTTGTATCGTGTCTTTAAAAACATTGAGCTAACCAAAGCGGCCAATAGATTATTCTTTGTTTTGTTGCACCCGGACTGTCGGCCCGGCAGCACCGTACGACTTTTCTGTCTTGGTACATCGACCTTAACCCGACACTGCCCATTGTCGTGGTGCGTGTCGCTTGTTCATCATGAGTTATGATTTCCATACATGTGTGCATTGTGGCTCTGTAGATAGCTTGTTCAATACATTCGCTTTTCCTTTCAATCGCCATGTTGCCTTCTGGTCCCTCGTAGCCTTCCCAAACGCCGTTTAGAATCCAGCACTTCCCGCCTCACAAATCGCTGTCACTATCAACAATGGCGCGCCGACCACGCACAGTTCGTCTCGCTGCCGGCTCCGGGTCCGTTCCGACTTTACCAACCAAAGTGTCAAGATCTGGGATGTCGTCGCTGTCCTGTGTCCCTGGAAATTGCGTCGGCACGAAAAACGGCTTATCCTTTCTGCCATGCGCTGCAGATTGTGCTGGGCTGGCTGTCATTGGAGATGTTGGCGGCTGATCTCTCATGCTTGATGTAATATGGTTGTCAGATACGACAAAGTCCACAAGATCTTCGCCATCATCTGACCCATCCATTTCCATTTCATCACTGTCCCGTTCACAGTCATCTCCAACCTCATCGCTGTTGATTCCCGCACCCTGGTTTTTCGCTTTTCGTTTCCCTTTAACTTTCTTCTTTTTAGAGATCCGAGCAGTCAGTCCAAAATTGTCGTCTTCATCCTCCTCTTCCTCGTCCTCCTCTACCTCATTCTCTAGTAAATCAACATCCACTGCAGACTTCCGTTGCCGCGTCTTGGGCTTTGCCTTGGTCGACACTTTCCTTCTCTTTGCCTGGGGCTCTGCGTTGGACGCACGTTTCCGGGGTTGCTTTGTATTGCCCTTCACCACAGGTCTTGGTGGAACATCATCCGGTTCAATCTCTCCATCAGAACCCACAAATTTTCGAACAGGAATTTCATGGTAGTTGCTGATGTCTGTAGACAGACAGGGCCGAACGAGGCTCCCGGGGTCGGTCCCCATCTTACGCCACATGTTGACGCATCGCTTCGTATGGATTCCATGTTTGATTCTAACCACAGGGCGTAATCGTCTCTGAAGTTCAGGATGGGCAGTCATGCATGGCAAGTCTGTTTCCTCCACCACGCTATGGTTAAAGGGCAAGTCGCGGTACGCCCGGTTAAGTTCTTTAAGTTCTCTGTCCGAAAGCAACACGCCTCTTAGATCAGGAACTGGTGCGATTTCATCGAGCTCTGGGTTCCGTTTAGGCTTTTTTGGCGGGTTCGACTGTTTTCGTTTTGCTTGGCCTGGTTTGGATCCCACGTTTAACAGGCTGGCCACTGACTGAAACCCAGTCTCAACACCATCTGGCATGTGGAATTTCTTTGGTGGAACCTTTTTTCCTCGGGGGGCCCTTCTCTTTTTAGGCTCGGGAAGCGACGGATCTTGAGTGTTTTCGATGGGTATTTCGATATGTCGCTTATCAACCTCTGGTCGGATTTCTCTTGGCACTATCCTTGTAGATAAATCAAAGCGGAAGTTGAATCGGCTTCCCTCGCAAATCAGCTGTTGCATCTTCTCATAATTGTCCTTTGACTTGGCGAATTGATCCTCCTCTTTTCCACGCATCAGAAGAAGGACGATATTGCCGGCTCGTTTTCGTCCCGTTCGACCCATTCTTTGCAGCATACGAATTGGAGAGGCTGAGGAATCATAGCACACGATGAGATCGACCTGACCAATGTCGAGACCTTCTTCACCAATGGAGGTTGCTACAAGCACATTAAAATGCCCTTGCTTGAATCGCTCAATTGTTTCGATCTGTTGAGCCTGTTTCATGCCTTCTCCTCGCTTACCATCCGCTTGTCCAACAAAGATGCTGGCCTTGATAAGAGGTCGGTGGGTATTGAGCATACGCACGATTTCCTCCGCAGAGTCTCGATATTCACTGAACACAATCACACGCGTTGCTGATTCTTCTCCGCAGTCCATGAAATGGTTCAGGACATTGTCAGCCAACGCCGTCAGTTTTGGGTGGCCCACGAAGCCGTCTGTCCTCAGCCACTTGGAAATTCGATCCATCATCTCCTGGAAATTAGAGTCTTCAACGAGTTGTCGTTTGTACTTGGACCCCTTTTCTCCCTTGCCTTCCTGCTCACTACGAAGGTCAACGAGGTTGTCGTAAAAGGGCTTGATGCCATGGAAGTTAAAAAGCTTTATAGAATGAGCGATGCTAGTGAGAACGTTGAAGACTGCCCTCATCATGAATTGCACACCTTGGTTTGCATGCCGTCCTCGTGTAGCAAACCATTCCTTTTGAGCCTGCATAAGTCCATATGAAGTCATGGCCATGGGGTTTCGGCCATAGTAGATATTTTGAGAACTCAGTTTGTCGGTCATGGGCTTCAGCGCCTTTATAAATAACTCACTCACGAGGTTCATGTCATCAGAGGGGTCCAACACAATTTGTTCGATATTCCTCTGGTGGACGTATTGGCGAATATCAAGGGAATCCTCTGTGCGGATTTCACAATGAGATATCCCGAGGTTGTCAATGACTTCTTGGACAGTTTCGATTTTCGATCCAGGAGTAGCTGTCAAAGCCAGGACTCGAAAGCTTTTAGAGAAGCGACGTATCAGCTTGGTGACTTTAGCATACGCGTATTCTCCGACGGCGCGATGCGCTTCGTCGATGACCATCAAAGCAATAGACTTTGGATCTGCGTAGCCATGCGAAATATCATTCAGCAGAGTTTGCGGTGTCATAAAAAAAACCCGCCTCTTCTCCCACTCGTCAACACGCAGGGCTGGAGGAATGTCGCCAGTAAGAAGCGTTGTTTCTGAGCGGGGAATACCAGCGATGCCATAGCAAGCGTCGACTTGCTGTGCTACAAGAGGCTTTGTCGGTGCGACAAAGACAATTTTGGCCTTCTTGGTCCATCGGTAAAAGTTGAGCATGACTGTCGCCGCGATAAATGTTTTACCCAAACCGGTTGGCAAAGCCACCAATGTATTGTTGAAAAGGCTATTTTTCACAATGCTGAATTGGTAATCACGGATGGCGCCTAGATTGGTAGGATAGACCCAAGTTTCCATGGCCTGCCTGTCAATTTCATGGTGACTGGGTTGCTCTGGTGGTAAATCGACACGAAATACTCTCGACGTGGTAGTCTGTGAAGGTATTGGATCATCTCTTACCAGCGATCCGCCAAATAGCGTCGTTTGTCGGTAGTTTCCAGAGTTTGTCCGGCTGAGTCCTGATCTATGGGCTGGCCCTGTCGATGTGCTTCGTATACCCCCAACTGTTCGGGATGGTACTGGTTCTGGGGAAGAAAAAGCATCCGAGGGAAGGTTCTCGAGCTCTAGAGCGGCTGCTGCTGCTGCTGCTGCTGCTGCTGCCGCCGCCGCCTGTTGATCTTCCCTACCTGAAGATCCATTCCATTGGTTT
The DNA here is from genome assembly GCA_020623695.1 of Calonectria henricotiae. NCBI lineage: Eukaryota > Fungi > Ascomycota > Sordariomycetes > Hypocreales > Nectriaceae > Calonectria > Calonectria henricotiae. Next base: position 3,978 of record JAHVYB010000325.1, on the reverse strand, counting down.
GAAGACACAAGCGTGGCATTTTGAGGTCCATTAGAAGAGGAAACCTCGTCAAGCGCAGTGAGGAAGTCCTCGTCTGCAATTCCATCGTCGAACTCATCGCTGTCCATCGTGAACAAACGGAGAAGAGACTGGCAGTTCTAAATAATAAATCAAACCTAAAATGAGGCATCAAACCATCTCGAAAACCGTATTATGCACGCGAGGACAGCTCAAGCGTAGTATCCGTTGTGATGAAGAGATGGCTAGGCCAGAGACGCGTCGCTACAGTCACTCAATCACGACAGAGTCGAGTTAAGTGAAACGCGAAATTATTGCCACATCACGTGATCTTGCGACATTCCCTGCAGCCTTATTATCCATGCTTAACCACAAGGGAGGTGTTAAAATATTTACATGCGCGCATACACCGTGCCCTGCATACTGAAATCCCTTTTTGACTTCTCAGTTTCATGCTCATAGGATGTCATGTGTTGTCAGCTGCTGTTCACCTGTCCTTGATTGTGACTCGATTGTCCATGGCAGATTCATGCGCTAGTCTGTATTCGGTATGCCCAACCAAGGCTGCCTTGGCGCCTGGGGCCTTGATCAGCCACTGACAGTGGGGCACTAACCAAACACCCGTCTTTCTTCACATTCTCTGCCGAACCTTCAACAAAGCAATCCCCTCTCAACTACCCTTCCAACAGCCTTTTAAACAAGGCTCCTCTTCAGCGGCACGACAAATCTAGTATACAACACTTGCCGCACCAGGCTCGCACCCGAACAACTACAACCGGATTCTTGCAGCCTGTCTTTGACCCAACCTCGCTACCATGGCTCCTCGAGGCCGAGTGAGCACCGCGGGCCAAACGCGCGGTTCAACGGTGAAGTCGAAATCAACCAAGACATCAAGAGGTGGGATTCAAAAGCGCGGGCGCCCTTCTACCCGCATCGATGGCGATGGAGATCTCGAGATGGACAGCGCCGCCGCGCGATCCAAGAAACCCAAACCCACCGAAACAGCAACCACAAAGACTCGACCTGCCACTCGTTCCACTGTCTCGCTCAACTCAAAAGGTCCTTCACGGACAGCTCAGAATGTTCTAAAGCACCTGGGCGGCGGCACAGCAGGCTCTCTCGCCTCTCGCATTTCGAATGGAGGCAGCAAGGGTGGTAGGTCTCGACAGCAAGACACGGCGGGCTTGTCATTTTTACGCGTTGGAGGTCTGAAGCAGAGCAAGGCCGCGAGCAACCCCGGTGGCGGGCTGAATGACCTTCTCGGTTTTCTAGAACGAAAAGCCTCATCATTCCTCACCGGACGGCAAAAACGAAACATTGCAATCAAAAAGGTATGTTCACACATTGACAGTACTCCAGGTGCGCAACTATCCAGCGGTTATCCCGGCTGTCTTTGGAGCAAGGATACAATATTTGGATTTGGGCAAAGCCCCACCAGTCGAAGAACACCCTCCCGCATCTTGGATCAACACATCCAAAATTGCCTGCTAACTCGGTGCAGAGCCACTATGTTGGCGACTACGTTTATATAGGAGCAACGGAGGAGGACACGGAAGAATTAATCAAACTCAACACTTTCACCTTTGCCGGCGCGCAACTCGAGGTGATAAAAGTGACAGACGTTCCTGAAAAGGGCAACAGAGTGGTTGAGTCCAAGGACACGCAAGAGCTGCGCTCGAGACTTCAAGCAATTCTCAGTCAAAGATATCTGGGAGCCAACAAGCTTCTTAAGCTCGACGCCCTCGCCACTGATGCAGACCTTGTCAATTTAGGGATGTTTGAAACCCGAGAAAGAGCTCTCAAAACATTCAAAGGTCTCATGGCCATCTGCGATGGTCTTTTCAAAACAGACAAAGAAAAACAAGATGCTATCGAAAGCATCAGCCTTGCCAACAACAACATTGATGATGTGACTCAGGTCGAGGTGGTGGCAACCACTTTTCCCCATCTCAAGAACTTGGATATGAGCGGAAATCATATTAGCAATATGCAAGGCCTTGATCGATGGAAGGGAAAGTTCAGGCATCTCGAAACCCTATTCCTGACCGGAAATCCCATCGAGGCAACCGACCCGAACTACCTAGCTTCACTGCTGGAGTGGTTCCCCAAGCTGCAAAACATCAATGGAAACCAACTACGAACCGCCGATCAAATTGCCGAGAAGGAAGCTGTCTTGCGACCGAAGCCAATCCCGCAAAACGGCCCCGATTTCCGTGACGTTGGTGGTGTAGGAGAGAACTTTCTCTTGGAGTTTTTCACCGGCTACGACAACAACCGACCTGGTCTTGTTTCTCAGTTTTACGACGAGGACAGCCAGTTCTCCGTTTCAATTGACACACGTTCCGTCAGAAATGCAGATGCCCCGGCGCCCTTACCTTGGGCATCGTACATCAAGTTATCACGAAATTTGACCAAGATCAGCACTCAGCACGCCCGAGTTCAGCGACTCTTCAAGGGTGCCAACACTATCGGAGAAGCTTGGAAGACACTTCCGCTCACCAGACACCCCGATATCAAACAGGAGCTGAGCAAGTACATCATGGATTGTCATCCTATGCCTGGCTTGGTAGACCCCAACGGCCAAAACTCCATTGGTGTTGATGGTCTTATTCTCGCCGTGCATGGCGAATTTGAGGAACACGATAGCAGCACAAGCATCAACGGCAAACGCAGTTTCTCGCGTACTTTCATTCTGGGGCCTGCCAAGCCGGGGAGGGGTATAATTCGAGTAGTCAGCGACATGCTGTCGCTCCGAGCCTACAGTCCTCTTCCCAACGTCTTTGAGGCACCAAACGCAACGCCTGCGGCACCCAACCAGCACCAGGCCATGATTGCAGAGCTCTCTAAGCAGACCGGGATGACACCGCAATACTCGGAAATGTGCTTGACCCAGGTGAACTGGGAATTCGATAAGGCACTTGTGATATTCAATGAGAAAAAGGTAAGCCTATCCGTTACTCTTTGATTAGCATGTGAGGCTAACAAAATTATAGTCACAACTCCCACCAGAGGCATTTGCCACTGTGGCAGGCTGATAGGGTCGGAGGATTGTCTGCGGAGCATGTGATACCAGAAGGCAGAGGTCTACCCTCTGAAAAAACTGTGGGCCAGATCTTGCTTGCATGGAATAATCAAGTGAGAAGAAATTATGCGCTAAAAAAACAAATGGAAAGGGGTGGAGATGTTGTTTGAGAAGCGTTTGTTTGGGTCCTTGTCGGAGTTTTGGGGCAATACGGGCAAGCAAATAGACGGTCCAGCGGGAGGTGAGTGACGATCCGAATCGACAGGAGATGATGGGTCTCTGGACACGAATGGATGGCTTGTATAGAATAGGATCAGGGGTGTCACAGACAAATTGATGAAATCAATACATGAGATCACAGTTGGGCATTCGGGCGATATTATGAGAATGTGATTGAGCCAAAGAGTGACACAATTAGAAGGTGTTTAACTGGGTAGCTGAAACCAGTGCCCATATTCTCTGAACTTGCATGTTTTTGTGTGTACTTGGACTAGTCTTCGTAAGGTCATAGAACATGACAAGTGTGCTTCTTTAATTAGATGTGATGTGATGGAAAAGTATTTATTGAAACAGCGGTGGCCCTCATTTTGCACCTGGCTTTTTGGATAGTGAATTGTCACTACGGCGATATTCCCTCTCTTCACTAAACAAACAAACCCAAACCCCAAAAAAAACACTCCGAACCCCCCCCCACCCCCCCCCCCCCCCCCCCCCCCACCCCCCACCCCCCCCCCCCCCCCCCCAAAAAAAAAAACCAGTTTAACGGCACAGGAGATATTATCCAGAGAGGAGGCGCAGGCAGGCAGGGCGCACAGCAAGCCCAGCAAACAGACCACAAGACACACCCGACAAGACAGGCGCGACGAGAAAGGCAGGAAAGGGGAGGGCGCGGGACGGGAGAGAAAGAGTGTGTGTGCACGTGCAGCGGGGGGGGTGACGGTGGGGGACGTGGGGCTAGT
>JAHVYB010000032.1:287219-325341 GCA_020623695.1 Calonectria henricotiae | reverse complement strand
ATATTTATTTTTAAGATAATATTTATATTTAATAAAAAACATTTTTAAATATCTTTTAAATATTTTTATATATCTTTAAATATTAATTAAAAATATAAAATAAAATAAAATATATTATATTATATCTTTATATAAAATCCTTATTATTTTTATTTATATAGGCTTTCTTATATATATTATATATATTTTCTTTAATTATATATTAATATGTTTAAAGGGTGAGTTTTAAGGTATTTAGGTGAGAAATTGGTCACGGAAAGGTGGGGTCACGGTTATGTGGGGAGGGACTCTACCAGAGGCGTGAAAGGAAAATAGAGCCCGAGGTTCGATGAAACATAGTGAGGGATGAACGGTCACGACGTAAGTTTGAAGGGGTGGATTAAAATCTACCTATAAGCTGTCAAAGCCGGATTTTGTAGAACTTGCGATATAAACCAAATCTTCATACATTACGACCTTCAAAAAAACTAATTATTGACTCAAGACCTCAAATATTTCACAGCTGGGACACATCACGTTGGCAGGCACATTTTGACAATGGTCAATCAAGTTCCCCGTTGGATTCTCTACCCCCCAAAAAAGCAAAGCCCATTGCAACTCAAGTGGCCATCAACAGGAAGACACAGTCCTCCTGGCCACCTTGACTTTGCTTTCTATAAGAATAAACCGATTCGCCCTCCCCCATTTACCCCTTCCGACCAAGTTTACCCAGATGATCAAACCCCCAGAAATAATACCCCAGAATCCTCCTATTGTACAAGGCCGACCTATTGAAGAAAATAAACCCGTTCCAGAAACAGATATTCTTTCACTTTCCGGAAGGCAGTTTTATTACAGCCTAGTCTTTCCCCCAAGAAAAAAAAAGCAATGGGAAAGAGAAACGCCAGAAATGAACATGGATAAAATCAAGAACATGAGCTTCGTAAAGATCCGCGTCGTTAGAGATCCGGTTCCCGAGCTACCCTTTGTAGAAAAAGGACCATGAAATATAACAGACAAAAACACCATGAGCGTGGCTCCGCATGAGCGCGCTAGATTAGAGTACCCCGAGGTCATATATATGGCGATAAAATGGCAGAAAACTTTTTTGTTGATGTGACAAGATCAATGAACGATGAGACACTTTGAGACATCAAGTGCTCCCGAAGAAGACGTCGTTGTTTGTAAACATGCCGACGGCGTTGTCAAATTCTTCGTCAAACTTGCTCATTATGAGCATATTGGGGTCGCGGTCTAGCTGGACTAGGCCCTCATCGTTGGTGAACTGAAGTAGCATGTCATCATCGGGATCACTCATACCAAGGGGTAGGGTTCCGGTCATGCTAGCCGAGGCCATGATAGCGCTAGTGCCGGAAAGTGAGCTGAGGTCATCGGTGCCGATTGAAGAGTTGGGATCCACTTCAAAGAACTGAGTGGGAGGAGGCGATGAAGATTGGGATAGCTCAGGGGGTGTGTTATATTGGCTCGCGGCGCTCTTTGCGGGACTTGTAGTATTCACAGGTGTTCCATCCATGATAGCTTCGGGAGAGACGTAAGAGTGAGCGCTAACAGCCGAGGGTGACGAGGCCAGGTCATTGACAACGGGAGCAGCGACAGATCTCATGGGCGCAGAAGACACTGATGACATGTGCTGAGTCTGAGGCGCCATCCCGATATCCATCATGTCATCGAGCATGTTGTAGTCATTGTCGGGTGAGTTGACGGCAGAGCTATCAGAGTACCCAGAGAGGGAGGACATTGAACTGATAGACATGTTCTTCTTGCGAGTTCGGGCAGACTTCTCCATTCGCGTCTCCAAATCAGGACGGTTCTTCTTCGGGCGACCGCGCTTGACAACTTTGCGGACAATTCCATCAAAGGCGCCAATGCACATGCCTCGTTGCCGATGTCTGGTAAGAGCGTCGTGGCGAGCAAAGCTGTTTCCGCATTCACAGGGATACGGCTTGATTCCGGTGTGGATCTTGGCGTGTCTCTTGAGATCGTGCTGGCGAACAAAGCATTTCTGGCATGTTGGGCACTGGTACTGGCGATCGTTGAGATGAGTCTGAACGTGTGACTTGATGTTCTCCTTGCGACCAAACTTCTTGCCACAGTCCTCGTACAAGCAGACCCACTTGCCATCTGAGGCATCAGGGCCGCGGATATACTGGGAGATTTCCTCAATGGTAACGCCAGTGTCGGTCTTGGTTTCTTCAATGTTGATGTCGGCAATGCTAGCGGCGCTGGCAATGCTGGCCAAAGACTCGGTGCGACGATGAGGAGATTCACGGCAGGAAGGAGAAGTCTGAGGGGCCGCAGCCAGAGTCTGAGCAGTCAAAGGATAGGGTTGGATGAACTGCGCCATATGCGGGTTCTCTGCTTGCTGAGCCAGTTGCTGGTTCATCTCGAAGCTGTTCTCAATCTTCATGAACTCGTTGTTGAAGTTGTTCATGCTCATGTAGTCAGGAGTCTGCATAGGCACATTTGCGAAGTTGTCAACCTCGGGCATGGGGTTTGACTTGGGAGGATTGGGGACAGCAACTGGCTGTCGCTGCTCAGACTGCTTCTGCATATCCTGGAAAATGGCCTGGGCTCGGCGGTTGCCGCCACGGTTTCTTACGGGTTTGATGGTCTCTTCCATGGACTCATCATATCCATCCTGAAATCTGCTGGGGACAGGCTCATTCTTTGCGAGTCGGTCTTGGGGAGTCTCCATAGGTGTAGGGGGGTAAAATCCTGAGGCTGGAAAGGCCGTGTTAGTTAACGGCAGGCTTCTCAAGATTCATCGTGAAGGCCATCTTACTGTGTGAATTTGCGCTGGGAGGCGTAGCGGGTCTGGGGAGTCCATCGACCCCAAGGGTCTCGAACTTGTTGACCCGGTCCATGATACCGTTGCTAATTCTCCGTGATGTCCTCCGTGTGCTGGATGTGTCTCCTTCGGAGGCCCATCCTTGGGCAGTAGTGCTATCCTGGAAATTTACAAAGGTGGGGGTTGAGAGTGCACTGTCAGTGTTAAAGATATCAAAGTCCTTACCTCCCGACATGTTTTCCCCGTAGGCTGCTTGGCCCTTGGCCATCATGACATTCAATTCACCACTGTAAGGGTCAAAAGGCAAGCTGGCTGGATCAAAGCAGGACGGATCAAACCGTTGTGTCTGAGGAGTACCATGGGGAGACATTAAGTAGCTATCGCTTCCACTCTGCGCCAAGGCGACATAGGGATTCGAATGGGGGCCCGGGCGTGCTTGAATGCGTTGCTGCTGCGCTTCTCGCAGAACGTTATGCTGCGAATTATTTGCTAATCCTGTATTGTTAGTAGTCGCACTTACCATTAGATTCTGCCGTGCTGTCGGTGATGCCGAATTGTGTTGTCGTCGAATATCGAGGCTGAGACCGCGGCGATGGCCAGCGGCTTGTCGTTGTGTCGTGTTGGGCAGATTGGGGATCTTCACTCCTTCAAAGGCAGTCGGCGTCGAATTCTGACGGCGATGCTGCCTCTGTCGGGCATGAAGTCCAGTTGGATTGGACAGCATATTTTATGTCGCAAGGGGAGTCCGGAAGATAATTGTCGTCGGTCAATTGGGTTGTCGAAATGGGAACCTGTTGGTCCGAAACTGCGACGCGGCGCTGTCAGCGTCTTGCGATTCCAACCGGGAGCCTCTTCTCCCTTCGGTCCTGCTCACCTCACGCAGCGCAAGCACAGAGCGCCGGGCTAGAAGATAAGTTTGGTCGTGCTCAGTCGCGGGCGACTTTGCAACAAGAGGTATGGTTTGTATACGCCTTGTTCAGGCGGTGGAAAGTTTGTAGAACGCTCGCCTCGTTGAGGGTGCTCTCCCCGAAGATGGGATGGGATTGGCAAGCTGTTCTTCAGGTGTGGATTTGATGCTCGAGAAAGCGATAGAGATCTGGAAGAGTGGGTTCAAAGGCCAGGCTCACGACGAGCTGGGAGGTCGGCGTGGTTAATGGGAATTGGGTGTTTGAGGCGGTCGCCACAGCAACCAAGCTTCGCCGTCTCAAAGGCGACGGGCGTCGTAAAGGAGCCCTGCATCGCACCACACGCGTAACCAGGGGGCGGCTAACGACCAAATCTAAGACACGGCCGAAAATCCAATTGCTCATCATTTGCTCTGATTTTCCTTTTCCCGCCAGTTGCGGCGGCTGGCGAGTCGACCCATGTATCCAGTCGCAATTACCGGATTGCCTCCCTTCGCTGCCATGGTCCGTCTCGCGGCTCCAGTCTGGCCATGTTCCCTCGACTCGTCTGAGTTGTTCATCTCACGGCGTCTCTAATGAAATTGCTTCTCAGGTAATCTTGTTGAAGCGCTATCCCGCGAGCCAAGCGCTTACATACTGAGGCTGCCCCGCGACCAAGTAGAATTCCAGTGATGGCTGTGACTGAAGCGCCCACTATGGGAAGCGAAACGATCTGAGCACCTGATACGGTGACGTCCTGGTTTCAGAAGCCCATAGCGCCCTCGGACGTCTGAGCTATCCTCAGAGCGGCGGCTCGGGGAATATCTCCATGCCAGGCATACTGACGGGCAGGTCTGCGGGTGAGTGGCCGTGGCCCGTGGGACGGTGCCATGCCATGTCATGTTGTCATCAGATAGATTCATAGGCCGTTGCGCACTGGAGGCCTGTCTGGTGAAGGAAGCATTCCAGGGCTGACGGCGCCTCCAGACGATGGGAGCAAAATGCGCCTCAACCACGTTGGTCGGACATTGTCCAATTTGATCTCCTTCGGGGATCGGTGCTATCTCAGCTTGTGCCGTTTCACTACGGGTACATAGCACCCAGTACATGGTCGCCGGCACAACTCATTATGTGCGAGCCATGTACCGCATGTTGAAGGCCAGTTCAGATGACAAGGGTAGCCCGAAAAGAGGCGTTCTTTAGGACGACGGCACAGACGACCCAATGAATCTAGCATGGGCTCAACCCAGCGTCACTAACCGTCCTCGGAAGGATAAATCTTTAGGCCTGTCTAGATTTGGGACATAAAGCTTGGCTTGGTGGGTGTCAACAGTCTTGGATGATCAGTGTCTTATTGTGAGGGTGCAGTCCCAACCCTGAAAATGGTGCCCATGATGTTGGATCGGCAACGTCATGTAAACAAAAAGCTGACGGGATGCGACTACCCTATAGATGCAGCAACGGCATATTGTTGGCCCATTTGACATATAAACACACTCGCACCCACATATACACACCACAACATTCTGCAAGGGAACTCATTGGATGGATGTGTGCGGTCGGGCATATGCGACGCTGTAGATAGGCGACTTGGTGGTGCATGTGACGTGTTCATGCCTCTCTCCCCTAGTACTTAAGTGACTGATCCTATCGTTCGCGGTAGTTTGACTTCTTATGCAGCACAGACGAGGTTGGTATGGCACACAAAGTTGACATCAGCCTACAACCCAACACTCTGCCGGTTATAATGAACAAATTATGATAAAATCTCGTACATGAAAATGTATATAATATTATATCATTCCATAATTATGAAGAGTTTAGTATATTATTTGCTATAATATTCTATCAAGGTATAAAAGTGATTTGTGTCCCCCAGAGGAGAGGGACGGCTCAACAAGGTAGCAACACCAAGGAGCATGTCAAACCTTTAGACTTTCAAATCCTGTGGTACAATTGCCCTTGTGCCCACAATCACCTTGGAAGCCTAAAGGCAATGCAAGATGAAAACTATGAAGCTTTATCCGATAGAAATGTAACACAATAAAAGCTATAATACTCTATCGTGTCAGCCTTTTTGCATGTCACTATAGTACATCCCGAGGCTTCGGCCATTGATTAATAAATTTTGGCGGCTCGGTTTCATTGGATCGATCGTCTGGCCTCGGTTTAGACAAAAACGACCAGAAGAAGAAACCCCCCCAAAAAAGACGGGGCGGCCCCCCTGCTGTGTGTGTTGTACATCTGGGGAAGCGGCATGTGAAGAGGAATTCATAAGACGTCAGTCTTACTGCGCGCGTCTGTCGATGGGCCGTTGCGAACTTGGGCGCAAAAACGTGTGGACGAGTGCGGATACGCAATGGGTGTGCTGCGAGCATGTGGTCAGTCGGGTGATGCCGCAAGGAAACGAACAAAGACAGGAGCCAGTCTGGGCCTAGCCCCTCAGGTACCACACCAAAATGAGCCAAGGCCCCAAAAGTCAGTCACCACGACAACGTCCCAAGGAAAAGTGCCAGGGAGACCCAGGCCACCATCCACATCCTGACCGACCATTTCGACATCACCCCATTTCGCACGCTTGGGATTCAACGCTGCCGCTGCGATTGGCTGCCGGGCGCCTTTCTTAATTCTGCAGTCGCTCCTCCATATGCTGCATCGTCTGTGAAGTCACATTCTGCCCCTCGGTGCCAATCGTCGTTTGTCACATCTCCTCTTGACCAAACTATCCCACCCTCAGCCGCCATGTCCGGCAACACTCTCAGAGGCACGCCCACCCGCCAGGGCCGTGGTGCCATCCCCTTCAACAGCCCTGGCGGCGGAGGCGGCGGCGGCTCTAACATTCCTCGTCCTGTTCCCGAGCATCAACAACCCCCTCCGCCCCCCGAGGCCAGCTCCTCTGTCAGCGCCAGCCGTCAGAAGCAGACCAAACGAGATGAGGTCCGTTATCCACTCATGTGGCGGTCTTAGTTTAAAGACCCCTCCATCGCCTTTACTTTGCTGTGTCGAACTGTGTGTTGACCAATGCTCGTCCAGGCCATCCGACGAAAACTCGAAAATGACCTCTCCAAAAAGAAACATCTCACCAGTCGAGCTCGCCACTCCCGAAAAGCCCCTCCCGGTACTGTCCTCGCTCTCAAACCCAGCCCGGCCCTCCAGATCAAGCCCTCCACCACCGTCTCCGAGGCTGCCCAGTTGATGGCTGCCAAACGAGAGGACTGTGTTCTTGTTACCGACGATGACGACCGAATTGCTGGTATCTTCACCGCCAAGGATCTTGCCTTCCGTGTCGTGGGCACTGGCGCCAAAGCCGCAAATGTCACAATCGCCGAAATCATGACCAAGAACCCACTTTGCGCTCGCACCGACACTAGTGCCACTGATGCTCTCGATTTGATGGTTAGGAAGGGTTTTCGACATTTGCCTGTCATGGACGAGAACCAGGATATTTCTGGTATTCTGGACATCACCAAGTGTTTCTATGATGCAATGGAGAAACTCGAACGTGCCTATTCCTCGTCCCGAAAGCTGTATGATGCCCTTGAGGGCGTTCAATCTGAATTGGGCTCGACCCAGCCTCAACAGATTATTCAGTATGTCGAGGCTCTGCGCTCCAAGATGTCTGGCCCTACTCTGGAGACGGTCCTCAATGGAATCCCACCCACGACTGTCAGTGTGAGGACCTCGGTTAAGGAGGCTGCCGCACTCATGAGGGAAAACCGCACCACTGCTGTCCTCGTCCAGGACCAGGGCGCTATTACTGGTATCTTTACCAGCAAGGACGTTGTCCTTCGAGTTATTGCTCCCGGCCTCGATCCAGCCAACTGTAGTGTTGTGCGTGTCATGACCCCCCATCCCGACTTTGCTCCTATGGATATGACTCTCCAGGCTGCTCTCCGTAAGATGCACGGTATGTACACTTTTCACTATGATAACCCGGCACTCTCTAACTGAAATTTATAGATGGCCACTACCTTAACCTTCCGGTTATGAATGATAGCGGCGAGATTGTTGGCATGGTTGATGTTCTCAAGCTCACCTATGCTACTTTGGAGCAGATCAACACCATGTCTAACACGAATGACGAGGGTCCTGCGTGGAACAAGTTCTGGCTTTCTCTGGACAACGAGTCTGAGTCTATGATGTCTGGAGAAGGAGGCAGTGCCATGCATCACACCAACCTCGGCTCACATATCGCTTCCCCAGATGTTACTCGCGACCGCCTTGGCGATAGTCTCGCCCCTGGAGATTCTGCTTCCCACATTGGCATTGAGTCTCCCCCTCGGTCCTTGCTTCCTGATGGTCTTGAAACCCGATTGCCCGAGGAAATTCCTTTCGCTTTCAAGTTTAAGGCTCCTTCCGGTCGGGTGCACCGTGTCAAGGTGGTTGCTGCTGAGGGTATGGAGGCTTTTGTGGCAGCCGTTGCTGCCAAGCTTGGTCATGAGGCCGAAAATATTGGTGGAGTTCCCGAGGTTGAAGACGGCTCGATCGCCGGACCTGGATTCGCTCTAAGCTACATGGATGATGAAAACGATACTGTCTCCATTACTACTAACCAGGATTTGGTTGAGGCTGTTTTGCTTGCTCGCCACTCTCACCATGAGAAGGTTGACCTGTATGTCCACGATCCTGAAAAGCCTCCCGTCCCAGCTGCCGTTGAGGTGGCCCTCCCAACTCCCGCATCCACTGGCTCTGGTCTTCGCGAGAGACGCAAATGGTGGCCGGAAGAGGATGAGGAGGATGAAGAGGAAGAGGACGAGGACGAGGACGAGGACGAAGAGGAAATCGCATCGACCGTGCGAAGGCCCCGACGGGCGAGAGCACCCCCCGCCCTCCCTGACCAGGTCATTGTTGGTGTGCCAAATGAACTCCTCCTTCCTGGCGCCATCGTCACATTGGCTGTGGTAATTGTTGGTGTCTTTACTATTTCGAGGATTACCAGCCGATAGAGGAACACTGTAGTGAACCCACCCCTGTTAACGACTTGATGAAAGACGGCAGTATCTGGAGATTGTAGATATGTAGAAAAATGTTTTTGTCTCTAGAGATGACCCCTCCCTGCAAGCTTTAATTCAATCAAAATTTCTGTGCTCATTTTGACCAAAAACCCCCAAAACCTCCTTTCACTGAACATTTTGATCTGGTCATTTAGAAGTGTCCTGCATATTAGCAGTGTGCACTTGGATTCCCGCTACGTGGGTTGCACGGTTGTTGGTCGGCGCCGGAAAAACACATACTCCGAACATCTTCCTTGGCTGAAAATTGGTGATGGTGGAACGAGCAGCAATATCACGAGTAACCGCAAACGTATTCACCATGGTATTGAGGAACGCTGCCGTGCGGTTTGGTAAGCCAATTGGACCCGCCTGTTGATGATTCAAGTTCTCACGCATCCAGGCCGCCGCACATTGGTGTCTCCCGTCTCCAGGACCTTCGTTCGACAGCTTTCCAGCGAGGTCAGCACCGAGACCCCGACCGAGACGCAGTCCCAATCGTCCTGGCCCGCTTCCCAGGCTCCAACAACACCCGGAAAGATTGTCTCTGCGTCGAGAAAGAAGCAGAGGATTGTACAGGACACTATTCTTTCTCTCGGAACCGACTCTGCGCACGAGCACAAGGGCAAGGCTTGGACCACCAAACACAAGACGGCCAACTCTGCATCTGCTACACCCGCCCATCAGTACACCGAATTCCGACGTATCCAGAACACCACCCGATCCCTTGGATCCCGTGTCAAGCGCAACTATGCCCCTACCGAGCTGATCAGCAACCCCCCCGGACCCGAGGATGTTACCCTTGAGCTTTTGATGGCTTCGCAAACCCACATGGGTCACAGCACATCGCTCTGGAACCCGGCAAATTCTCGATACATTTATGGTGTGCGTGAGGGTATTCACATCATCTCCCTCGAGACGACAGCGGCACACTTGCGACGTGCTGCTCGCGTGGTGGAAGATGTGGCATACCGCGGAGGTTTGATTCTCTTTGTGGGAACCCGAAAGGGTCAGATGGAAATTGTGACCAAGGCTGCTGAGATGGCTGGAGCCTGTCACCTTTTCACGAAATGGACACCCGGAGGTATTACCAACCGAGATGTGATTTTGAAGATGCATGGCACCCGCGTGGTGAACGAAAACGACGAGGAGCTCCCTGGCTTTGACAAGTACAAGGGCTCTGCTCGACCTCTTTTGCCTGACTTGGTTGTCTGCCTTAACCCTCTAGAGAACTACACTCTGCTCTATGAGTGTGGATTGAAGACCATCCCCACTATTGGTGTGGTTGATACCAATGTGGACCCATCTTGGGTGACTTACACCATCCCCGCGAACGACGACAGGTATGTTAATGGAAAGTGATGTAAATTTTGGTTCAAAACACTAATGTTGTACAAGTCTCCGTGCCATGGCTGTTGTTGCCGGTGTGTTGGGCCGAGCTGGTGAGGCTGGCCAAAAGCGTAGGCTGGCAGATGCTGCCAAGGGCGAGGTCACTTGGAGCAATCCAGAGGACATTTCTCACCACATGAGAAAAGAGACCAAGGCCGCCATTGAGGAGCGAAAGGCCGTTATGGGCCGAATTCAACAAAACATTGAGGGATTCACCGAAGAAGAGCAGAAGCTGCTCCGTACACGATTTTACGGCGAGGAGCTTGAAGTCACGGAGGAGGACATGTTGGGTATGCTGGGTGAGGCTGCCGTGGACGCCGTCAAGAAGACATCGACCCCAGCATCAGCAACCCCTACGCTAGCAAGCATCGAGGAGCAGCTGTCTAGGTTGCAGGTCAAGGCTACTGCGCTTGAAGCGGATATCAGCTCAAGTAAGAAATCGTCGACCCCGACGTCCACCAAGGTCGAGACCTCTTCAGCCACAAACTCCAAGCTGTCAAGCATTGAGGAACAGTTGACCACCGCGAAGGTAAAGGCGGCCGAGATTGAGGCGGAACTCAAGCCCCACAGCGAAAAGTCGAAGTAAAGAGGAGGAGCACTTGTTGTACAATAATGGCTATGTATAATAACCCCCCATGCATGTAGAGACGGACGAAGTGACTTGTACGTTTTGATGTCATGTTCGATGTGTGGCATACGATGAATGGAAGCGGATAAACTATGACCCCCACACTGTACGATGCCCCTCCACCTACCTTGATAAGGCTTTCGGGAACAAGGCGGGTTTGCCCCCGCACTCTTATGTAAAGCAAAAAAAAGCGGCCTGGGAACTTCGTCGCTGCGCATTTCCCCTCACCAAGTAGAACTGCTTACGACCGAACATTTCAGCACAGCTCTATACATCCCATCACAGCGCTGTAGAGCATAGCACGGCACCTCATCACGATAGGCCAGAGACGGACCCTGGTCATTTCGGACGGACCCGTTTTTTTTTTCATTTTGTACTGGGGAAAAACGATCCCCCCTCAAAATTGTGGCGAGTGCGGAATCAGTGTGTCTGTTGGTGCGTTTTCCCACCTTTGTGGCTTGGCCATAGTTAGAGCTCCGGTATGCCCTATCTTGTTATTCCAACGGCGTCTTGTTCCTTTTTTTGTACGATGGCAACCAGCAAGTATAATTCTTGGCAATTTACCTCTTGGCATGCAAACATCGGCCGCTGGCATGCGACTTATCATCATTCTGCTGCACGATTCCCTACAAATATAGAGACACATGCATGCCCTCGTCTCGGCCGGGAAGGATGCAGGATTGGCGGAAGGCGGTTGTGCGCTCGCAGATGACATGATGTACTTGACATGCGACCTCTTGACTGACTCGGCATGGGCGACTAGATATATCCCAGTCTCATCCCCGAGGTCAAACCCTCCCTGATATTGTTTGGTGAAACAAGAGGAACACGAACAAGATGCCGGCCCTCCTGGACGATCCGGCGAGCCCCACTATCTACCGAGTCTCGGGCCAGCCTCCGTACCCGGACCCAAACAATCCCGGGTTCCCGGTCGACATCGTGCCGAAGCAAGTCACACTCCGAGACCGACAAACCGTCGCCACGATTGTGCCTTTTGCATCGCGGCATCAGGTGCCACCCTCACTCCTTGCCTATCTGTGTGACCAGCTCAACAAGGAGATTGATGGCGGTGACACATATCCCATGATGGACCAATTCCCCGTTGATGATTTTGCCGCTTACTGGTTCCAGAACTTTGGCGCCATCATGTTCCTCGGCAACATTGAGCGCCTGGAGGACGTCGCAGAGGGCAAGGACTGGTCCAAGGAGTGCCTGGGCAGCTTTTACATTAAGCCCAACTACCCGGGCCGCAGCAGCCACGTCTCCAACGCCGGCTTCATCGTCACCGGCGCCTCCCGCAACCGCGGTGTCGGCCGCCTCATGGGTGAGACGTATCTCGACTGGGCCCCGCGCCTCGGCTACACCTACTCCGTCTTCAACCTCGTGTACGAGACCAACGTGGCCTCGTGCCGACTCTGGGACGGCCTCGGCTTCAAGCGCATCGGGCGCGTCAAGGGCTGCGGCAACCTCAAGAGCCACCCGGGCCAGCTCATCGACGCCATCATCTACGGCCGCGACCTGGCCCCGCGTGAAAGCGACGAACTCGTGAGTGAAGAGCGTTTCGACAAGATCAAGTTCTACCTCAAGTACGGCGAGTACCCGAACGGCGCTGACCGGGCCGAGAAAAGCAGGCTCCGCAGCGCGGCGACGCACTATAAGCTGCTCGACGGCGACAAGCTCATGCTCAAAGACAAGGAGGTCATCTCGGACCCGGCCCGCCAGTTCGACATTGCACGGCGCGTCCACGTCCAGCAACACGGCGGCATCAACAAGACGACGGCCACCATTGCCGAAAAGTACCACTGGAGTCGCATCAAGGAGACGGTCAGCGATGTCATCCGCAGCTGCGTCGAGTGCAAGGAGCTGGGCAAGACGCCAAACCCGGGTGGAGCGAGAAAAGGCACCGCCCCCGCCGCTGCGGTTGCTGCTGCTTCTGTTGCCGTCGGGAACAATAGCACTGGCGGTGGCTGCAACCCGGTTTTAGGGGGAAGGGAAGAGGGCATGCGGGATCAGCCCTCTTCGCCTTTAGGCGCAGATGGCCGGGTGCTGGCGTTGCAGAACCACAACATCATGCCGACGCTCTCACAGACGAACCCGCCGCCAACCCCAAGCCCCTTTGCCAACCCAGCCGACATCTCTCTTATCCCCCCCCCTCATACTCTCCAAACCGCATCTCTCGATGACACTCTCCACACGCATCCCCATCACCAACCACAGTCACCTCACCACCACCAACACCCGCTCCACAGCCCCATGCTCCAGGACCACCCCAGCGCACTTCATCACCATCACCACCACCATCACGACGACGAAGACGCCGCCTCCGTCTACCAGCCCATCGACCCGCAAATCATCAACCAGTCCTCGCCACACGACCTCTCTTCGTTTGACCAGTACCACTCGCCCGCTGACTTCCAGGCGCTGCTGAACGCCACCGAGGATGTCGTCGACCCGGGCGAGTCCGACACCGTGGACCACGACTTGGAGATGCTCATCGAGCACCAGGACGACCAAGATGACGACGTGGGCGTGGACGTGGACGTGGATGTGGATGGAACAGTCACAGTCGGCGACATGGGCGTGCAGCAAAGCCAGGGGTTGGATGGCAAGGATAGAACGTTATACGATGTGAACTTTGGGGCGCCAGGTGGCTCATGAACCTAAGGAGCCTTGACTTGTGTGTAATTTTGTTAATTTCAAGGGGCATTGCAGCGAAGCGGGCATTTTGTTTGGGCATCTTCTATTTCTATGAGCATGAGTTATTCGCAATTTGAACAAGATTGAACAAGTCCCTTTTCCACCCCGCCGCATATTACGAGAACAGCACATATTTTCTTCAACACCAATAGCTAAGGTACACTCTAATGCCTTATGCGAAAAAAAAAATAGACAGACGGAGGTCATTCAAAGTTTTTTCTAGCGGTCAGGTAAGTCTAGGTATCATCATACAGATTCCTCCAAACCCCCACCCAGGACACCGTATCCCTTTATTATCTTGGGCTTCACTGGTTTTGCTTCTCCCATTCCCATTTTTAACTTGTTTACCTCCTTGGCATACCTCGTCCACGTCCCCTGAGCGCTCTCTGAGCGGCACCTGGGGGCAGAGCCTGACCAGGAGCCTGGGGAGCCTGGCTCTCCTCGTTCTGGATGGTCTCGTCGACGCCGAGAATAAGACAGCTGGCTTCGGTAGCTGCCTGGAGGGCATTGACCTTGATGAGAGCAGGCTCCCAGACGAAACGCTCCATCATATCGGTGACTCCCTCATTCTGGAAGTCAACACCAGCCCATGTTGAACCCTTGCGGTGCTCCACGCGAAGCTTGTTGAGAATATCGGTAGCGTCAAAGCCGGCATTGTCGCACAGCTGACGGGGGATGATCTCGAGAGCCTTGGCAAAGGACTTAATGATGGCTTGCTGCTTGTGAGAAATGTTCTTGTCCGCAAATTGGTGTAGGTAGGCCGAAATCTCCATCTCAACAGCACCACCACCGCCGACGATGGTGCGGTTTTTGATTGCACGCTTGACAATCATGATGGCATCGTGTAGGGATCGCTCAACCTCGGCAATAAACTGTTCGGCACCACCACGGAGGACAAGAGTGCAGGTCTTGGCCTCTGGGCAGTCCTCAAAGAAGTTGAATCGCTCGCCACCAATCTGGCGCTCCTCGAACTTGCCGCAAGTTCCCAGGTGCTCGGCCAGGATATCGGAGCATGTCGACTGCACCACGGCACCAGTAGCCTGTACCACGCGTTCCATATCCTCACTGGTAACACGGCCTGCACAGAAGATGTCTCGGTCGGCGAAGTACTGGGTAGCCAGATCACCGATGGGAAGCTTGCTCAGAACCACCTTGGCGCCTGTTGCGTGAATGGCCTCAAGCTTCTTGTAGATGATCTGCCACTCAGCATCGACAATGGCCTGGTACTCTGAAACCTGCTCGACACGGACTTCGGCATTGTCCTTCTCAGCCTTCAACTCTAGCTCGACGTTGAGGCACACGATCTTGGGCTTCTCGAACTCCTTGGGCTGTTGCTCAAAACCAGCGTAGGAAAATGTCTTCTTGAAGGCGACACCGTTGATGAAGAGCGATTCAGTGAGCGAACCACCGGGAATCTTCTTGATACCGATCAACTTCTCGTCGAGGTCGTCCTGGTCGAGCGATAGCACGGCATCGACCACCACTGTAACCCTGGGTTAGCTGCATGCCTTGATGTAATGGGTGTTTATCATACTCTTTGTGAAAAAGCCAGTGTTGCGCTTGATAAGCTTGCTGGTCATGGCGGTGGAAGCCAGCTTAACGAGAGTATCACGGTGGTTACCCTCCTCGGTGCTGATGGCAATCTCCTTGATCTTGTTCACAGCCAACTGGGAGGCTTTTCGGAGACCCTTGATGATGATCTGGGAGCTAATGCCCTGCTCGACGTGCTCCTTGACCTCCTTGAGGATCTCACCTGCGAGGACAACAACGGAGGTGGTTCCATCGCCGACTTCGGCGTCTTGTGATCGGGCGATATCGACGAGGATTCGGGCGGCGGGGTGGATAATGTCGAGAAGCTGAACTGGTTAGTCTTGAACGGTGCTGCGCAGCCATGGTACAGAGTGGCGGTAAGGAGAAATGTGTATATGCGAACCTTCATGACGGTGGCGCCATCGTTGGTAATGGTCTGCTTGCCATTCTCGTCAACCATCAACAAGTCGCCGCCATAGGGACCGAGAGTCGATTTGATGGTGGCCTGGACGGCGAGACAGGCATTAATGTTGGAGACGATCTGACCCTTTCCTTGGGAAGTGTCGGTACCTGCAAGATAGATTGAATCGTGTCAGCTTGAGGCGCCGTGGCGTTTGTCGGGAGTTGTGCCATCTCCATCTTCATCTTCATTTTCCCCTGGATTCATCACCCACACACACATAAGGCGGGCAGGTGGGCGGTGGGGTAAAACGGACCTTCCTTGAGGACGATGATCGTCGGCGTTTGGCCTCCGAACGACATTTTGGACGGGAATCCAGCAGCTGAGCTTCTCTAATTATCGGGTGAATTTTTTTCGGCACTGGTCTCTTGTCGGAGGTTTGGGGGGTGAAAACGGGTGTTGTCGTCGGGTCGAGTGGGAGAGCTGCGTCGAAGCTTCCAAAAAAATGTGGCAGCCTTCTTTCCTCATCATGTTGCTTGCCCCAGTCGTGCACGGACCAGGTCCCCTCCTTCCAACACTGTCGGTGACGGTCGGTCAGGACACAGGCCCAGGGGTCACCGCAGCCGGCATTACCAATTCAACTCAACATCAACTGTTAGCTAAATTACCCCCCAAAAAAAGAAGAAAAAAAGAAAGAAAAAAGCGAAGAAGGATATCGACCCAACAGAAACAGCGATAAATACATGCCGACGCACACTTTGATAATTTACTCGATTTAAATGAGAAATTTGACCTAATAGTGACTAAAAAGAACGTCATAATACTGTAGGACCGATTTGAGACTATTATTGACACCTTGTTGCAAACGCCCTGCCGAAACCTAATACAAGGCAGCGTTGAACTGTCCGAAATCCTGGGCCCAGCATGTCCCGTTGATGCTGACATTGAGGTCGTAGATTATAGCAGCACCGAGCTTTTGCTTTTCTTGGGGCAATTGTTTTCTGTTGGGAAATCGCCGTTTAGAACAACAGCAAGTCGCGGGGATGGCGAGGATGTTTTTTTGGTGCTTTGATAGGCGTGTCTATGGAACCGAGAGTTGTTTCCTTGATGATATTACTTAAGAACTGATGTGTTGATGAGCTATTGATTTCATTCGTATCGGGTGGTTTGAATTGTTCGTTGCCGTTGAAAGTGTATGCGTTCCTGTGGGATCCCGATTGCAAAACCTCCAAATTAGGCTCCACAGAACTCCTAGTTGATGATGAATCCGATACTCTATCTTCGATGATCTGAGACGAATAAACCTCTGATATGGAGCAGCGAGGATGTATGCTATCAAGTCCGTGGTTGCTTTCGTCGTGGTCTGACCCTGTTTCTCTTTCACCTTGTGAACCTGAATCATATATGTTTTCAAGTTGAGCCGGAGTAACATTCAACTGTAACATGTCATAAAGTCTTACGCGGCCTTTGGCTGTATTTGGCATTTAGAACCGCCTGAGTCCAAGCCCATGGCGGTGGCGTCATCGCCAAGATCACCAGTAGGCTTCAGCTATAGGTAATTATTTGGGGTGTCTTGTGGCCATTCCTGGAATCTAAATTCAACATATGAACAAGCAATGCGTCTTTTTCTCGTCTATTCAGGGCCACTCACATTCTCAATTGTTTCCATGGGAAGATTGATGTCCAAATTAATTATCCACGGCACATTGAGAGCGAATGGAATTGGTATTTGGAATAGTGTTGGGTGAGTTAAATGCTTAAGAAGAATAGTTATACTTTTCGCACTTTGACGCAGAGAAGTTATGGTTCCTTATACGAATAGAAACAGTACCCATTGAATAATTATTCAGACAGTCAGAACAAAGCAGACTAATGCATTGGATTTGTGTTCAGAACGGCATCACATATTACAGTTAATTGATATCTTTGTATATTCCGACGAATAGGGGAAAGGGTACGTGTATGGGTGAGCTGGAGGTGAGAGTTCAACTCACCAACTTGAAGACAGCCCGAAAAAGCTAGATAGGCCATATAAGATGTAATGATAGAGATGAATAATGAAAAATAGCATGGACCATTGAAATAACCAAATGATTTATTTTATTACGGAACAATGCCGGAATTTTTGACATAGAAGTGGACATGACCAAAGAATAGGCCGACTCCAACCTAGGAAGCATGGTACAGAATGACTAGCTACCTAGGTACGGAAAGTATGATAAATATATACTTCCATGATACTTCGTAACTCAGATTAGGGCCAGATCATTATTAAACACCGAGCATGTTTCACCCAGAGGAAAAAGCCATCGCTATGGGTTTTGTGGGAGTTTTGGTCACTCACATTTTGGCAATCTTGTATTCCATGATAAAACCAGGAACATCACCAATACCCCAACTCTCTGAATACTTCGAGTGGTAACATGACACAATTCTTGTACCCGAATCATGACCCCAGATGTCTTCCCCATTATTGTGTCAATAGGAAGCAAATTGGAACAATCTCTCCAATGTAACCTGATAAAAGAAAATTGAAAAAAAGACCGCACACAAAAATATCCGACTCGTTTCTCATCGCACTGGTTTCATTGGCCAAAAGTATCGCGTCCTGATCTCATACGATCATGTCGTTAAGCATGTAACATCGCACTGCCGAAATACCTCTCAGCCAATCCTCAGGCTAAATAGCTCGCCGACCTACCGAAGACGATGGCACGGTTGGCGTTGCCATTCCCATTTTAGGGCTAGTAGTCCGTGATTCCGTCACCCTCACCCGTATCGGGCTCGTTGGGGACTGGGGGGTCCGGCTTTGGTGTCTCGGGACGATGCGAGACAGTGCCCCATGCTGCGGGGTGCCACATGGTCGAGTATTGCAGATCCATTCTTTGCCGTCTCTATTTTCGTTGGGAATTCCGGGGTTTGGACTGATTCTTGCAAGATGAGGGATTGGTGAAAGAAAAGCTCGGGCGGGGGAGATTGAGCGTTCTTAAAGCTTATAAGTGCTTGGGTGGCGGGGTCACCTTACGTCAGGATTGGGACATGATCTTTGCTTTTGGTAGCAATTGGGCGCCAGAATGTGGCTTGCAAGTGTCTTGAACTGTCTGTTAGAGGCGCCAATCAGGCGATTAGAGAAGAGAGCTGCGACGTGGGATCCTGCCGCCATCAGGGTACATGCTGCAGGGCTTTGTCCGAGGACCACGTCTAGAGCTCGTGACATAACGATTTAGAGCCGCTCCTACTCAATATCATGCCATTTGATGCAGCGTATGTGTGATCCTTCAAGATATCTTGGACCGAGTATCCCAATCGAACACGCAGCTATAGCAGGAGTTTCTCCCATCTCACTGCCAACATTCGATCAGAAGGACAATACCCAACTCACCGAGAACTACTCGGTCATCTTGGATCTCTACCTGTTTCGTTACGAACTTTGCGATCTTCACCTTGCACGGATAGTCACCTGTTATAATGTCACATATAAGTAAACGTGTCTGGCCCGTGTCTGGCCTAGGTTGGCCCATGCTCGAGGCAGCCTAGGTTTCTTCATCACATCTAGCTGTCCTTGTGATGTGAGATGAAAGTCGAAAAAAACCCCCGCTAGCCGGCATTTCAGTGCGCGAATACTGATGCGGTACACTAGTATCTATGCTATTTCACGGGACCTATCTATGCTGCGATGCTGATAAGTCAGATTAGGGCAAGCCATTGCCACCACCAACCGGATCGAAGGGTTCGCCGCTGTACCTAGGAATGTTTCCGGTAATGTCCTCGTCCCAACAAGTGGTGGGGATTGGTCAATGTTAGGGGTGACCAGTTGTTATCAAGTGAATAACAAGACAACAGTCTTTTGGATGCATTGGGCACGTATTGACCGGCGGCAACTCTAACGGTCGCGGCGTTCCGCCGCTGCCGCTTCAGGGGAAGAACCGATGAGCGGAGATTGAGAGGAGAGAATGGCGGTTCGTGTCCGGGAGTGAATCAACTGCACGAGCATTCTAGGATGGTTGCATCTTGAAAGGTAGGGCGTAATCTTCATGTGCTTCTGGCAGCTTGGGTGGGATTGTCCCAGTTTCTGCGTGAGGGGTCTTGGAGTTTCATAATGAGGGGCAAGTTACCGAAACCTTTGACTACCAACCAACAGGGCGCTTGCCATGCTTCTGTGGATGAAAGTTGCAGCAGACTCGGGGGGTGACTGTGATGTTGGCCGACCAGGGGTTGACCCGAGAAGAAACCGTGGCCCTCGAGTGGAACAGGACGTGCTAGAGAGACAAGCGAATGGGATGAGGCCACAGGAGGAGATCAAATGAAAAATCGAGTAAGGATATCCAAGTACGGCGGCATACTTTGGCGCTGATGCAACGAGGGGAGTTAGGGACTTGGCTGCATGCATGTTGTCTCGGGCCCTGGGCGATCGGCTGCCCCGGAGGGGGACCTGTCTAGGCGTGCGAATTGAAAACTGTCACATAGGTAAATTTAAGTAGCTTCGCGTATTGACATAGCTTGAGTTTCCCGACAGGGGGTGTCTTTCTACATGGGCCCAATGCTCACAAATCATGGTTGACTTGGATGGAAAAGGCGATTTGCAGAGTTGACCGGGTAAACAGATTCAGCCAAGGAAAATATAATAAAACCAAAACCAGCCTTGTGTTGGTCCATGAATTACGTTTGCCGAACACGCTGCCGACCACTCAAAACGACATAGAGGAACTTTGGTGCATGGCACCGAGCTAGGACAACTTATCGCAGAGTGGGGGTTAACAAGAAGAATATTCGAGGGCTGCTGTGGCAATCAGAAGCTTTCCAGGCGGTTGGCCAGCCTCTTCAGGCCACTGTGATATTGGATCGGGTGAGGTGCGCCTCTGTTGATGGCTGAAACCGGAGGGGCGGTAGACGTTGACAACTTGGAACCAGGAAATTGGAAGCGCTGTCGAGCCACGGGCCGAACTGGGCTGAGCTTGTGAGCTGGTGCTGGTACATCGAGATGACTACTCGAGGTAGTTTGCAGCAAAAGTGATAGAACCGGAATTTGGGCCTGGAGGGCCAAAGTGAAAGTATCATGACGCCGCCTGCAGGGTTCAATATCAGATCAGATGTTGGGATCGCTGCTGGCCGGGGCCGCCGGGGTTGTCTTGTGGATGGGGTACCTGGATGGGACGTGGGGCGGGATAGGTGGATACCTCCAGGGCCACAGAGAATGGGTAGAGGTGAGTGTATTGTGTTGACTGGTGCGACAGTCGCTTTGGCGAGCGGCTGGGGATGCGCTCGTGGGTGGGTATCCACCACTCACTCCACTGGAGAGCAGCCTTGACGCACCGAGCGGCCGGTGATGACCGCTGCAAAAACTTGCCTTTGTTGGAACCCAAGGAAGCAACGGTTCTGGTGCTGACGTACTTTCTCTAATGGCCCAGCAATGAATCCTTGTAGACTGGAGGAAGTAGGCACGTTGCAGCCATGCGTGCCTCGACTCGGGGGTACTTGTTGTTTGCGTGTAACATGCTGTACCTAGGTACCTACCTACCTATGCCTTTGGTACCTACCTTGGGGGGACTTACACAAACGTTCGCTGTAAAACGGCCCTTTGAAACCGTCCATCCAATCGATCTATTCAGGTACCCAGAGAGCCTACCCATTCGCCGCCGGTATCAACAGGACTTCCGTGTCTTGTTTCTCAGTGTTTCCCAATGTCTTTCTCCGTGAAGGCACAACAACCACCTGCGTCAAGGAACAAGGCCCGACTGCCAAACATGCCATCCATCCAACCAAACACGATAGTAGTCCCATGCGCTGCACCATGTCCGCTGGCTCCTTGACCCTCATCCCCCATCCATTGAAACCCCCATGGGCTCCCCATCCGAGTTCTTCCCCCATATTCTCTCGCCGCTCGACCTCCTGCGCCGTTTACGAGGTGGCTCATCAAGCAAGCATCGGGGGCGGCGCCTCTAGTGGGGTGTCTGGCGTGCACCAGCCGCCCGCATCCCGCATAATTGACGACGTACATTATCAGACCACCCTCATAGTCTCCGTCACCACCCACTTTGAGAGTCTAGGCCGCCGGGAACCTGCCAGTTCTATTCGCCCCTCAATTTCTTGGGTAGACTGGCGAGTTGACTGGCGAGTTGACTGGCGAGTTGACTGGCGAGTTGACTGACGAGTTGACTGATGAGTTGACTGATGAGTTGACTGACGAGTTGACTGACTTGACGCCAGCGCTGCTGATGCAAAAATGCGACGACGGCGTGCTGGTGCTTCCGGCCTCTCGTCTAGGCAGGCTCTTGGTGGCTTGGTCCTTGGATTGACCCCCGGTGCACACCACCTTCTCGCTCTCTCGGCGCTGCTACACCAAACCCAGATGCATATTCATGGTCTACACGCACACCCTCGGCAGCTCAAGCGGGCGGTTTGCGTCCCATCCCAATCTAGCCCCTCTGCTGATCTGATTTTGATCCAACGGTCACTTCGGCGTGCCTTGCTGGCTGCTCGTAAATCCGCAACATGGTCTGGAGCCTGCTTGGCCGCATCCACTGTACAGTCTCTCGCTTGTGTGACCTTATTCCGCAGCTGCTACCCCTCGTCCAGCAGCCTTTTTGTATAAGAAGCCCCCCAATGCCTCCCCGTCTGGTCCTCACTCATTCTTTTGGTTTCATCTCAACTACCATCCATACAGTTCAACATTACTTATACGTCAAATCAGATACCCAATTCGCCTTCAATGGCTGAAGCTGAATCCATTCAGCCCTTTGGCAAGGCTCGCTCTACCGTCAAGGGCGAGCCACTCTCCCCAGAGGAGATCACACAGTACAATGACTTCTTCAAGGCCAGTTGCTACTTGTCCCTGGGCATGATCTATCTCAAGGAGAACCCGCTTCTCCGTGAACCCCTCAAGACCAACCACCTCAAGCTCCGTCTGCTTGGCCACTTTGGTTCTGCCCCCGGTCAGATCTTCACATACATGCACTTCAACCGCCTTATCAAGAAGTACGACCTTGACACTATCTTCATCTCTGGCCCTGGTCATGGTGCTCCGGCCGTCCTCTCTCAGTCCTATCTCGAGGGCGTCTACTCCGAAGTCTACCCTGAAAAGTCTCTGGACCTTGAAGGCATGCAACGGTTCTTCAAGAGCTTCTCGTTCCCAGGTGGCATTGGCTCCCATGCTACCCCAGAAACCCCCGGGTCCCTGCATGAAGGTGGAGAACTCGGATACTCCGTCTCCCACGCTTTCGGAGCTGTCTTTGATAACCCAGATCTCATTGCTCTGACCATGGTCGGAGATGGTGAAGCCGAGACCGGCCCCCTAGCTACCGCATGGCACAGCAACAAGTTTCTCAATCCAATTGTAGATGGTGCAGTCCTTCCCGTCCTCCACCTCAATGGCTACAAGATCAACAACCCCACCCTCCTTGCCCGAATCTCGCACAAGGAGCTTGAGAACCTGTTCCTCGGCTATGGCTGGCAGCCTTATTTCGTCGAGGGTGACGATATCGAAACGATGCACCAGGCAATGGCAGCCACTCTTGAGCAGTGTGTTACCGAGATCAGAAAGTACCAGAAGGAGGCTCGAGAATCTGGAGTGGCTGTCCGCCCCAGGTGGCCCATGGTGATTCTCAGAAGCCCCAAGGGATGGACTGCTCCCCGCAAGGTTGACGACAACTATCTGGAGGGATACTGGCGTGCTCACCAAGTGCCTATCACCGACCCTGCCACTAACCCCGCCCACTTGAAGCTCCTGGAGGATTGGATGCGCAGCTATGAGCCGGATCGCTTGTTCGATGAACAGGGCAGACCAATTCCCGCTCTTACTGCCCTCTGCCCCGAAGGCAACCGCCGCATGAGTGCCAACCCAGTCGCAAACGGCGGCCAGCTCAGAAAGCCTCTCAAGATGCCTGATTTCAGAAACTATGCCATCAAGGTTGACAGCCCCGGGAACGCCAACAGCGCCAGTATGACCAACATGGCGGTATTCCTCAAGGACATTGTTGCCATGAACCAGCAAAATTTCCGATTGTTTGGCCCCGACGAGACGGAGTCTAACAAGCTGGGCGGTGTTTACGCCGCCGGTAAGAAGGTCTGGATGGGCGAGTATTTTGAAGAGGACAAGAATGGCGGCAACCTAGCACCTGCTGGCCGTGTCATGGAGATGCTTTCTGAGCACACTTGTGAAGGTTGGCTCGAGGGTTATATCCTTAGTGGTCGCCACGGACTGCTGAACAGCTACGAACCATTCATCCACGTCATTGATTCCATGGTCAACCAACATTGCAAGTGGATTGAGAAATGTCTCGAGGTCGAGTGGCGCAGCAAGGTTGCCTCTCTCAACATTCTCTTGACCGCCGTCGTCTGGCGACAGGACCACAATGGATTCACCCACCAGGATCCCGGTTTCCTTGATGTTGTTGCCAACAAGAGCCCCGAAGTAGTCCGAATCTACCTTCCTCCTGATGGAAACTGCTTGCTCTCTGGTAAGAAACTACCAAGCCTTTCTGCGATTAATTTTTTAATTCGACATTGCTAACGTTTAAATAGTCATGGACCACTGCATGCGCTCTGTCAACTATGTCAACGTCATTGTCTCGGATAAGCAGGAGCATCTGCAGTACCTGACGATGGATGCTGCCATTGAGCATTGCACCAAGGGTATTGGCGTCTGGCCACAATTTAGCACTGACGCCGGTGAGAATCCTGACCTGGTCATGGCATCTTGCGGTGATATCAGCACCCATGAGTCACTTGCTGCCATTGACCTGCTTCTGGAGCACTTCCCTGAGCTCAAGATTCGCTGTGTCAATGTTGTGGATCTGTTTAAGCTGATCCACCCAAGTGATCACCCCCATGGTCTGACTGACAGCGAGTATGTCAGCTTGTTTACTGCGGATACGCCCGTCATCTTCAACTTCCACAGCTACCCTTGGATGGTGCACCGCTTGGCCTATAAGCGTCCTGGAAGCGCCAATATGCATGTCCGTGGTTACAAGGAGAAGGGTAACATTGACACACCCCTCGAGTTGGCCATCCGCAACCAGACCGATCGATTCAGTCTGGCCATTGATGCTATTGATCGTATGCCCAAGCTTCAAAACCGCGGAACATCCGCCCGAGAGGCCCTGCTTAATGCTCAGATCGAGGCCCGCAACCAGGCCTTCGAGACGGGCATGGACCCACCATTCCTCAAGAACTGGACCTGGAAGCGCAACGGCATGTGGAGGAAGACCAAGGAGAGCAGCCTGGTTTCTCGATAAAGGAAAAAGGAAAATACAAATAGAGCGGATAGAGAATTGCTTGGACGATGTTATGACGATGTAGCGAAGGGCCTGGGCGTTGACTTATGAACAAATGGGTGGCTATTTTGTTTTACGCAGAATTTGGTATTCTTGTTTCGTTGTCTCCTTGATAGGTTCGACTAGTTATCACGCATATAATGCAATTGGATGTTTGGAAGAAGAAGAAAAAAAAATGGGGTTCACTATATTGGCACTGGTTGTTGTTGTTGTTGTTGTTGTTGTTGTTGTTGTTGTTGTTGTTGTTGTTGTTGTTGTTGTTGTTGATAAGGGTAAAGCTGGGAGTTGTTATGGCTGAGTTGCACTCCTACCGTGCATCATTTACATCCTTTGCTTTGGGGTCTCGTTTCATATGGAACAAACATTGGCGCAGCTCTTCGAACCAAAGCTGATCTACCACCCGAAAACCGAATCGTTCATAGAGCAGCTTTCCCTCCGGGCTGGCATTCACATAGCCCATCCACCCGTCCTCGTCCATGAAATCTACGCCATACTTCATCAAGGCGGCCCCCACGCCCTTGCGCTGGGCGTTGCGCCGCGTCGCAATCATGCTCAGCATCCAGTGCTCCCGCCCGGCCACCAGGCGGTGCGTGGCGCCGGCCGCGGCGCCGAAGAAGCGCGCGGCCAGCTCGCCATCGCCGCACGACGGGTACATGGCCGCCGCGAAGACGGGCGGGTCCGGCAGCGGCGGCGGGGCGGCGGGCTTGCGGACCCAACGGACCCAGCCGACGATGCGGGCCGCCGGGACTCGGGGTTCGGGGCCCGGGCTGGGGCTCGGGCTGGGGCTGTCGGAGAGCGAGGCGACGACGACGTGGTTGCCTGGTATGCCGATGCAGCTCCGGATCCTGCCCGTCCAGTGGGAGACGGACTCTGGGTCCTCCGAGGGGAAACAGCGCTGGCTGATTGTGCTGTGGCCAAAGGCGTCAAAGTAGACGTCGGTCATGGCCGGGACATCGTCGAGGGTTGCGGGGCGGAGGGTGAGGACCGGTTTTTGGTCTGCCATTATAGCTAACTAGCTAGCTAGCAACAGCAATGGTGGCGGCGGCGTCGAGGCTCAGCCTCCAAACTTTTTTCTAGTTTTTTTTGGTCTTTTACTGAATAAATGAGAAGATGGAAGAGGAGGGGGAGAGGAGGGAGAGGATCGATTAGGCATGGGAGGTATGTTTTGGTGTCAATGGTTTATAAACCTGAAATGGCCGGTGTGAGTCACCAGCCGGACTTTGGGTTGGGGGGATTGACAACCCTGTTGACCATCTTGTTGTCCCAACTCCGATGCTTTCGGGGGCATTGAGATATTCCGAGAAACGAGTCAAATGAAACCTATGCTAGCATTACTAAGGGAAAAGAACGGGAATAACATATCGAGCATTACAATGTCTCGACAAGCAAACAACTTTACTGATACTTTTGGACGAGGGGCTTGGAATGATACGGCGACTAGAGAAAGAGAGACATGTGTTCGTCCTAACCTTGACACTTTGACAGCTGTGACATATTTTCGACATTGACAAGACAGCTAGTTGACCAATAAAATAACTTTGTTTTATATTACCCCAAGTTTATCAACAATTTCATCACAACTCACTGGTTGGCTATTCTCCGAAACATGTTTTCGCCTTGCTTCAAGCTCAAGTCCTCCATAAACGCCAAACTCTCATAGTGCCCTTGGCCCTACCAAAAAGTCCTTAAACATGCTTAATTGCAAATTCCACGCCTTTTGTCCTGTAATCCCTTTTTTATACTTTTTACAAAGCCTTGACCGATTTGAAGAAAGGGTTGGCTAACAGTTCGGGGTTTGCCCCGACCAATTCCTTGAGCGCTGCCACCTTTTCGTCCTGGCTCATTTCGCCATTGTTTACCTTTTCCTTCCACTCCAAGAGCACCTGCTTGAGCATGGCACTGCCCTGCTCTACATCCTCCTTGCTATAGCTCAGAGCCAGGTCCTCATGCTTGGTGGTGAAGTCCTCGAGCTCGTCGGCCTTGCGCTTCGCCATTCGTACCACCTTGTCCGGGAAGCGAACCAGTTCGGCGACATGAATACCAAAGCTCTGGTCACACACGCCAGGTGCCACCTTGTATAACAGCGTCACCTCGCGCTTTTCGGATTCGGCACTGTCTTCGGTGCCACTGATGTGGGCCGTGACATGGAGGTTCTTAACCTGAGGGTACTGGTCGGCCAGAGCTGTCAGCTCGTGAAAGTGTGTCGCAAACATGGCGAAACAACCAATTTCTTTGACGATGTGCTCAGAGATGGCCCAGGCCAAGCCAAACCCGTCGTACGTAGACGTACCACGTCCCAGCTCATCGATGATGATGAGCGACTCTGCCGTGGCCGACTTGAGAATGTTGGCTGTCTCAAGCATCTCAGCCATGAAAGTTGAGACGCCCTTGAGTTGAGAGTCACTGGCACCGACTCGAGCAAGGATAGAGTCGAAGATGGTCAGCTCGGCTTCAGAGCACGGCACAAAGCATCCTATCTGTGCCATGAGTGCAACGACGCCAGCCTGTCGGATGTAGGTAGATTTACCACCCATGTTGGGACCAGTGATGATGAGGAAAGAGGACTTGTCACGCGTGAGCTCGACGTCGTTAGTAATGAACTGAACGTCGTCCTGCAACTCCATGCATGGGTGACGGGTCTCACGAAGGATCGTCTGGCCTTCACCACGAGGGTGGATCTTGGGCCGAACGTAGGGCTCAGGGGCATGAACTGACGTGTGTGCCAGAGCGACGATGACATCTAAATGGGCCAGAACGCCTGCAAGCCGCTCCAGGACGGGACAGTAGGAGGATGCAACCTGGACGACCTCGTGAACGAGACTACTCTGTGTGCGGTTGTAGTTTTGAGAGAGCTGGTCATAGTCGCGACGATACGCCTGCAACTTCTTGGTGGTAAAGTAAACACCGTTTTTCTGGGTGGAACACTCCTGGTAGCTGGAATTGTTGCGGATGCAGCCGGCCTCTTGGCGGGTAAGACGCATACAAACACCGTGCACCTTGTGGTTGGTCTCGAGGAAAATCTTCTTGTCGGGCTCCTGGCCAAGGTCGCTGGCGGCATCAGTGAATTCGGCGCGGATGTCCTGATCAAGCTGGTCGAGCTTCTTGCGGATGACACGCAGACTCTTATCAAAGTCGGCCTTGATGATGTACTCGTGTCGGTCAAGGGCGTCAAGGTCGACAGTCTGCTCCACCATGTCCTGCAGCTTTCCGAGACCATCGGACAAGTCGCGTAGTTTGGTTGTGTAAGCCTCATCAAGTGGATCGCGGTAGGCCTCGTCCATGACACCCTCAAACGTTCCAATGAAGCCAGGGAGGCGGATGACGACTTGGTAAGCTCGTACAACATCTTCGAGGTTGGCCTTTCCGCGTTGAAACTTCTTGGATAGGCGGTACAGATCGGGGATGGCACGCAGGTGCTCCTCCTGCAAGGTTTGGCGGAGCTCAGTGTCGACGAAGAAGGCCTCGACAAGCTGTTGGCGCTTCTCAATCTCAGCCTTGCTCATGAGGGGCTGTTTCAGCCACTGGGCAAGCAACCGGCTGCCGACGGGTGTTTTGCAGTGGTTGAGCACACCGAAGATGCTCATGGTCTTGGATCCATCTCGTGGGCCGGGCATAAGGTTCAGAGCCTTAAGGGCGGCGGCGTCAAGCTTCATGAATTGGGTCAGATCATGCTGATAGAGCTGGTATTGACCAAAGTTGGAAGGATCTTGGAGGACACCGAGGTACTTGATCAAAGAAGCCGCAGAGCCCATGGCTAGCTTGAGATCGGTCTGGGGCAGTAGGGAGGTGGCTCGTTCGTCTTTGAGAAGACGTGCAAGATCCTGTTCGATATCACGGGTGCCGAAATCCCCGGCCGGTCGTTGGGCGATGGCTACACCGCAGTTGTCAATGATCTTCTTCAGCTTGGCCAACTCGGGGTCCCTTTCCTTTTCGCTCTTGTCAACTTGCACCAAGCACTCGCGGACACCGAGCTGAATAAGGAGGGCCTCAAAGTTGGAGTAGAGATCATTGTCGAGAAACTCGCTGACGCCTAGTTCGCGGACACTGGCATCGGCAAAGCAGACACCAAGGCTCCGCGCTTCGTTGGCCTTGGCAGAAATCTTGACGGCGAGGATCATGGGGGCGGATTCGACGTGGGTTCCGAGCTCGTCTTCAACATCCTGCAGGTTGCCGGGCGACGCTTGCTTTACACACTTCCAGTTCATGCGACCAGAAGTGCTCTGCCAAATCTCTATTCTCTTGCCAAGCTTAAGAAGGGACTCTCGGAGGAACTGTCGGAAGACAGTCATGGTCATTGTGACGGACGGAAGTCCGCTGTGGTCGTTTCGGCCGAGCTGTCGAACGACGGAGGTTGTTTTGTAGACCTAGAGAAGGAAATGATTAGGGGATGGACTTGGTAGGGCGTGGGCATGTTTAGAAACATACAGTCTTGGCGATAAAGTTTGCATCTTTGCCGTGCGAGGTGTACCAGTCGCCTCGGTCGAAGATGCGAACTGTGTCCTCGCCAACATCTGGGAGCGACTTGAAGAAGCGGATGAAACCGCCTTCGTCGTCGAGCTGTGGGAAAAGGACGGGTCAGCAAAAAGTTCTTAGGGTGCCATGGAGCGCATCAAAGGGGGCACAGACCTTCAATTCCGGTCGTGAAGCCATGGTGAAGCAATGTCTGGCTGCACAAGAAAGATGGTGTTTGGTTCAAGGAGTTTTGTCCCAAGAAGGAATCAGCATGTAGAGGCTCGCTTCTGCCGACGTCAACGGGTCGCGGTAGTCGCGTCGGTTGCCCCCACGCTGGCCGGGAGACGCGTTTTTCTGGCGTTTTGTTCAATTAAAGCCAGCGACGCGAGTGGCTGATGGCGCGGGGCTGGGACGTGCGCCCGGCAGTTGGGCCCCCTGGACCGCTGGGTATCCAGGGCATTATAGGTAACCAAGGAGTTGAGCAGAAGTCGTTGGCTACCTATGTAATGCAGACTATATTACGGGCAGCTCTTTGTTGGCTCAATAGAGCAGTTTCGCGGATGGGTTTTCCTTTTACCCTCCCTCACACATGGCGGCAGCGAACAATACATTTTCCCGCCATGCGAGGCCCTGTCAAACCTGCAAGGTCGGTTCGACAATACCAGAACACCTTGCCTCCAACACGAAGAAGCTCATTCATTTCAGAGTTACCGCGAATAATTTTATATGTCTGGATTGGTTTACTTTTCCCAATTCCGACCATGAATCACTGCACCAATGCGATGCAACCCAACACCGCAGCGTTGAACGGCCCAGTCTGTAGCGAGATTGTGACTGAGCAAAGCTGATACCTGTCTTGCAATTTAATTATGGACTGGGTATTTCAAAGTATAATACATATACCGAGCATGGGTATATGTACATAAATACGTGCTTGGAACTCGATCCACTTAATTCCGCCTTGCTGCAAGATCAGGTTTGAGGAAACACAAGACGGCACAGCATTGCAACTGTATTATCAAATGATAGTACCAATTTATCTATCCTTGCGCTAATATAATATTAAAAATTGACCAGCCGAATCAGGTCAGCAACAAGTCCAAACCTGGCGAATGATACAGTAGCCAAATCTGCATCTGCGAGCTCTGCCTTTCTGCCATGAGGGCCAACCATCCAGTCGGCAGCCCACATCTCCACGAGGCCAACGCAAATGAGTATACCCGCCCACGGGGCATCAAGAGTTCCAGTAGCCAGCAGCTTGGGCCGATTGTTGCCGTTCAACTGCTGCAAGACGCCAATGCCAATCGCCATTCCTATCGGGGTGATGAGGGCAAAGAGGGCGGCCAAGCTGAGCTTCTTCTCCATGTCAAAACTAAGATAGACGGTGGACTCGGCGTCGCTTGATGAAGAGTCCACGGGCGCGGCAACCTTGTTCATGTCGGGGGTGAGGCCCTCTGGAGAAGAGCGAGCGCTAGGAACGCCGTGGCTGTCGACAGTGGTACCGAGAGTATCTATGCGACTGCCGAACGTCAGCCCCTCAAACATTTGGTGGAAGATATTGACGACGAAAAGAGTAATGAAGTATCCGTCACCGGAAACGACACAGGGTCAAGCCAATCACTATTGAGGTGTTAGCTATTTTGGGGGCGGGGCTACCATTTGGGAAGTTGACGACTTACACAAAGAACGGAAAAGAATCCCTGCTTCCATCACAAGAATGCTGACAATGTCGGTTGACAGCAGAGCTTTGGTTTGCTCCCTTGGCCCCAGAACGGTGGTAGACTTGGACTTGGCGAGAACAATACGATGGCCAATGCACTCAACGAGGAACGGCAAAAATATGCCAGCCATGACAATGGCAGAGGTAGTACCCTCGTATCCCAGCTCACCAATACATTCATTTCCGAACATCATGGATGCATGCGTATACAACTGTTTGGGCGTCAATGCCACGGGAAAGGTTGCAGAAGGGGTTCCATGGAGTGAACTTGCGTGAATAAAGGCCGTGGAGATGATAATGCCAGTACCAAACTGCTTCAGAACGATGAGAACCAGGTTCAGTTTAGCAGGCATCCACTTCTGTAGCAAAACAGGTCCAAAGACACCTGTTCGAAATTAGGCTGTACTCTTTGCAAGGTTAAAGGGAAACGCTGTACCGATGGAGCTTGTCGCAAGAATAACAAAGAGCAACCCAACGCGTAGGACTACATCATAGTCTCTGCTTGGGGCCTCACAATTGGACCCTGCTGCTCTCCACCAGTGCAATGCCTAAACAAGATCAGCCATCGATGCCTCAGAGCTAGCAAGGGAGCCAACTCACTCGACACCGGCGTGGAAATGACAGCTTTGGCCCTCGCTAGAACTTTCGGGCTCATGGTTCTCGCCTTCCTCGCTTTCATGGTCATGTCCCTCTTTGCTCTCGTGGTCGTGGTCCGATTCCGACTCGGCACCCTCAGCGTGGACTTCTACGTCTTTTTCTTTGGAATCCACGCAAAACCTAACAAGAAGCTGTAAGCACAGGACGTGAATTTGCTTTCGTCCCGTCAGGGTATCCACATTTCCGAATCATGGGCATGGCAGTCGGTATACTGTGAGGGGACATCGCTGGTAGCAGTAATGGTGACTGCAACTAGATATTCCGTTTCGTCCGCAAAGCAGTATCTGTTTCCAGTAGACAGTTAATTACTAGTCCAGGGGCTGCAACAGAACATGCTTGAAACAACGGGCAACCAACAGGCCAGATGCATGGAGATGACATTCAGTAACCGCGGTAACATCTGCGCTTTTAGCAGTAGTCGTTGGGGCAGCTGTTCAAGAAGCCTCCTATTATGTTGTAGAACACACCTCAGCGCGGACATGTGGGCAAATTGCACAGCGGTCCCAGTCGCCTCCAAGGCATTGGTTCCTTATACGTCACAGTAAGTCCATTGAGGTCATCGAGGTCATTGAGGTCATCGAGGCCATCGAGGCCATCGAGGTCAAAGCTGAGGAAAATTGAGGATCCGCCCAAATCATGTTTTTATTTATCGAAATCGGAAACAATGTTGCGCAGTCATCTTCAGGCTCAAGATCCAACATTTACCGAAACTAACAAGTTAGTATCTCCTCACATTTTCATCTCCAAAGAACGCCAGTGTTTTCTTTATCCAAACCCGTCCGGTCTCGGCCTTGACGACGAGACGCCTTGTAAGCTTGAGTCGAGTTAGAAGTCACATTGGGGGCCAAAATCTGTACGTTCTTGACCTCGTTTGGCATAATGTCCCAATGGTCCGAGATTTTAGGGTTACCATATGGCCGAAGGGCTGCAAATCGAATCCTAGGGAATCTAGTTAGCCTTCGCAACCCCTCCTGGCGCTGCCGCTGGCACTCACGTGTAGTTGCCTGGCGCGATCTGTGTCCCGTTGGCGAGCTTGCCGAACCACCAAAAGACCCGGTACCCTCGAGGTACCCGTGTTAGCGGGAACGGAAGCGTATCCGTCTTGTCGTTAACATGGGGGTCAAAGTACCAGTACTCGTCGGAGTCACGGTATGTTGTGGCAGCACCAACGTAGCCTCGTTGGCCAACCTGCAATGGATGATGCCACATGGATTCGGTCCAGCTATCCTCGAAAATCTGTCACCGTGAACAAATTAGCTAACTCCAGGCGAGGTTTGAGGGGACGACGCACATCCCAGCGCAGATGTGTGCATGGATAAGAAAACCTCGCGCTGATTTCGATAAAGTCATTCCGGATCGTTTCCACGTCAAAAGACCAGCTAATCGGCACATGTCAGTTTATAAACAACTCAGGGTAAAATAATTTGTTCTTACGCCCAATGATTGTCAACATCCGTCACGACTGGTTCCGAAATAAACATGCTATCGAATGCTTTTTCGGTGTCATATGCAGCCCCTGCCATTGGTCATTGATTGGGAACAGGGAGCAGAATTTGAGGGAACATTATTCCAACTCACCTCCGTACGGAATTGAGAGTTTCTCTCCATGGCTTGACCGAATCAAAATCTTACCGCCATATAAAGGAAGAAAGTCGCCATCAATATCAGGACGCGCAAAAGTAACCCTGTTGGGTGTCAGTATTGATCAGCGGCTGTAGTCGCGGAAATCTCACTCGACTTGTCTTGTCTTTCCCGGCGGCACAACGATTGGATCCGGAAGCGTCACGTTAGGGATAATCGTTTCTGGAGTAAGATCATATAGGGGTGCAACCCCATAGTAGCTATTAAGAATGTTGAGTCCCGCTTGGGGCTCGAGTTCAAAGGTGTATTCGTATTTCCTGTTCCCGTTGTTGGTAATGTTGAAGCTCCAATGTGGCTCAAATAGCTCAGTATCTTTCAAAGAAAATGGCTCGTACACCAACTGGGTGTCATAGTTGAGCACTTTCAACGCATCAACCAACCCGGTCCCGACCTGAAATGGGGGTGCCATAAAGTCGCGGTCTAGCCGGTCCGCTAACCACGGGAGGCTCCCTCCACTTGAAGAGATACGGTCATGTAACATCTTGGCAAAACCTGCCCCATAATACTCACGTCCCCCATACGCCCCGACGAACAATGCAGCGACGCCCGCAATGTAGGGAGCAGACATGGAAGTGCCACTCAGTTCTTCATAACTCTGGTTGAGAACCGTGCTCACAATGTCGGTTCCAGGAGCAGCAATGTCTGGTTTGATGAGAAGTTCATTCGACGGCCCCCACGTGGTGAAATATACCGGCCTTGGTGCTACCCTTGGGTCAGACATCTTGGCCCGCGGGTTGGAAGAGACGTTGGCAGCTGCAACCGCAAGAACCCCGTCCCCCATCGAGCCCGTGCTGGAGTAAAAAGGGCCTTTTTCGCCATCATTTCCTGCAGACGATATCATGACTATACCTCGGTCCACAAGACGAGCTGCAAGAACCGCCAAGGGATTGTCAGAGAAGCCGTCAGGTTTCCCGATGCTTGTAGTGATGACGTCAGCCTAAGACATGTCAGTTATTCTCCTTTCAGACGGGCTACTGAACACCGACTCCTGCATTGTAGGCGTCACATAGTGCTTGCATAATGGTCTCTTCGTCGGTTTCCCAGGGGGTCTGCAGAATCACGCAATCAGTACATTGTCTGTGTGGGAGCCAACAAGACCTCGTACATCAGAGAAGACTTTGAAAGCCAACAACCTTACATCTGGGGCAACTCCAGTAAGCCTGTATGGTGTTAGCATGCAAATAGCCCGGTTAATTCGTCTTCGTTATGACCACACCAGTTGTTTTTGGCGCCAATAATGCCCGCCACATGTGTTCCATGGCCATGATAGTCCATTGGATCTTCATCTGGACGCTTCGGGTAATGCTTTTCGTCCTTTGAGTCCCCTTTCACACAATCAGTATGTGTTCCCGCACAACTCGCCAGGGTAACTCGCCAGGGTAACTCGCCAGGGTAACTCGCCAGGGTAACTCACAATCTGGTCCCACAAGATCGTACCCACCGGCGATCTTGCAACCATGGCCAAAACAACCTCCAAGCTTATGTCATTAGTGATTGGCTCGGCGCAGGTTGAAAGAATACATACAGCCTTGTGCGTATAATCAACGCCAGTGTCAACAACGGCCACGGTGGCACCCTTACCGCGGATACCCTTGGCGTGTAGCTTATCAACTCCGGTCCATCGATGAATGGAGTAGTTTCCGATGATACTAGGTGATACAGGAGAGGATTTCTTTACTTGCGGCTTTGGAACTGTGCCCATAGGCCAAACGTTGATCACGCCGTCCAACTGGCGTAGTGTGTCAACATTGTCAACATCTGTCTCCAGGACCATCCCGGAAAAGACATCGCTGCAGTCAAACTCCCTATAGTAGCCATCCATGCGATATGGCTTAGACAGGAGCTGGTGGGCTACATGTCCAGGACCCAAGTGCTGTAAACATTAGTTGGATTCAAATCAAGCAGTGGCATCGCAATTACCTGTTCAACTTGGACAATAAACTTTCTAGTTCCTCTCGAACTAGGTCGTTGGCCAGAAGCTAGATTAGGCCCAACAGAGAATGCTGGCTCCTTGGACGCTACAGATACAGCTCCCCAAAGAACTTGTAATAAATAAGAGACCTTCATAATGGGCGAGCTGATCAGTTCTGCCAGAGGAGAAAAGACATGAGTCCAAGAACGTCTCATAATATATGAAGTCTCGGGAAATCCCCCCAGCCCAGGAGTACAATTGTTGTTGCTCCGAAGGTTCGATCAATATTGCCTGGCTCGGCAATACGCGTAATTCATGTCGTTGCCCGTTGTTGCCCGTGTATCTTCTTGTGATACTGTAAGGGCAAGAATCGTACGTTTGGGGGCGCATTTTCTGTCGTGTACGTTTAGAAGCCGTCAATTCTACCGGCCTGTTACCTCTGGGAAATGGGCATTTACCGATTCCCGCCATTATTATCTAAGGTTGAAAAGTACAACCCGTTTCAAGAGCTATTACCGCCGCGAGTATGTTGAAAAAAAAATATCTCGATTCATTTGTGAGCGGTTGCTGACGAGACAGTTTCTTGGTGTTCTCTGTCTACAAGGTTTGTGGGAGACAACGTCTGTCATAAATTTCACTCAAGAGACACGCCAGTCCAGAGCCGTAATTCTGCCCAATTGGTTGATTTGATTTGCTGGTGCCTCCGAAGGAAGAGCATTGATAGCCTGTTCTTGCACAATGCAAACAACCTTGGCATGTAACATTGGGTGGCACAAATGTTGGCGGAAAAGGACCTGCAATAGTCCTCGAACCGATCATTATGCAGGGCGGGGTTGTACGACTAGAAGAGGAGAGTTGTAGCGAGATTTCCAAATGTACGGAGCAATTCAAGCAAGGACAATGTGACACTGGGGGGGGCAAAGCAGTTACATCCTCAGCCGAAGCAGTATCGACACAAGTGACAGAGCGCAGGCTGTGGAACAAGGCAGATAGTAAATGGCAGACTGTGTGCGGCCGTGTAAATCTATATTCACGACACTTTTATGAGGAATAAAGGAACCCCTCGGCTCGGATAGGTGAAAAGACGTATCATCGTGTAAGCGAGGTTAGCTGTCAAACGAAATAGGCCATATCGGCCCGCCACGGGGAAGCGTGGAGATGGAAACAAGCTAAGGCCTTTCGAACGAGTCTTTCCCATTGTCAAGTACACAGATCGGATGCCAAGAGGAGAAGCGGGCCGCCAGATCAACATGAGATTTTCGCTCGCGGTGACTCGCGGCGAATTAGCTAAGTAGCCACGCCACTGACACTGCAGACCATGGCAGGCTCTCCGGCACAATTACTCGTACAGACGGGCCGCAATTTGAAAAGCAGTCATTAGGGCTCGGCAGTGTCGAGGCGATTGTCACCGGGCTGAAGCCATCCGAGCCTCGACTCTAATGCAGCATCAAAGCAAATTGTCCTCGCCCGCCGAGGTTAGCGCCGACGGGTGATTGGAGCTATTCCTCTGCATCTCGACGTTGTGCCAACGGCGAGAGCTGGCTGCTGCTGACTGTTGCTAGCTGTCAGTGACGGTCCAAGACAAAACTGCAGCTAGTGGACTCCCCGCTTGGCCACATGCAGCTACGACTTCAGTGGTCTAGTGGAGGACGCAGCTGCATCGTCTGGGCTCGAGTCCGTGCCTGTCGATCAAAAGTTGGCCCTTTACTCGTTCCGTACGCGAAGAGGGAATTGGGCATTGCGCGAGCATGGCATGGCTTGCCAGCCACCTGGGCTCGGCTACGGGCCCTGGTCTTGTTTGCGTGCTGGCTAGATGGGGCTACTTGGGCACTCTCCTGAAACATTCGACCTTGGGGGTAAGGAAGCCTGCCGTGGGAATGAGTTTGCGTACGTATTCGGGCTCCGTTATCGATGAGGGAATGGTTCGCGGGCGCCATGCACCATGTCCATGTCAACTCCGCAAGCTGATAAGTTTGGGATGAAATATAGTTCCTGCGTGAATCCTACTCGCGTGTTTCATCGAAGCGCTATGGAAGCGCAAAAAAGGGAGGAGCGGAATGGGTTTGTGTGGCGAACAGGCACGTGGAGGGCTGGGATCGGGCGATGGAGGTGGCAGACTGACCGACCTAGGCCGTTGATACAGCAAACTATTCCAAACAGAGCATGTGGGATGAACCATGGCCTGCATGTATGTATCAAACAAGGGGACAAGCTCTAATTTTTTCTTTTTTTTCTTCTTCTTCATCTTATCCTTTTTTATGGGCCATCATCATTCACTACAATGCGAAAGCACATGAGAGAAGGCTCCATCCCAAGATCCTCACAATGACACCTGGAATTGATCACCTGGCACCTTGCATGTCTGTGCGACGCTGGGACGAGGGTGTGGTGAGCGTGGTGATAGATCAAGCCGGTGAGATTGCCAATATATTATAGTGCGTGCTAATGAACCACAAGGTCGACGTCGCTTATGTTGGGCTGAGGATCATCGTAGGATCACCGAGATCATTGCAAAAGACGTCGCATATCTTAGCCCTAGACGATCTCGATGAAAAAATAAGAGGCTTTTGTTTTTGTTCCTGCAGAATATTGTCACGTACTGCATGACCATGACACCTGACTCGCTATTTACGCCTCAACCCATGTCAATTTAACGTACGAAAATACGAAAGGTGGCGATTTGCGGCTGCGACAGTTTGATAACACAGCTTACATAGTTCACCATTTTTCTTCCCACTCCTTCTCTGCATGTATGCATGGCCTCTCCATTCCCCCCTGCATCAAGAACCAACAAGAATCCTTCCCCGCCGGGCCAGCCCTCTCGCTGCACGCGCCGACTAGGGCTACTACGGGGCTCAAGTCTTGATCTGACATGATGGCCCGTGGTCCCCTCCTTCGTCAAGGCGAACCGAACCCCCCCCCCCCCCCCCCCCCCCCCCACCCGCCCCCCCCCCCCCCCGCCCCGCCCCCCCCCCCCCCCGCCCCGCCCCCCCCCCCCCCCCCCCCCCACAGCCTCACCCCCGCCGCGACCCGCAGGTGCTCACCACCACCACTGCCGACGCGTAACGCGCGGGGCAGTGCGAGAGGCGGAAGACAGCACCGGAGGAGAGGGGGGGGAGGGGGGGGAGTGGAGGTCGAGGACCGGAGCGCGCGCGATCGCG
>JAHVYB010000032.1:239849-287209 GCA_020623695.1 Calonectria henricotiae | reverse complement strand
GGACTTCCGCCCGGCACATTTTTAACACAACCATTTCATGTTTTCCCATTTTTCTTCCCCACTCTTCTCTGCTGGGAGTCCGGGCCCCCCCATTCCCCCCCGCAACAAGAACCAAAAAAAATCCTTCCCCCCCGGGCCAGCCCCCTCCCTGCACGCGCCGAAAAGGGCTACTACGGGGCTCAAGTCTTGATCTGACAATATGGCCCGTGGTCCCCTCCTTCGGCAAAGCGAACCCAACCCCCCCCCCCCCCCCCCCACGGCAAGAATGCGACCATAGCACCAGGGCGCTGGACCGT
The DNA here is from genome assembly GCA_020623695.1 of Calonectria henricotiae. Lineage (NCBI taxonomy): Eukaryota > Fungi > Ascomycota > Sordariomycetes > Hypocreales > Nectriaceae > Calonectria > Calonectria henricotiae. Next base: position 286,913 of record JAHVYB010000032.1, on the reverse strand, counting down.
TTTGGGAACTGCGAGAGCCCGCTGTTGTCGAGCCCAGCCGTTTAGTCAACCCGAGTTTGACGAGATTGCCACACGTGCTGCGACGACCCAAAGTGGAGCGAGGTGCGAAAGAAGGACGAGAGAGGGAATGGGAGCGACGGGGATGTGAGCCCGTGAGCTTGGACACACGTACAGCTGCTTGGCATGCCACATTAGCCGTTGGTGGTAATTTACAGCGGGTACATGTTGCGACTGCAACGATTAACAGAGCAATTAGCAGTCCAATGCGTCGCTGGAAATAGCATCTTACGATGCGCATACACGTACTGTACATACCTACATGTACACTACGTACATGAAAACTTGCGCCATGCTCGTCACCGGCGGTGCCTTCCCCCCTCCATCCCCCATGGCCGCGTTCTAGAGGGTCTCGAAGCCGGGCCTGACAGCATTCAGCGGCCTAGTTCCACGGCATGCCACCCACCTGCCATGCCATCCCGCCCGCCTTCTGTAAGTCTCTTGTCGAAGGTTTCGGTGCTTTGCCGTCTTGGCCCTTCAGGGGACGACTATGAGCCGATAGCCAAATAAAAAAGAGCATGAGCCTGAGTTCGTGCCAGTAGTGAGTGGGCCCCTACTATCGCCCCTCTCTGGTGGAGGGAACGGCTCTGGCTGCCGTGGACTCGCCCAGGAGTCCATACGGCACCCCTGTCAGTACTGGGCACCCACCAAATTCCACATCCCGGGCCTCCCCTGTTGGCTGGTCATCTGCTGAGTGGCCACCGCTAGCCCTCTGCAGAACACTATCAACGAGCACCAGCGTTGCCCTCCTCCAGGAACGTTGGAGTAGACCTCCGTCTACTGGCCCTGCCGGGCTTCCCTATCCCCAGTTGCCTCCCCCCTGTCTTCGGCGGCCCCAATGCCCATCCCACTTGGGCCCCCCCCACCACCACCACCAAGTCAGCACCCCCCCTAGCCCTCTGCCCCCCGGACTCGCGCAACGTACTGGCTAAACTGCCAGGGGGGACCGCTAGTTCTCGACTACCACCCCTAGCTTGGACCCAACCTCTTAAGCCACATCGTCCGCCGCCTTCTATCCCCAGTCTCCCTCAGTTCTCTCCTTCGTATGAATCCTTTTTTCGGACAAAACCAACGGGATTCCAGGTGACCTCCGTTTATAATTACGTCCTCTACTCTCCTTCTAATCGCCAACCATTGTCGACGTTGCCCTCAAAGTCTCCCTCGTGCCACACCAAGACACAATCCCGAGACGAGACAAACACGAGACCATCTGCATTGACTGCGGTATCTCACTCAAGTAATAAGTCACCAGCTTTTTCACCCACACCCAAATCGACTGAAGCTGCTCTCTACGCGCAATTTTGCTGCCAGTAGTCAAGCAGTTTTCATATCCGCCACACACATAATCACTTCCGCAAACAAGCACAATCATGGGCAAGAGCATTTTCGAAAGAATCCAGGCCAAGCTGGAGCTGTTCCGCCTTGAGAACCGCTACACCCGCCGTCGCAACCGCCGCTCTACCTTTATCTCCAACGCTGTTTACGTGGACGGCGAGTACGTCCACCAGACCCCCAGCAGCACTGGCTCCTCCATGGAGTCAGCTGGCTCCCACGCAACCAATGGATCCAACGCCCTTCATGGCGAGAGAGCTGTGTCCGCCATGCCCAACCATGTTGCCGAGCTGAACGAAAATGGCCTTACTCCCTCCCAGCAGCGTGCCGCCGACCGAGCTGCTGAGATCGAGCGCGAGCGTGAGCGTGAGCGCAAGCGCATGCACCGCTTCAGCTCCATCCCCCAATTTGGTGGCTCATACAGCTCCTACTCTGCCAACACAGGGATGCCCTCAGTCCAGAACCGACGTGCCAGCTACATCCGATGAGTACCTGAAACCGGACAACAGATGAAAAAAAAGTGGAAAAAAAATGAAAAAAAAACCTACACATATACCAAGCAGCGTCCATGTTCCATCTAGAACATGGCGCATGCACGATTGATGGACTCGGGGCGATGGCCTCGGGGCGATGGCCTCGGGTAAAGCGGGCGCAGGCGTAGGTACGGACGCGGTACATGAGCTGTTGGACGGGTGAATTGTTTGGATGGAGGATACCATTCGGGCGTACTGATGACGAGGTTTTCCCAGCCGCATGAATTATGTCGGCCGGGAATGCTTTTGATGACTTTCCACCTTGTTGGTTACTACTACTACTTTGTCGTCTCCTCATTCTTGGACATTTCCAACCAGAAAAGGGTGGAATCCCCAGAGGATATAGAGGATACAGAGGGCACACCGTCACTGGTCAACGCGATCAATTTCCTATTATTGGCGATTACTCTTTACTTTTTTCTTCTTTTTTTCTCTACTTCTATGACTATCTTCTATAGCTAGCGAGCGGCTTTCGAGCGCTGGTCCTGTACATATGACACCCAGGTGGTTCATTGCATAATTGAACCCTTTAAGTTGACAAAAAAGTATTCATCACAAAAATGGTGTCCTCGTCCGTTTCATGTGTCCCCCAACCCTGTGTCCCTGTGTGACGCCCACATGCTTCAATCAAACCACCGAACCTTTGGCCTCGGCTTCTTCTTCTCCTTCATCATCTTGTTCTACTGGGCGAGTCTTGTTGCATCTCAACCCGATCAGAGCGCAAAACAGCATGGTCGGAGCGACGGCCAGCAGAAACAGGCCGAGCAAGGTGCCATTACCTTTGTGGGCAATCCTGACCAGGTTGTACATCGAGTAGCCAAGACCAAGCAGGCCAAACAGACCTATCAGGTCCAGTACCGGCTTCTCGATTCTTTTGCAGCATTCGCAGGGGTCATCTGTGGCGAGGGGCACAGCAACGTTGTTAGCACCCAGCCCTGCCATGGGTGAGGTGAAAAGACGCGGCGGCGGCGCGCGTGACTTTTTGCCAACCTAATGAATGGGGAACGGGGAAAAACCCAACTGACCCTTGCATCCCGCGGCGTCTGGAACATCGGGCACTGCCCGGCCGACAATATAGACCAAAACAAGCCACACGAAGTAGATGCCGAACAGGAAAAAGAAACCATGATTGACTAAGACCGCATTATTTTTTATGGACTTTTTTTTTTTCTTTTTTTTTTTTTAGGTAGGTAGGTAGGTAGGCAGGGATCTGGTCTCAACGGTCGACATGGTGGTACAGTCCGTGGAGAGAGAGACGGATAGAGAGGGCTTACACTCGGAATTCTCGGGGCCGGGATGCGCACCCTGGTCGACGGCGGCGGTGCTTCCGTGCATCAAAACGATCGCCATGATGGATGTTGACGTCTTTTGCGGCAGTGTCATTTGACAGCCGAGACAGAGAGGCTTTGAACTTCATGCTCCGCCGGCCTAAAATATAAGGGCGTACCACGGCAACAGGTTCCGAGGAGCCGTGTTTATTCGACACTGGATTCGACACTGGCAAAGGCGTATGTCGGCGGTCATGTCATTTAGATTAAGAAGCGACGAGGTTATTGCATCATGATGGCCCAATTTGTCTCAATCAACTTCATGCAAGCCCGTGACTTGAATCGTGGACGAGTCGTAGAACAAGTGTTAATGCACATGCCACATATTTTTTACATACATGACGCTCCATGGCCAATGCTTCCATGCCCCGAGCTTCATGCTCAGTCCTTGCTGCATGCTACCAAGCCTGCCTCCATCATGCCGTGGTCTTGCCCAGCAAGGATTACCGACTATGTCCAGATAAGCTCCTCTCAAGGCGGGACAACATCTCACACAGCTGTTTCAGGTGTCGAGAGCAGAAAGCTCGCCCGATTCTGCTGCAAAAACCACCACCCCACCCCCCTGTCTACTTCCCTTCCCTCCCCTCCCCAGGGCCCAATTCTTTTCTCTCACAGGACAGTAACATGCAGCAACAGAAGGCTGCCCCCCAGACTACCTAAAACAAACCAAAAATAAATTTTCAATAAAAAGAAAACAAAGACATTTTAATCAAACAACCCCATGGGATTTCCCCCCCCTCCCCGTCCCTCGCCTCTTTAGTGTCTGCCACCATCGACTAGGCAAAAGACAAAAAAAGACAAAATGATGGTCAGCGGAGTCAACTCAAGCCTTCTTTTTTTATTTTTTATTTTTTATTTTTTATTTTTTATTTTTATTTTTTTCCAATGAAAGTGAGCCCGAGTTAATTAGCACCAAGCCTACCGCCAGCCTCACCCGTTCCCCACCATGCGCCGATCGTTCATGAACTGGTGAGGAAACAAAAAGTTGGGGGACCTTGTTCGTGCTTTTTGACACACAAAATTTCGGGTTTAGGCTTTCCAGCGTGCCGGGACAGGCCTCTTTCGCTGACGTGCGCCCCTCATTTCATTTCATCATGGGTGAAGGATTGGGGGCTGAGTACGATCCAATATACCTAACCCGTCATTTATTGGACTCGCCTCGGCTTGGTTTCAATCACAAAACCCTCCTCTTAGTCAGGATCGCAAAGGAATCGTCCAGAAATCCCTTATCGCGTGTCCGTCCCCATCTTCACCTCAGATGCCCTTTTTGGCCTCTTCCCCCGCCCCCCACAACAAACCCAGGTCCCCTCCATGCCCTCCACCCCGATACGTGCATGTATCACGAGGGGATGACCACTCACTCCTCTGAGCCCCCCCCCCCAGCCCTCCCAGGCCCTTTCCTCCACAATCCCTTTGACTGCGGAAAGACTTGCGGGATCCATTTGGGTCAGTGAGGATATACTTGTTATTCAGTACATGGACAATTCCTGGAGCGTATCATGCCAGAGAGGTATCCCCTTACCAGTTCCCGCGTTTCGTGCGCCCCACAAGTCTTTCCGCAAAGGGATGTGATTGCAGCTCCGCTACCGTAGACTCTAAAGAAATTGCACCCAGCTGCACAACTCTAACGGCGACATCTACGTCATGCCATCAGAGCAAATCAATCTTCTCTAGCGCCAAGCTCTTTCTTTTTTTTTCTCTCTTTTTTTTTTCCTCTTCTCTCTCGGCAGCTTCCGCATCATCAAGTCGGCAATGATGATGGACATGATTTAACCAACTTGAGCGCAAACTTTGTTGAGCCCTCTAGCCAAGATAGCCGGCGCACCCGTGGCTCAACTCTGTGCGCAATTTGCCGCCGAGAGAAGAATTTATCTTGTCCGTCATCTAGTTCCGTCGGTATACATTGCGGCCATCCCATCCGTTCGGTGAATACATACTCCTCCGAGGAAGAAGGATGTCGGCGGCTCAAATTGCGCGAGGGTCCGCCGCAACGCAAATCATAAAAAGACAAGGGAGGAAACAAGGTGCCGTCGGAAACATGAACCAGTATGATCGACTCCGTCCGGTGTTTTCGGGTCCACAGTCGGAATCCATGACAAAGAAGAAAATCATTTTACGTGTATCCAATTTCTGATCGCTCTCGGACACTAACACATGCCCAATCCCAATCCTTCTCGGTCGGAGGAAACAACTGAAAACGGCCTAGGATTCTTTTTTTGTCATCGCATCATGAGAGTGGCCCCGGTACCTAGGCTCACGCTATCAAACAGTTGTCGTACGAGTAAAAGGTTCAAGGATTCCATTCCACTTGTCATTTGTTGTTTCAGACGTGGCTGGAAGACCTAAAATAAAATGCCCCCAGTACTGCACCTTGCAACATGCCGCCCCGGTATAACCCAACACCTCAACGGTGATAAGAAAAAAAGCAAAGCGAAACAACGAGTGATTCTATATTCGTCGTGCAATTCTTGTAGCGGGAAGTTTAGGTAGAGTATTATTTACTACTCGTTTTGTAGTGTTGGATTTTTTGCCCGGTGATTTAAGTTTGCTACCAACAAATTTATCTAGACCACGGCACAGCAAGCGTGCAATCCCATCAGTATTTAATGTTCTTCAGATCTCCTAAAGTGCTCGTATATACTGCTTTTAGGGTCAATATCTGGTTTCCCTTCCCCAAACGAGCATGATATTCATACTGAATTCCAATCCCAGGAATAGACGAGAGAACTCTGGCAAGGTTCCTCCGTCTCTTTGCGTAGGTATCTTTCCATAACCAGAAGGCTCGTAGCAGTGGTTGAAAACTTGTTTCTTATTTACCTCCTTTCTTCTTCTTTTGGCAGACTCGTCCAATATTCGAAGCCCTCGTAGTATAGAACCAGCCAACTTGTTGCTCTCCCTGATGGTGAAGACAACGATGCCCCTCAAGCCGCTGATTCCTGTATATGAGCTAATAAAGTCGCCATACACAGCTACATATTACTTGAAACTGTTTTTTTCTTCAAGTTAATTTGGTAGGTCTGCGCGCCGATACATCTCGGAGTGCATCAAAGTATGTACAGTGAACACTTTCTTAGTAGTAAGTCACTTAAAGCAACACATTCGATGTCTGTGCAAGGTCCAAAAGGTGATGGAAACTCTTCATAGTTATTTGTATTAATTTCTTGATGTTTTTGAGCCTTAGTACCTCAATGGGCTGGCATTTTTATAATCAGAGGTGAAACCGATTTCTATGAAGTTGCTCTATATTCTTTTATTTGTGGTTAGGGTTAGGGTTATAGTACCCTTACTAAACTTGGACGTGGTCATTTTAGTTGTAATAAATGATCGGTAATTATTATTTTGAGGAGCAAATAGAGCCTCGTTCTACATAAGAGTGAAAGACGTAGTATCCAAAATTGCGGGTGTAGGAAAATTGTCACGTTTAAATGGTGGCGCCATGACGTGGTCAGACATTCTGTGAGATTGAAATCGTAATACAACGCTCTTTAATGGAAACCACATTTGAACCCGAGCATTTCTATTCCTTTACTAAGCAAGTTGAATTGGATTCATGCCATTGAGATTGTATTGCTAATAGCATGGTCATTTGTTTTATTGTGCTTCATTCAACTGTTTTTGATAACCTTCCATCGCTTACCCTATATATATAAATGTGGCTTAGGCAAAAATCAAGCTATCGTTACAGTTTACTCACCTGACATATCACAGAGCAAATAGCGTGGTTCAGTTTGATAAAAAAAAGTTATAAAATGCAATAATGGCAGATTGGCTGCCATATAGATAACACCGCCCAATGCAACCAGTTAACAGAACAACCCCCCAAAACGCCTGTGCCAATACCAGTCCAAAGGATTTGGGTATAATGCAAACCAAAGCCATATTTTTCTCAACGCTAACCCTGTGGCTATTTAAGCCATGAGCCCTTCGTACGCCCTGTCAACGGTTCGACCGCCTAGGCCTGGCAAGCCGCGCAGCTGTGCAAGGCTCTCAATGTTGGTGCCGTCTTGGGCACCGGCAAGTTCAAGATAATCCACGAGATCACGAGCCTTCTTGGCACCGAAGCCTACGAGACCGCGGATCTGCTCCAGATCGCGCGAGTTGACGATGTCGAGGAGCTGTTGCGCCTGGGGAGAGGCGGGACCATCGTCCTCTGGAAGTACGTCGAGGGCCTTGGCCTTGGGCTTACGAGACTTGGGCTTAAGAGCAAACCGCACAGAAGGCTCCTCGTCAACATCAGCCTCACCATCATTGTAGTCACCATCTTCACCCTCATACACGGGCTGGCGCTTCCTCCTCCTCTCAGCTCGGGACTCGGCCTTGAGCTGGGAGCTTGGGTTGGGTGACCTGTTGAAACGCGCCTTCAGCCTCTCTATCTTACCAAGTAGCTTGGCCTGCCCAGGGAAGTATGGCAGAGCCATCTCGTACATCTCAAGAGCCCCCTCATCATCTCCCCGTTCCTTGTGTTGCCGGGCTGCAAGCAAATATCTCAAGCCATCCGACTTGGCATCATCCCGCCACTCATCGCTATCGATTCGCTTCTCAAGAGCGTCCAGACGCCGCTGGACAGCCTCGCTGAGCTCCGGTTGAACCTGCACCGCTGGTTGCTGGGCAGCCTTTTCAGCCGCCATGCGAGCAGCCAGAACCTCACTGACCTTCTTCTCCACCATGGCCTCGATCTGTGCCGCAGAAACAGTGACGGACCCAATTCCTGTCGCAGTGGGCCTTGAGATCTTGCTCGGTCTGGCGATGTTTGACTCATTTTCAGAGGGTCGCTTATTCGAGCTCGGGATTGATCGACGGACCATGCCAGGAGTGGCGATGGTCCGGGTTGATGGTGGTGCAGGCTTGGCCTTGTCGGTGTAGACGGCAAACGCCTTCACGGGCTTGCTAACATCCGCAGCCTTAGCGTCGGCGGCCTTGGCCGCAGCGACGTTGCCGTTGTGGACATTGTGCACGTTGGCGAGAGGACGGAGAGGCTGTCGGGTCGCGCTCAAACCCGAGGAGTTGGAGTTCGTTCTAGGAACTTGCTTGAAAACAACTTCGTTTTCAATCTCCCGCACCTCGATGCGCTTTGCGCGGGAGCTGACGTTGAGGCTGCTGAGTGTGTCGAGGTGGTAGCTGCGGAGAGGAGAGAGATTTAGGATCATGACAGTGATGCCCTTGTTCTGGCCGAGAGACAAGATACGCGTCATCTTGGATTCCCTGTAGGGGATTCTCTTGTCGCCGCGTGAGATGGCGTCGATGCATTGGCTGAGGACGAAGAGACTCTTGTTGATGGCAGCCGACTCTACCAATCGTTCCTTGTCATTGTCAGTTCGGCGGTTGTCTTCAGATCCAGCAAGATCAATGGCCGAGGCTGTGCTCTCCCGGATGGTGTCATCGGTGATCTGTGTCAGCTTGACCCGGAGGATGGCGTGGCTTCGACTGCTGTGGGCATTGAGCTTGGTGGCCGCGGTGACGCGGTTGGTGTTGGCCTCGATGTACAGCTTCTCAAAGTCCTTGAGATCCTCGCAGGCGCGCTCTGACAGACCGACAACGACAGTTCGCCCGTTGGCCTCGGCGCGTAGAGGCAGGCCAGTCGGGGTACGCTTCTCGGGGGGCTCGAGCAGGTCGTAGACCTTGTCGTTGTAAATCTCGTAGTAGGACAGTGCAACCTGCACCGTGGTCTGGCCTATGGAATCCTTCATGATCTTCTTGCCTCTTCGGAACACACCGCTCAGCAACCGGGGAATCACCCCACGGTCTGCCAGCTTCAACCCGCCTCGCATGGTGTGTGTCTTGCCGGTGCCAGTGACGCCGTAGGCGAAGATGGTGACATCAATTCCTTGGAAGAGAGACTTTAGATGAGGAGCCACTGTTCAAGTCAACACACGATACTCGACCGGGATTAGTTCAATTCAAACAAATCTTCGCACCTTCTGAAGTAAACAACTCCTCCTGGGTGGTGGGCTGATCGTAGACGCCATTGAAGGCGAACGAAAACTCCTCGGCCTCATTCTTGGGGTTCGGGATCTTGACTATCGTGTCCGGCTTGCTAGGATCGGCGCTGTCGGTGCGAACAATAACGTCCTTGCCGAGCTCCTTCTCGAGGAGCGGCCGTATTCTTGCGACGACGCGGACTGACATGGCTGGGGGAACTGAATGGCCGGGGAGGGAGGGTAGAGGGCCGGGAAGGAAGATCAGGGTGCGTTGGAGAAAAACAAACAAAAAACCAGGAGATCTCTCAGCCTACCAGTCTGACCGCATTGCAGATTGAATGGTTAGTTCGTTATTGAATTAGCTGCTATAACCATGGGGTTGTTGGAAATTCCGCTTGGTGCCCACAGCTGGGTTGGCCCGGCGACAGCACGTGAAGAGAACAGCCACCCGCCACGGTCCAGTCGGCGGAGCTCGGTGGCGGCACGGGAAAAGCCGTGGTGCGGTCATCACGCTTTTTTGGTGCACACCACGGGCCGCCGAGCAAGACAACGAGGAAATCGTCGAGCCGACACAACACGTCGTGCACATTTTGGACTCGACCTGACACAATGCGAGGCCAGTGGCCGCTCTTAAGGTCGGCGCGCGGCCTGCGCCTGCGTCCGTACCCTTCGCCGTCGTTTGTCTGCTGGCAGTGTAGGGCCATCCAGATCTCAGCCGCACCCACCACGGACGCTCCAAAAGTTGGCGGGGATGCCTTTGGAGCTCCGGCCGACTCTCGGGATCCCGCCGGTAGGCTTGCGCCTCGTCATTGACCTTTGGGGGCACGATTCAACTGACACTGCTTCCCGACAGATGCTCGATTCGAGGTCATCGGTGCCCCATACTCCCTCTTGTCCGTCAGCCTCTCGGCATCCCAAAAGCTCTATACTAGACGGGGCACGCTGGTTGCCGTAGCTGGCAAGCCCGAAAATGTAGGCCATTGAGTCTCGAGACCACAACGGGAAGCTGTCTAACACTGTCATCGATAGACCCAATCGACACTTTCAATCTTGAACCCCGCTCCCCGCGCCCTACTTGGAGTTCCCTTCCTCTACCAGCGAATCTCTGCCACCTCTCCCATCACAGCTCTCATCTCGACCAAATCCCCCACGACTTCATTCTCGGTTCTACATGTCGATGGAACGACGGACTGGATGATCTCACAGCGCAATGCCCTGCTTGCCTGGACAGGACATACACTATCACCATCTCCCAGGATTCAGTCTGGCCTGACGCTGGCGCACTGGGGCAGCACTCTCCTGACCGGCAGAGGTCTGGCCGCGCTCTCGGCTCCCGGGCAGATTTACCAGCTTACACTGAAGGAGGGTGAGGAGTTTGTGGCGCATCCCGGCAGCGTGGTTGCGTACTCAGTATCAAGGCATGCGCCACAGCCGTTCCGTTTCAAGAGCAACAGCTTGCGCCTACAGGTTCCCTCGCTGTCCGGGTGGATCCCGGAGCCGGAATTCATGAAGACTGTCCGCAAGTCGGAAGTCTACAAGTACGCTTGCAGAGTATATCACAGCCTGCGCACCACGGCCCGGCGGACAATCTGGGGGGACCGCCTATTCCTGCAGTTCCACGGCCCGGCCACAATCCTCATGTCGAGCCGGGGTGTTCGCGCGGCAGATGTCCTGACCAAGGAGCAGGTGAACGAGATTGCAGATGCCCCCGAAGGCGTGCTCGCCGAGGCCTTGGACCCCACCAGCAAGCCCAAGGCGCTGGAAGCGGCCAAGGATCAAGCCCCCAGTGCCATCCACGTGGCAGAGGCGCAAAAGGAGGGCAAGGTGATGTTGGAGGGCTCAAAGGAGCTGAAGGAGTTCATCAGGTAAACTCTCATACACTCCAGAGGAGGGTTGGATGCCGAAGAGCCGAGAGAGAGTGTGAGCTGGTTGATACCTGCTCCGTGTGCCACCACCATCATTATTATTAAAACATAGAGGGGAAACAGCTTCGTGTACCAATATCCACCTTGTCCATGACATGCTTGCATTGTGTTCCATCTGCAGCCTGCAGACTTGTCATGCCACCCCCGGGGCTCACCTCTGCTGAGTGCTGCATGAGCCATTCCCACAATAGAAGCCTGATGCTAGCTACAGGGCTGATGATGGGACTGCGTGTGTACGCGCCGCGGTGATGGAGACGACGAATATGCTCTATCAAAGTTGAATGGCGGTTTGTAACTTGACGAATGGTTGGGGAATGCGAAAAGGGCGCCTAGGAATAGGTGAATGTTATTATTCTGTTTGTTTATCAAGTTGCGGTGATAGTCGGGTGTAGCGATGATCCTTCCTCAACCAAAACACAACTGCCCATGTTCGGCACATGATAGCTTGAGGTGCAAATCCAAACGGGATTTTGACACGGGCAATTCTGATTTGGCATTTGTTTGGTGCTTTCTTCCCTCTTTTTTGAGGGGTAGTAGAGCATATCGAACTAAAGCGTATGCACAACCATCATCCCCATCTCCTCCCTTCCCCATGTGAGTGAGTGAGTGGCTGGGCGTCAGTTAGTGTCCCGCTTACACTCCATCCCACATTCCCCCCCTTCGCGTCCCACATTCCCCCCCTTCGCGTCCAAAAGCAATCGAGATGGCTTTTGGTATTTGATATTGCTTATACAATCAATGACGGGAGGGAGGGCTTCGGTCCCGAGCGTGGGGCGATAGCACCCGTTTGATCTCATAAGCAGAGGAGAAATTGGGGAGAGGAGGTGCCAAAAACAGGTGTTTAGGGTTGAAAGTGCTGCACCTGCACCTGCACCTACACTGCACTGCACTGCACCGTACTACACCGCACCAACCATCTCATTCTCATCATCCCGCTCGCCGCAAGCGTTGTGTTGGTGCGTGTGGATCGCAGATCACCCACCTACTCACCTCCTCACCCGCACACCCCTCCCCTCCCCTTCCCCGAGCTGGGCTTAGCTTGGATCAAATGGATTCGCGACTCGGCCTTTTGCCTTAACTCCAGGAGCCGATAGTTGGACGGACCCGTCAGATAGGGAACAAAAGGACAGACGGGCTGAGTGCGGGGCCTTGCTCGACTCCCGTTATTGGGTTTTCGCTTTCGGCCTGGGGAAAGCCTAATGCTTCGAATGCTTGAATGGGCGCATGAGTTGGGGCGGGGAGAAGGGATCATTCTGGTGCTTGAAGGAGCAGGAATGCCTATGGATACTTGGACAACGTTAAATGTAACCGTGTCAACATACTGTCACTTCGAACATCCGTTGAATTTCAATATCCTTAATCTTTTTATTTTATTTTAAATTTTGATTTAGTTACTAGTACTGCTACCATCACCATTCCCCATTTCCTGTTTAGAGACAAAAGATACAACAGTTCTGTAAGATGCAAAACCCAAGCAACCACCCCTCCCTCACCCCGGATGCCGTAATTTACCTGGTTCCAAAAGGCGGGAGGCGGCTCTGCGCCTAAACTGGCGGCTTAACCACACTCATCCATCCCGTCGTCTGTGCTAAACTTCCAATTTCCATATTCCCGCTCAATAGTCCTTGGTGTTTCCGGACATTTCTCATCTGGCTCGGCTTTGCGCGTCCCAAAAATGTCGCCCAAACTCCGACCTTCTCTGCCAGTGTCACCCCAAACTGATCCTTAATCTGGCTATTCTTGACTCACTTGCATGTCACACCGCACACTGTAGAAACCCAGGCCCCGTTTTCTCTTGCCTGGCTGATTGACGGATTAGCTCGCTCACTCGCTCGCTCCAAGATATGCAGTGCCGAGCCGAGGGTGCATCACAAGACGCAAATCACCCTATGGACCACCCCATCGGTGTCCTCTGATGAGCTGGGCCAACCGCAGCAAAGTGTCACCGGCGGGCCTTTAGGCTTGGGGTTGCGTTTTGGTGCTGCTTCTCTAATTGGGCGGGGGGGCAGGGCCGGGGATTTGAGAGTCGAGCGTCGGGGACCGAAATCTGACAGCTGGGGTGTCATTTCATAAATATCTCGGGCCTCCCCTTCGCCAACTCTTCGAGATTTCGTCATCAGTCCCTCTAAACTTGCCCTGCCTCTCCAATTGACCCGGCTGAGAATAGCTGAAGGAATAGAGCTGCTTACCTTGTGCATTTCTTCTAAAATTATCCTCGTCGTTGTGCACCCACGCCACTTTCGAATGACACCCAGCTTGGCGTACATAACGCTTTATACCCGAATCTTTCCAAGTGATGTCGGCGTCCATTCCCAACTCTCTCGACTTTATTGCAAGCTCAGGAGAGATTAAACCCAATCACCGAGAGAATAAAGACACAGCTATTGATAACCACAAAAGAATGGCTTTCTCATCAAATTCATCGTCTCTGACCATCAACGAGAGTCCATCCTCTCCCGTGACGCTCAACGAAAACTCAGCGTCGTCGGCGACCATCAACGAGCATAATGCGATTCCACTTCACTTCTTGGACCCTGACAAGGCCAGAACCTCAACATCGCTCAACAAACAGTGGGACCCTGTTCATTTCCGGGGCCACGAAACAAATGGAAACAACTACCCATTGTCCAGAGGCCCCGGCCATGTTGATCTGGAACGCAATGGGTTTGCTGTTCAAGAGCCACCCAAGTCAGAGGGCCCTCCCGTAGGCCCTCCCCCAGGAATGGCTCCCAAGGACTTTCCTGACGGTGGCATGGAGGCGTGGCTTGTTGTGTTTGGCGGATGGTGTGCTTTGTTCTGCACTTTCGGGTTGATAAACTGCATTGGTGTATTTCAGAACTATTATGTGTCAGGGCCGCTGAGGCGGTACGACACCTCCTCCGTGAGCTGGATCATGTCTTTCCAGGTGTTTGTGATGATCTTCTGCGGCTCGATTGTAAGCTTCCCGTTCTTGCTGGTGTTTTATTCCCGTTCAAACATCGTGGCTGACTTTACATGACTCTAGTTTGGTCGCCTCTTTGACAACTATGGTCCTCGGTGGCTTCTGTACGGCGGCACTGTGACCTACGTTTTCGGTCTCATGATGGTGTCGTTGTCCTCCGGGTACTATCAGCTCATACTTGCACAGTCCCTCGTTTCCTCAATCGGTTCCAGCGCAGTCTTCAACGCCTGCATGTCGTCTCTCGTCACCTGGTTCTTCAAGCGCCGAGCTGCTGCTTTTGGCATCATGGTTTCTGGCTCGTCAGTTGGTGGTGTCATTCTGCCAATAATGATGACCCGCCTGATTGACGAAATCGGCTTCCCCTGGATGATGCGCACCATGGGCTTCATGTTCCTGCTGCTCCTTGGTATCGCTTGTCTCACTGTCAAGTCCAGACTTCCACCTCAGCCTAAACCCTTTGTGTTTATGGAGTATATCAACAACCTCAAAGATATACGCATGCTTGTCACCAGCTGCGGATTCTTCTGCTTCATGTGGGGAATGTTCCTGCCCTTCAACTATGTCATTTTGCAGGCGGAAGCGGCAGGTGTCTCAAACAACCTTGTCCCTTACTTGCTGCCCATTCTCAACGCTGTGAGGTAAGTCGTCCCTACACCATCCCGTGATTGAGCTAGGAGCTAATCCTTTATCAGTATTTTCGGCCGTATTCTTCCAGGTATCGCTGCCGACAGGTGGGGTCGATTCAATGTCATGATCTTCATCACGTTTCTTTCCGCCCTCTTCACTCTGACTGTCTGGATCCCCGTCGAGGACACGGCCGGTATTCTCGTCTTTGCCATCATTTTTGGCTTCGCCTCCGGCGGATACGTTAGCTTGGCACCCACACTGATTGCCCAGATCTCCGACATTCGTCATATTGGCACTCGCGTTGGAACTGCCTTTGCCATTCAGTCATTCGGCGCCCTTACTGGCAGTCCCATCGGTGGCGCCATTGTCAGGGCGCAGAATGGTGACTACCTTGGTCTCCAGTTGTTCTGTGGTACTTCCATGTTGGCCGGGACTATTGCTATTATTGTGGCTCGTTATCTTCAGGTCGGATTCAAGCTGGCAAAGGTTTAAGGGAGGAGACCAAATTTTGACACGGACGAAAGGGAAAACAGGAGGACGTTGATGTCGGATTAATGCTCGTCATGCAACGAGAGATGTAATGAATTGGAAATACCTCGGGTTATAGGTAGTCAGCTTACGAGCTGACCTCGAATCTTTGTCTTACTCGGATAAATTGGGGACCGAAATGTAGATACTACACGACAATGACATATAAATGAATCAAATAGAAGACCTCAAAATTTTAAAATCTGTCGCTCATTCATAAACTGTTTTATTTCTATCACTGACCACACATGGGGGTCTGTCCATGAAATACAGGTGCATTACATGTAGACAACGTCTCCTTCTTGGTTCGGCCTCCGGAGTCCGGGTTCCGAAGACAGTCCGGTGGAAAACCCGAAACAAACAGTACACGACAGGTCAATGTATCGCTAGCATCGAAGCTCATGGCCTCTTTTTTTCCCAACTTTTTTATTTTTATTTTTTAGCCACAACGAATAATGGGATCCTCCATTGAATTAACAAGCTCTACCAAAAACACCTTAGTATCAGGGGAGGCCTGGTAAGATAATAGAGATAGTGGCATTGAGGAAACCATGACGTTAAGTTTCAATCGAGTTCTGCTTTTTGGTTTGAGTTAGTCACTGAATATACACAATGAACCATCAAAAGCGAAATATAAATTGTTCTCAGAATGTAGATATTGGTGAGCGTTGGAATCATTACGATCATAAACAGCCTCTGACTCGATATATCATCATTGAACAGGTATCATAGGGCAACTAAGAAAAAAGAATGAGTGCGTATAAGAATAGTATACATACCGATTCATTAAAGTGTTTTTTTGAGAATTGTGATCACAGACGAGACTAAGAAAAAGTACACTAAGTTTGGTTAGTAACGATTGCGCCGAAGTAAAATCAAGAACAAATTGACTTGGCAAAGAACATTCTCAGGATGTAGATATTGGTGAGCGTTGGAATCATGATAATCATAAACAGCCTCTGACTCGGTGTATCATCATTGAATTAAAGGGGGGTTGTGAAGAGGGTTAAATACCCACCAAAAAAGAAGAGTGACAATAACATACCTTTTTCAGAAACTCGTCAACCTGTCCAAGCCGAACCGGCACAAGTTGGTTCAAGAGCCTCATGTGGAAACAAACAAAACTCCAATTGTCTAGTGTAGCAGCTCTTCCCCGCCCAGAAGAGTTATGTACAATCGCTTTATCTCCATTCGCCTGCACGTTATACTGCTTATTGGCTGCCCTCGACAGTAGCCTTGACAGGGCTGATCTCGAACCCATACTTCTCCTTGAGCCTCTCCGCACGTCGCTCCTCGTATCCGGGGGGTTGGATTCCTGTTGAGAAGTCAGACGCCTTGCATCGTGTGGGGGTGACGACCATGTGCGCGACTTACCTCGGCCCTCACCAATCTCAGAGACGGTCTGCTCTACCGGCAGACGGGTCGTCCTTCGGACAGTCTCCTTGCGCGCAAACTCATCCTCCTCCTTCTTGAAGGTATCGTATCGGTTACCGAGGTAGTAGAACATCCCCTGGAAGAACCCAATACCAGCACCGAGGCCAGCCACGACGGGCATTCGCTTCGCTGCTCCAAAGTCAGATTCATGTCGTCCCTGCAGTGTTGGAGGGTTCGCATAACATACTGGGCATGCCGAGGACAGCACCCATCATGAGACCACCGAAAGCAGCACCCCACGCATCGTCCTTTTCGCGGAGGTTCATGAAACTTCGCGAAAAGAAAACATAGGTAGCGGGAGCGACGGCTGGACACACCAATTAGCATCAAGATGTCCCAATTGACATAATCGAATTCGGCAGCGTACTGGCAAGGCCAATGATGGGGCCACCGCGGGTGAAGACGCTCAGAGCGCCAATGTTGCGCTTGGCCAGGGCATTTCGGACGGATGCGAGGAAGAGACCACTGGCACCACCGACGATA
Source organism: Calonectria henricotiae (assembly GCA_020623695.1). Classification (NCBI taxonomy): domain Eukaryota; kingdom Fungi; phylum Ascomycota; class Sordariomycetes; order Hypocreales; family Nectriaceae; genus Calonectria; species Calonectria henricotiae. The sequence continues at coordinate 269,807 of JAHVYB010000032.1, read as the reverse complement.
CCAGCCTTGGCGGAGTCGTTGAGGGTGTCGAAGGGCTTGTAGACACTTTCACCCTCGTTGTGAGCCTCGTGGCTCTCTGCGGCGTGGCGTCGTTCCATGGCGTTGGCGAGTGAGGACGGAGCTGCTTGGTTCTTGGGATCCTGAGGTTGAAGCCGAAGCTCTGGCTACAGAGGATTGAGGGAGAGCCTCCACCTAAACACGTGATGCGTGGTCATTCAATTGCCTCGTCCCTATTGGCCCGTGTCTCCCGAGTGAATTTTTAAAAGTTTGACCACCACTGCTTGTCGTGCCGGTACGTACCTGGCACTCCAAGGCCCCACTTCGAAACCCACTAACAAGAAAAACAACAAGTGCTCACCAGGAAAGTCGAATGTGATTCACTTGTCAGATTCCTATATGCTCACTGGTCCTCTTTCGGCGACAGTTCCGGACCTGAAGGGATAAATGGGTGTTATATTTGTGATCATCTCTGTCGCATAACTCTCATTTCGGCCAGTCAAGGCCTATGAATGAATCCCGTCGTTGCCAACACCTCACGTCCAACGTATTAGTCGACACCCTTGGCCAAGGTATTGATGGAGTTCAGGAAGTATCGGGCATCTGACATTCACCTCGGAATTATCGCCAAGTAATCTCATCAAACCGCCTCACTTGAGGGGCACGGCAGCGTATTTTTATTCACAGAAATCTCGCAATGGCTTCCGTTCAGCCTGAGGAGGTCACTGAACCGACTCCAATGGAAGGAGTCACATCAGCCACTCAACAGCCAGAGAACCCCCCCTCAGAAGCCCAGCCTGGCAACTCCGCCACTACCACTGCCAGCAAACCGGGCGCTACAGCTCCTGTAGATGTCTCACAGCCGCCTCTGTCTAAAAAAGCGCAGAAGCGCTTGAGGAAGCAACAAGAATGGGAGAACGGCAAAGAAGCGCGCCGCAAGATGCGCAAGGAGAAGCGCCAGGCCAGCAGAATCCGCAAGAGGGAAGAGAGGGCCACCCTTGTAGCCCAAGGCATTGACCCTCAATCTCTCATACCGCTCAAACTGCCGCCCGTCCCCGTCCCCGTCACTCTCATCTTTGACTGCGACTTTGAGCAGTTCATGCTCAACAAAGAGCTCATCTCGCTGGGCGCCCAAATCACCCGCTCGTACTCGGAGAACAAGACAGCCAAGTACCGCACGCATTTGTATGTTTCCAATTGGAATGGCAAGCTGGCTGAGCGATTCCGTACTGTCCTTGACGACAAGCACAAGAATTGGAAGGGCGTTGAGTTCCTGGAGGAAGATTTTATCAAGTGTGCTGAACACGCTCGGGAGAAGATGAAAACCGGTGAAGACAAGATGATTGAGGCTCTTCAGAGAAGTTTGGATGAGAAGGTCCCCTGGGTTCGCGACGACAAGGACCCTCTCCCCTTGCCTGACCCAGAACCTGAGCCCCGGGAAGAATACAAGGGTATTGTCTACCTGACCTCGGATTCACCTTACACCCTGGATCGCCTTGAGCCCAATACAAGCTACATCATTGGTGGTTTAGTGGACAAGAACCGCGAAAAGGGCATCTGCTACAAGCGCGCACGAGAGCGTGGTATCCGAACAGCCCGATTGCCCATTGGCCAGTACATGGTGATGCAGAGCCGACAGGTGCTTGCCACTAACCACGTCGTGGAAATTATGCTCAAGTGGCTCGAGTTTGAGGACTGGGGCGAGGCCTTTCTGAGCGTCATCCCCAAACGGAAGGGTGGTCATCTTCGGAAGCAAGGCGGTGACGAGGAGGACGCCGAAGAAGATGAAGCTGATGAAGCTGATGAAGCTGATGAAGCTGAGGCGGCCGAAGAGGAGGATGCTCAGGAGGAGGGTACCCCGGATGTCGAGGACGCAACCGGCAAGGAGAAAACATCACAAACTGAGGGCGAAGCAACTACATAATAATAGATTCTTAACTCATTGTGCCATATGCGCCTAGCTATTACAACCCAGATACCACTTTTATGTACAGTTTCATGCCGTTGGACCGTTCATTACATCTTTAAAAGTCCATTGAATCCCCATCCCTCTCCCTCTTGACCTTGACATCCCGCTCATCCTTCATCAAGCCATTCACAAAGTGTCTGAATTGGTCAATATACGGCTTCAAGCTCGTCTTCTCCCAGTCAGCAACGCTTTTGGTGTCCTCACTCCCTTCCTCCTCCTTCCAGGCATCGATTTCAGCCAGAAGTGACTGCACTGTTGGGACACCCAAAGGGTCAAACTCTTCGAGCTTTTTTGTGTTGATGGGCACACACACTCGGCCAGTGCCAGGATGCACCACGAAGGGACTCTTGAGCAAATGGTTCAGCTTCTTGCTGACTTCGATATCAAGTCGTGGATAGGTGTATTCCAGAACAATATCCTGTTTGGCTTCAAGAAGAGCTCTAGCATCAAGATGCTTGCTAGCGCCCGTTTTGGCCATAGCATCGATGTCGGCCCATTTAGAGGTAGATGCCCGTCCAGGGGCAGCGTCCCATTTCCTACGTAGGGACTCATTGAGGTTGCGATCAGGAAGAAGTTGCAATAGCTTCTCAGCTTGCTCGGGGCTTGCCCATGGGTCCTGAACCTCGAGAACATCTTCTTGAAAGTGGGTCTTGAGGATTTCCAAACTTCGACTACGCCAGGTTAGTGATATTGTCCAAGGAACGCAAGGATCTCAAGACAACTTACGCCAGATGAGGATGCAGGGGCCTCCTTAAATTGACCTTTTTCCCACTCTGAGCACCTCCCTTGACCACCTCGAGGTAACCGGCAATGGATCTCCTCTTCTGGTCGTCCATGCTCCGCACTTTCTTGTCGCATACCCAAGCGTGAGCACCTCTTCGACCAGAGTATACCCACATAATGTGCTTGAAACCGAAATCATGTCTCAGAGAGGCATCAACGACTTTAATAGCCATTGTCATAAACTGCCAGCACTTGTTGCAAATGTTGGCCTTGTCACAGCATGTTCGAACATCGTCATAATCTGTCAAATCGATATCGAAACAGAGCTCCTTGGCAAGGGGCTTGATCTTAACTGTTTTTCGGTCGCGAGGGTTGGCTGTATAGACGGGGCCAATTTCGAAACGGGACGGCATCAGACGAAGGACATCCTTGCGAAGGCTGCAAAATGTGAGCAAGAGGGGTTAGGATTGGTCGCAGAAGACCACTTGTATGCGAGTGCTTACAGATCAGATGTGGTGAAAGCTTGATATCGAAGGTAAGCATCGTTTTGGAGCGTAAAGGCAAATTCTCGATTGGCAAAGTCGTTGGTGGGAGTAGGGCTGTGGTTTAGCCATTGGAAAAGATAGCGCCAGGGAAATAGACGTTGATAGAAACTGCGCATGACCTCGGGATCTGAAGCATTCAGGGCCGTAACATCACTGGTTTCGAGTTAGCGTATTGCTGAAGGGGAATTGGTTGAATATTCGAGGTCGGCCCACGTTGGAATATCAGGTGCAACTTGTGAGCTGGGCTGAATAGGTGCCGTACTAGGGAACTCGTCGTCCGAATCAACGTCGTCAAACAAATCCTCGAGCTTCTTGGTGTCCTTTTTGCTGTCTTCCGTCTCGGCCATCTCAACGTCGGCGGCTGGTCTTGCTGGGGCAGTCTGGCTGGAGATGCCAGTCTCCTCCACGGGCTCGTCCTTAACGGGGGCGGGTGATGACATGGCCTCCAGGTCTGTGGAATGAGGCATTGTTCCTTGAGTTCAGTGCTGGAAGGTCCGGTGTACAAAGAGTATTGATGCAACTAGAGTTGGTTGTCGCAGTGATGACTCCAACCTTGGTGGGAGATTTACTGAAGTGGCAGTGGACCAGACGCGTTGGAGCGCGTCCAAGCGCGTAAAGCGAAATTTCGCAAGGGCTTCCGGTGGTACGTACCTCCCACGTCCAACCTTATCACGAGCTGCTCCATGAAGGCCAACTAGGAAACTATATCTCGACATGTGTGTCCATAGGTAGGTGGATTGGAGTATCGATGAGGCAGATGGGATTGATAAAAAGGCACTCGCTATCGTTCTTCATAACTTCCCTATTCTGCTACTCCAGAGGATATCCTAGCATGTTGGTACACTGGAATTTATACCAAAAGCCTGGTTCGCCGCATGCACCACCATAATGACGCCTTCGTGGTAGCCGGCGTTTTTCATACTTCCCGTTTCCCGTTCGATCCTGTGCCCCAATATTAGAAGGCTGTGCCCTGCATGGTCACCAAATAAAAACTACATCAATCACTCACGGTCATTTATGGGCGCTCTACAATCCTCCGACTTCATTATTTGACCAAAGTCCTTTCATCAGACTGGGCTGCGTGTTCAAGGCTTCCTTAATAAGACGCCAATATTCATCAGGGTCAAATCAATGCAATTCTCTCCTTGATGCGGGGATACCAAGATAGGTGAATGCAAATGCACACTTATACACTCCATTTTCATGGGCATACAATTGGATCATCTACATTCTCATTACCAGCAACAATATCTTTGTCGCCCCTCCAGAAAATGCATCTTTCACTAAGCAACGCCAACCAACCACCTGCTCTTTTTTTCCTTCTATGTTATAATCGCCTAATCGAATATGAGATTATTCAGTGAGGAGCGCTCGGGATCCTTGTAGTGGCACTTCTCTTGAAACTCAAAACGTGCTTGTTGGCAAAGTTCTCCTCCTCCTCTACCGTCTCACGCAGCACCAACAGCTCAAAGGTAACAATTATGCGGGTAAGGATGGTACCGGCCATCATCCGTGCAATAATGTACAGGCTATCATTGACCGAGAGAAAGATGACGGATGAGAATACCAAGGTGCCAAAGATGATGTGGCATGCCGTGACTACGGTCGTCAGGAGAGAGAGGACGGAGAAGATGAGCGACTCCGGATGCACAGAGAAGATGATCTTGGACCGGCGCGTCAAAATGTCCACCTCGCTTTTAGCGACGCTTACCAGCCACGACCTGCTCGTTGGTACCTCTTCTTTTGGCTTCTGGATGTGCGATGACACACGGAAGAACATCGTAAGGCCAGCCATTATGTGGATGACGACGCCGAGGAAAGCCCAAATCAGAATGATGTACCCTCGCGTTGGGGTGACGGTAAAGATCATGCGGGCACCCAGACGATATGTCAACTCTCCAATATTGGCGATCGAGGCCGCCGCCAACGCATACTCGACAGCTATGATGGCTGTGTCGAACCTCTTCATCACCTGAGGCCGCCCCATGGTGTTGTCTCGCAGACTATCGATGACAGATTGGTACTCGGACGCTCGGTAGGCGTTCAGGGCTGGGGATCCAACAGCGACGGCAAAGGCTAGCACATGACGATGCCCAACAATGGACAAAACGGCCGTATCCTGGGGTCGAATGCCCAGCGTCGCAACAATAGACGGTGACAAGCCGAGAACGATGGCTGCCGCCGACATTTTCGTCTTGGCAAGCTCGGGGACGTTTCTAAGCATGCATTCGATCAATTCATGTGTCATGGACCCCATTCCAAAGACCTCGAGCGCAGGGCTCACGCCGGTCGCATTATGTTTGTCTTCGCGATACCACTTGTATTCATCTGAGCAGTTTTTGTCGATGATCTCTAGGAGACCCTTGTTGTAGTCATGAAAGAATGAATCAAACGGGTTGCTCCAGGATGCCGCAACTGGGGAAGCGAGGAGTGCCAGTACAACGACCCAAAGGCCTAGAAGCCGCAAATCACGTCCAGACATTGCGGCCCAGAGTCGATAAGAAACTCGCCAAACCCAACGACTCGCCCTGAGAGGGGGTTTTTTTTTTTCCCGGGGTGAAAGGGATGATGAGACTTGGGACCTCAGCGTTCGGATCTAACATCATAGTAGGGTGTGTCTATTTTAAACCCTTTCTGGGTCTTGCGAATCCTCTCATGCTAGCTTGCCTCTTACACGCAGATAGGGCTGGAATCTGGTGTTCAATCCGACAAGGATCATGACCAAAGACCCTTGCACTCATGTCATTGCCCCGTCAGCTGAACGGAGAGCAGCGGGGGCTCAAAACAAGCATGATGGCGTTGCTTTGGTGAGTTGGGTCCGACATCGACAATTCCTCCTACGGACTGCAAGACTCCGTACGTCCTCTCCCACACACACCTGCCCCAAAACCACTACTCCATTCCTCCCGGTTCCCCACATCAAGAGCTCCAATTTTTTCGCCAGTTGCTTCAGCGCTCGCCTTGTTTATTATCCGAGGCTCCTTCATGTTTCGAGAGGCGCTAGCTAAAAGTCACCAACTACGGAGTCATCCGCAGTTTTCGCTTTCTGGCCAGTCCGCCTCCATTCACTGATGAAAGGATCGAAGTGGCTGGCCAACGAGACACATATTTATAAATAATATGCTCAAGGGGGGACGACCAAAGTGTTGTCAATTTTACATGTTTAGATTCAGCCCTCCTCTACGCAGACTTGACAACTGTACAGTGGGTGTCGAAATGCCATCTCTGGGGCCTGTCTTGGAGATCTCAATCGGAAATCATCTTTCGTTGACCAGATCCGCAAGTCTCCATGTTACAGTTCAGAGCCCCAAAGTGTCGCATCGCTGGACATGCTACGACGAAAACGGCCAAGTCGCGGGTTTCGATGCCCCTAATCGTCAAGGAGCCCTTTAAACACGGACACGGACAGTTTTGACGGGCGTCAATTCAGTTGTCCTCATCAGCAGGGTATCCCATGCCTCCAAGGTAACGAGTCCAATGCGGTGTTTTATGAGCAAGCTCTTGGGCGGGACTCGAGGGCTAAAAGAAATCATCATGGCCAAAGTTCCTGCATAAACCTCACCGTAATCACAACCAACCTCCGGGTGTCCTTGTTCTAGCCAAAGGTTGTTTCTGTGAGTATCATGGCCCAGAACGCTAGCCCTGTTCCAAATAATTTCCCCTCATTCATGAGTTTTGTATTTGGCAAATATGGTTATGCTTCTCTATTCACAGGGCTGAAGCCACACCAACCAACCGCTGCCCTGCCCCTGCGTCTCCTATTTTAAACGTCCCGCGCCACGACCCGCCCGTAAAGCTCACTCGGATCATAAACCAAAGTCCCGAAAGCGCGCAGTGATCCCACGCACCGATATGGTGCAAACCTGGCCTACCGGGGCCAATTTCATGACAACTCGAATATTTGCCTCAGACATGGATTGACGGGCTGTATACTTCCGTCGATACACGAAGTAGGACCGAATGCTGCGTTAACCACGCACAATCCACAGGTGCAACCACACTCTCCAAGGACATTATCACCATTGGCCCACGAGAGCACTACATGAGGTGGCTCACGGATCTGCAACCAAAAAAATTTGTCTCTCGGCGCAACTTCTTTCAGGTGCAGAATGGCGCATGCGCATGCCCCTAGCGGACCAAGAGGCGGAAATGGTGCCAGCTATTATACGACTAGAAGACAAGCCATGGTTTCGAACGGCTGACGATGACGTCTCATCATTTCATCATTGCTCTAGCCCCCCGGGATTTAGTTTGCCCCCTCCCCATGCCAAAATGTTTATTCTTGTGTGGTCCTGTAATCCGGCGTAGTTGTATGCCAAGTATCGTGAGATCACGTCCGTACTGGCCATGTTGGGCCTGCTGGGCCTGCTGGGCTCACGACATGTCTCATCGCCTGTGCTGCTGCAGTGGCAAATCTAAAGCGTTCCAGCCCGGGATGCTCGTGTCCGATGCAAGCGCTTGCATGCTCCCGTCCCGCTGAATAAAGCCCAATTATCTGCTTATCTGAAAGCGAGGTTTGCCTGTCCGCCCCATGTGCACCCGTAACACAGAAGCTCTAGACCTGTCCATTGTATCACCAGGGACGGCTTCATCCCGGCCCCTGGTCCATACCACGAGCACCAGAAGAGTCCAGCCTTGGCCACCCCTCATCCCCCTTGGCATAACCTCTTTTTTTTTTTTTTGATAAGGCCATTTAGCAGCCTAGAACTCACTCTGTCCTCTCCCTCGTCTTCCTCATCAACCCCCCCCCACCTGGTCAGCCAAGCCGCATGTGCCAAAGAAGAACCAGAAGAGTGTCAAACGTCCAGCCCCAAATTTCGGCCCTCCGACCCCACCCATTCTCAACGGTCCAGAACTCCATCGACCTGCACCTCTTGTGCCACGCCAGCGATGCCTAGAAATCTATATCTATGCCGCTCTGTTCCGCCCTTTTGCCCAATTGATGGTCCGCGTCCTGCACGCCCCCTCGTCTCATTTTGCATCCACACAATGTCGGCGCCTGGTGGGATTCTCATAAAGCTCGCGGTTGCTCCCTCCTCAATCAGAAGCATCCATCTACAACCAACCCTCCCAACTTGCGTCCATACATGTCCCTGGCTAGCAAGGGACCTCGAACTACAATTCACACGCTGCACTCTTGACACTTCTTGCTCTGGGCACCAAAATATGCTTCCTCAGATTTTTCTCTGCTAACTCACCCCTTGCCCAATTTGACAATGATATTATGCTCAGGTATCACACAGCTTCATCAAAATATGACCCGAAAATCAACCCTACGCGCCGCCATATCTTGGCAACCGGGAGCCTGCTTTTCCATCCCTCGATCCCTCTCCCAGTTCGTCCAATGCCTACCGTCATGAGCCAAATTGTGGCACCACTTCCGAACCCTATACAAGAAAAAACCCAAAGGTTGCCCGCTGGCCCAGCGGGATAATGGCCCATGCCATCCCATCCATGAACGCCGCACTCCATTTGATTATAGTCAAACGGTGTAAATCAACAAAGACAGAGGACGCTTCATCCATCCAACTCACGCATATGTGCGCTGCCGCTTTTCGGGAGGACTTTGGTTATCCATCCGCCCGCTGCCAGACTGGCCCTGGGAGATCCCCCCAGGGAACGTGGCCCGGGTCGCGCTGTTGGGTGCCATGCCGTACTGGTTGGCGCCATTCACCATTCCGAAGCTCTGATCCATTCCATTATTCAGGGGCGATGCTTGAGGCATCTGCCCCGGTGACCAGGTGGACCCAGTTGCTGGCGGCGTGGGAGTCGTCTCAAATTTGAAGTTTGTAGTTGCCGACGTGTTCATGCTACCGGGTGGGTTCAGATAGCCTCCACCTCCAACAACGTATCCAGATCCAGACTCTTGCTGCGTGGATGGATCGTAGTTCTTGAGGAGATACCCAAGGTGGTTCTCGACAATCTTCTGCATGCCGCTCTTGGTAAAAGGCTTCGCCAGCACACCATTCATTCCTAGTTGGTATTAGCGTTTTTGTCCATCTATAGCTGGATAGATGAAACTCACCGTGCTCAAAGTAACAGTGCACCTCATCTGATCGGATGTTGGAGGTCATGGCGACAATGGGAATTGAGGGGCAATCCTGACGAATGTACATGGTGGTAGAGACACCGTCCAGCCGAGGCATGATAATATCCATAAAGATCATATCAAAGTGGTCTCGGCCAACACTCGTAATCCTACTGTAAGCTTCCGCGCCATTTTGCTACGGTCCAAGTGTCAGTTGTAGGTATATATAATGCACTTCGAAAGCACACTCACAGCATGCTCAACCTCGCAGCCCATTGACTTGAGGAATTTGATACCAATCTTGGTGCAAGTAGGGTCATCCTCGACAAGGAAGATTCTTGGCTTTCGAGCTCCCCAGAGTAGCGTTCCGTTATTGGAATTGGTGCTTTGCTGGTTTGTGTTTGCAATATTGATAGGTTGGGGAGCAGGCGGGTCCGGCATTGTGTTGTTTGTGCTCGCATCATTTGGCATCGCGTAAGGGATTTTGTGGATATGGTCGGAGTGGAAAGGATCAATACCAACTGTCTGTCCTACAGGGTACACGGGATATCGGTTGATATCGTTCATCGGATCATGCATCATAGGCATCGAAGCCTGTGGAATTACGACCGCCGAGTCCGCGGGAGATCCGTAGACGCCCTGGAGACGCTCAAGTTCCCGGTCCGCAATCGAGTCGGGCGTCACACTAGACAGGAGTTCTCGAGCACGGCGGAGTTCAGGTGCGGTCTCTTCTCCATCCATCGAGGCGGCTCCCACGTTAAGATGCATCGACTGCTGGTGGCGATTTCTGTCACTGGACATGAAGTTAATCATCTCATGTTGAGATTGTTTCTGTGCGTTCATCATCTTTTGAAGCGTCAAGACCTCGTTGACAAGCAGTCGGTTTGTTTGAGAGACTTCTGTGAACAATTCCTGCAGCTGCTGCACTTGCTGCTGGGTGGCGGTAAGCTGTTCAGTTAGAACACTAATGTGGTGGGTGGTGGTGAAGTCTTCGGTAGCCTGGGTCCTCCTTGGTGCTGGTGCTTTTCGGCGGATATTATCCAAATCATCTTTGCTTCCGACTCTAAAGTTGGGGTGTTTGAATTCCAGAGTCTAACAATGCCCATGGTCAATACCGTTTAAACCAAGGCCACAAATAAAACTCACGTTTGCGCCGTTTGATGAGGAGCTACTATCGTTTGTCTGCCTCACTTTGTGAAAGTCATACTTGTTTAGCTGACGTACAAAACTAGCCATATTGCTGTGCTTGAAATGTTTGGGGAGGATTGAGCGAGTAAATTTTTCATTCTGGCCGCTCGCATTAGCATCCTGGTGGCGCGGGTGGTCAACTGGGAATATCATACCTCAACCACGACGAAGGTATCGCCATCTTTGCCCCATCTTGCAACATCCTGATGCGCGGGATCTTCGAGCATCCTGGCCACAGTTAGCAAAAAACCATAGCAAGGATGGCATGGCGGATCCCGTACCGATATAGCTTGCGAACCTATGAAAGTGTCATTAATGGGTTTGGTTTGCATTCAGGCAAATGTGCTACTTACAAACTCGCTGGCATTGCTGCCGCCAACCCCAGGGGCTGAGGCGACCTCTCCTCCAGACATTGCGAGTATGCGGACTCGGGTGACACTCGAGTATGGAATGTCAAGTACGTCGGCCCGAATCGATCGATCGAGTGCTGTACGGGCGACGGCGTGATATGTAGTCGGGCTGGTAAGTCAGAACGAGTATCGGCCGGCTAGAGCCTGATCAGAAGAGGAGAGTTGAAGCAACAAGTGCCCGGCAAGTCGAACGGAACAACGCGTGAGGAACGCGGCGTGGGAAGCGGCGATGAAGACGGCGAATGTCGGCGTCGCAATGTAGGACAGGACGGTCGGGGGATCGGGCGCGCTGATCGGAGGCGCAGCGACGTCAAAGGGGGCCAGAGCGGCACAAAATGTCTGCAGAGATGATGCCCTGGTGAGAGGCACTTCGCCAGAGAACGGCAGCGTCGATGAAGGAGGGCCGTCGCAATTGGAGGGACAAGGACGGGGGACGGAGGACGGGAATGGAGAATGGGGAACGGGGACGGGGACAGAGTTGTATCTCGGGATCGAGGTTGGGCGTGCGAATGGACGGGCGGCCGGGCGTGAGTGGAACAGCTTGTGCTTGTGCTTGTGCTTTGAGTCCTTGCTGCTCAGTGCTAGGGAGGGACGGCACTGCAGCTGTACTGTGCCCACATCTCCAGGGCGGGACAAGCCAAGGCAGGCAAGCTTGTACCGCCTCCATCTCTGGTCTCTGATGGTCTGGGAGAATGACAGGGGCCGGGAACGGGCCAAGGAGCAGCAAAGACACCAGTGACCAGAAGCGCCAGCACCCACGCCCGCGCCATCCTCCTTCAGCAAGAAAAAGCTTGAGTCTTGGTCGCGCGAAGGGGGGTCCTTCCAGGGGTGGACTAGCCTCAATAGCGATCGCAGTGGGAATGAAGGCCTATTGCGAAAAGAAGTTTGGCGGCCGTGGGGGGGTGTCGCCATGATGGGGCCTCTTGTGCATGGCTCCGCCAGATGCTCCATGGTTGGTCAGCCAGCTGAGATCGCCCCGGACTCAACTGTGTGGCGTGGACCATCACGCACCGTAGCCACCCAGTTTCTGGGTACCGTCCGCCCATTGGGGATAGGTCAGTGCAATTACGAAGTCCCCCAATCGCGGAGGCTATCTGTCGTTGTTGGGATTCTGCTTCGCTAGATACGTCGCGTTGGCGCCACGTCGATCGCCTTCGCGCTGTGAGCAGGGGGGCTTTGGTCACTCTGTTCAGCTGCTCCGGTGCGGCGTGCCCGTCAGACCATATTCACATATGTTTCGCTCTCTCCCCTCCCCGAACGTTTTCGGCACCCTACTACTCCGTCCGGTCCGGGCGCTATTGTTTTGTCCGGTGTCTTTAATCTTGTCTTTGCTCAGGTGACAGCCCCTTCAGTACCTTTCCGTAAAAAGAATATTCCGTTTCTTCCCACTGTATCGTCTCCTCGTTGCCGTCACGGTTATGGCCTTTTTTTCTTCTTCCTTTGAGTGTGCAACCGAATGACGGATTGAACTACGCAAAGGTTGTCGGTCCACCCTCACCATCCACCAGCCTCCAACTCCATGGTCGTCCCACTCCGAACCAAGCTGTACATTGAAGCCATGGCTTGCTATGCACCATTAAGGAGAGCCTATGTGGGATGTGGGATATGGGCAGCCCATGCCGGCACAACACATCCCCAAGGTCAGGTCCGTTTAATGCGAGTGCGATCAAGGCGGCATCAATAGTTCGAACTTGTGCTCACGGAGCCGCGTTCCTGGAAGGGAATCCAACTAGTGCCCGTGGAATGTTGACCAATTTCCCCTACCTCCATGTTAGTTGCACAACCAGAGTTGCATCTCGCAACCACAACTTTGGAAATAGACCTAGACCCAGCAGCTTGGGTCCCACGTTGCCCCCCGTGCGTGCTTGGGACAAGGAGCCCTTGCAGCAAACCTGTCCGACAGGTTTATGGGCGTGCATGCTTATGCTGCTTCGTTCAAGAGCAGCGCCCAACCTCTGCGGCATCACGATAGCTTTGTTTTGTTTTTTCCCCGACTCATACATCAGACGATGATGTTCATAGTTTTGAAGGAAGAATACGCAGTGGTCCTTGCTTTTTATCGAACCACGAATCTGCGACTGATGGCTGTGCAAGGTTTGAAAAACTCTCTAGCAGTAAGACCACATGCTATCGGGGTCGAATCAAGGGCCTGCTTCAAGAATGTGGCTTGCCGGTGCAGGCAGGGTTGTGCCACAATGCCCGAGGACTTGAAAGATGCGAGGCGTCCAGGATGATGGAGGGAGGGTGTCTGGCATTAGGGGGGAGAAATTTTTAGCACGACAGAACGGGGAGTACCGCCCGACTGGTTGGGAATGAGAAAGTTTGGGTCGGCACTAGTTGAATTAGGATGGTGTCCCTAGGCAAGAATACGCTTGGGCAGTCCTGCTTGGTCGTATTGCAGGGGAGATGAGAAACTCACTTCCTCTGAAATTAGAGTCAATAAACCAGTGAACCAGGACCCTGAGGCGCTCAGCAGCTCGACACATCCAAGAGTGTCCTCCAGAGGCCCCGGGCATGCAGCAACCGAGAGGAATGCCAGCCGCAAGGCAAATGGTCGGGATTTCGGATCTGATGCCGCGGATCTAGCCGGGCGGAGGTGTGATCGACCAGGCTGAGCGAGGAACATTGATAGCGCTGACAAGGGTGTGGCTTTTCCTAGCCAAGAGCTACGGTCACCACAAAACCGCTCCTCGCATACCGCCGGCGGGCCGGGGCATGGTAGGGCTATCTGTCTGTGGCCTACAGGGCGCCCAGTGGTCTCTGCTGTTCCCTAGACGTGGATCATTGGGATGTCACCGTGCGCTGCCATTGCACGCATGGCCACGTCCAATTTGATATCTGACGATATGCCACGTGCAGCCGGATGCGCGAGAGAAAAAAAATTAAAATTAAAAAAAGAAGCTGAAGATGGCTTCTTGTTTCACCCTTCAAGATTTTGTTGACTACCGGGAGGAGCAATGGGAAACCGCTCAGAGGGGAGGAAACACTGTGCATAGTTAGCCTCCTCAAGCACATCCACATTGCACTGTGTTCAATTTAGAGGCATCGAGGGAAAGGGAAAAAAAGTTGCCGTGTCTGACGGCAGAGTAAGTGAACTGGTGGATTGCAATTTCACAATTCATAATACCCGCCTCCTTCGCCCATATCAGTTTCAACGCTTGCTATGTCGAGGTAATGGACTTGCTGCAAGGGGGCCTATCACATTTATTTAACTTCTTGGCGGGCCCTCGTTTTGATGAAACCAAGGGTCCAAAGCGTTCGCGATCGTGTCTCATTAGCCGACATTCCTTAACCGCGTAATACCCGGCCATCTCACAACCTATCTACGCCGCCTGATGCGATTGAGCATGTAGCGCTCGAAGACATGTGTCTCGGAAATGCATCGTTGTCGGAGCATCGATCACATTTGTTGACTGATACTGGTTAAGGTCAGACAATTCCAGTTCCCCGAGACCTTTCGCGAGCTGAGATGAGTTGTGCCGTCCCCCCTCCCCTTCGCCAAATACTGCCACAAGAGTCGAACACTGTCCTGCAAAAAGCAAGCAGGTGATGCGAGAAAAAGAAACAGTCACCGGACTTGCCGACAATACCCACGGCACAAGCCTACCTAGATCCCAAACCAGGTCCACGGCGTCCCGGCGAGTTCCTGGAGGGGCTTGCAGATGTCCTCCTCTGCTCGCCAGACTTGGGTTCTGCCTATCGAAATGTTGGCCCTTCTTGCCCTCGTGCGGCTGGAGCGGAATCCATCATGCTGCTTTGAAACGGGTGGCAGCAGGCTGACTTTTTGTTAGACATGGGACGCAGATGATGGATTTAGCGAGCACAAGTACCACATTCACTTTAGCTTACCCCACGTCAGCACCGGATTTGTCGATCACTCCACCCATTAGAGCCCATCTGGTAGATTAGCTAATCCACCCACCAAGGCTTTCTCGTTCGCGTAGCTGCACGAATGTCGATCAGGAATGTGATACGAAGTCTATCGATTTCGTGCACGGTGTGACTGCACGCCGGTATAGGGTAGGCACACGGGCGATCAGAAAACATAGGTGAGTGGGCCTAAAAACACCCCTCATTTGTGCGAGAAGGCTGACAAAAATACTGCTACATTTTAAGGCGGAGTATAACCAGTGATATGCCTGCTTTATTATGTCCTTAGCCTGCCGTCGACCCCGCCATCAGTTGAGCACACCGAGCCTCTCACCGGTCACCGAGGTGAGAAATTTCCAGCAATTGAGTCATCGGCCGTTTTTTTGACCCGGTCTAACGCATCAAGTCCACCATCACCAACAAAACCGCTCCTCGGTCTGCTCAAAGCACAACCTCCCAATATTGGCAATGTCGCACAAAGCGAACAGCGGTGCCAAGGGCAAAAAGTCCGCCAAGGCGGGCGCCGAGAGCAAAAGCGAAGATGTTTTGCAGGCAGTTGTAGGTGCATCGCGGGGTATCTTGGACTACGGCGCGAACTCATAATGTGTCATAGGTCCTGGCCGATTCATTTCAAGATAGATACCGACCCTTCACAACAGAGAAGCCGAGAGTAAGACTATGCATCATTACATGCTGCGCCTGTTCCCCTGCTGACTATGTGTGGCCAGTGTCTCCTCCCTCTTGCCAACACACCTCTCATTGAATATACCCTCGAGTTCCTGGCCATGAACGGTGTCAATGAAGTTTACATCTACTGCGGCGCTCACACCGACCAAGTCGAGGACTACATCAGCCGCTCTCGGTGGTCAACTGCATCTCGAACATGCCCATTTTCCGTCCTGCAATTCGTCCGAGTGTCGGATGCACGATCCGTTGGAGATGTCCTCCGTGATATGGATAAGAGATCATTGGTGGATGGGGATTTTATTCTCGTCCACGGTGATCTTGTATCTAACATTATGCTCGACGGTGCTCTCGCGGCGCACCGGAAGCGAAGGGAGACCAGCGCCGCCAATATCATGACAATGATTCTACGAAGTGGAGGCCAGGAGGAGCACCGGACCAAGACAAACGGACTTACTCCCATCTTTGTGGTGGACACGAAAACCCAACAATGTCTGCATTACGATGAGATGAGCCCACTCGATAGCGACCATTACATGTCACTGGACCCAGCTGTGGTGGACGAGCTCTCAACCGAGTTCGAGATCCGGTCTGATCTTATCGACGCCCAGATCGACATCTGCACACCAGAGGTTCTTGCTCTTTGGTCAGAAAGTTTCGATTATGAGCTTCCCAGAAGAAATTTCCTGCACGGCGTGCTGAAGGACTGGGAACTGAACGGCAAAATGATTTACGCAGAGATATTTGAAGAGGGATATGCCGCTCGCGCAAGCAACCTCCAGCTGTATGACGCCATTAGCCGCGATGTCCTGAGCCGCTGGACTTATCCTTTTATTCCGGAGTGTAACCTGGTCCCGAAGCAGACGTATCAGTGCCAAATCAACGGCGTTGTGGTAGAGGACGGTGCCTTCCACGCAAACGATGCCAAGATTTCCAACTCAATCATCGGACGAGACAGCACCATCGGTTCAGCGAGCAAGATTTCCAACAGCATCATCGGAAGAGATTGCAAGATTGGCGCCAATGTGGTCCTGGAGAACTGCTTTATTTGGAATGATGTCACAATCGAGGATGGCACGAGGATATCTCGCTCCATCGTGGCGGACTCGACTTTTATTGGCAAGAACAGCACTCTCCCTGAGGGGACTCTGGTCTCATTTTCCGTCAAACTCGGCGAAGGCACATTGCTTTCTAAGAACGCCATCATCTCTTCCGTCAAATCAGATGGTAGCCCTGCAAATCCAGACACCAAGTTGCTTGGCGACGCTACCAACGCCGCGCCCTTTACTGATCCCGAGGACGAAGAAATCGACGACTACGGTCCCTCGCTCCTCCAAAAGTCGCTCATTTATTCGCTTGCTGAATTCAATATTTCCACCTCATCCGTCTCCACACTCTCCTCTGACATCCCCGATGATGATTCCGACGTAGCAGATCATACTGATGCTGGTGCATCGACACGTTCACGACTTTCTTCCTTTGCTTCGGATGAGGCTGGGGAGAAGCTCTCCTTCCACAACGATGCTGTCCATGGGTTACATGACGCTCTCCGGGCCGAATCGGGCGACTTTGACTCAGCCAAGCTTGAGTTCATGGGCTTGCGTCTCGCTAACGACGCCTCTGATGCTATGATGCGTCGTGCCGTTGCCGCTGCATTTGCCCGCCGCGCTGCCGAGCTTCTCACCCCCGAATTCGGGCCCTTTGAGCCTTCCAAGGCCGCGGAAAAAGCTCTTACCGCACGAAAGGGTGCCGTCAAGTTTATCGATGAAGTTGGTGTTGGCGGCGGCGAGCCTGAGCAGATTGAGTTTATCCTTGCCCTGCAAAAGGCCCTCGTCCATACCAAGGGTTCTGAGCAATCCCGCATCGGTATTCTTCTCGCCGCGCTCTTGCAGCAACTCTATGCCCTTGACATTCTCGAGGAGGATGGTATTCTCGGCTGGTGGGGAGATGAGCGCGCTGCCGACGGTGAAGACATGGCCACCCTCAAGGAGAAGTGTCGCGTGTTGGTAGAGTGGCTCGAGAATGCCGAGGAAGAAGATGACGAGGATGATAGCGATGATGAATAAGTAGAAAAAGAACAAAGAAAACTCTCTTAGGGATTTCCCATCTGAATGGGTAGATGGAGAAGGGAGTTAAAAAAAATTCAAGATCTGATCAATTCTCCATACCTGTGCTACAGAAACAGCCGTACTTTCTTCTTTTTTATTTTTTATACGCGTGAGCAATTCATGAGTTGTGCATTGTCGACTAAATTTTGGTCAATGAAAGACCCAGACTACAGGCATTCTCGTGCATCCATTACCTAGGTATCATTTTCACTTCCCTCCCAATACGCCTTGAATCAAATAAAATAGCCAGGTATACTCCGCCGTACTCGAATCGAGTGCGGGAATGGTATTTAAAAAAACAAAAAAACAAAAACACACCCCAGCCCGACCCACAAAGATAGCATATCGTACGCGGAGACTACCAAGGAGACGGTCCACTGATGATGATCAGAGACTTAAAGGCCCATTTGCCGCATGCACTTCCGCAATAGGTGATTGGGAAAGACCGCTTGCGCATGGAGGGCAAATACTACTTCTAATAGTAATTCTGCAAGTCTGAGCCGTTACCAGCACCATAGCCGCCCATAGGACGTCCCTGAGGACCCGCTGCTGGTCCGCGGGGTGGTTGTGTTGTCCAACCCTGACTGGGACCTGTAGGGGCAGATGGGTGAGCTTGGGATTGAGCGTTTGGTTGATGAACGTCGTCGTAGTCAACTTGAGGACCATATCCTCCTTGCTGGTTTCTGGGCTCGACGTCATCAAGAGATCGGTAGTTGAAGCCGCCTCCTCGACCTCGGCCTCCCTTGCCGCCCCTCGCGCCATTCCGGAAGCCACGGTTAGAATTGCCACCACGACCCCGTCCTTGGCCGCCACGGCCTCCGGTGTGGTAGCCCCTGGACTCATTTCGACCGCCATGTTGGCCATGGGTATTTCTCTGACCCCAGTCGTCTTCGCCTGTATGTTTTCGCTTCGAAGTCTTGTTGGCAAAGAGGCTCTCGTATGCGTCTTCCCGAGGATCCTCAGCCTCTATACGAAGGATGACCTTTTCGCTAACAACTGTCTCGAAGACGAATGTCTTATCTGGCGAGATTGGCTGCCAGTTTTGTATCTTACCGGCGTCAATAGGACGGGCCCCTTTTCTCAGAGCTAGAACCACAAGCGGACTTGGGTTGTCTGTATGAAACTTTCCAGTTGCGGGGACAGGGCGGAGGCAGGCCGCCCAGATACTGTTCTCAAAGCATGCCGTGCCAGTGACTTCCCATTTCATCTTGCTACCCATGCCACCAACCTTTTCCAGAATACTGGCCGGGCAGGGGCGGGGGCAGATGAGAATATTGTTTGCGTGATACTTGAGGTCGTTTTGTGGCAAGTTCGCAGGAATCTGAGCGAGCTGGATGAGTTTTTTGGTATCATCAGATTTAATCATATAGCCAGTGAAGAAGACAGTCTTCTTAATTCTGAGCTTGTTCTGGCGGGCCTGTGGCTGTTTGGAGACCATGTCGTTGTGAATGTTGATCATGTGTTGGACTTCGGCAACCTCAATAATGGGATCAAGCGTCGTGGAGGTATCGGCTACTTGAACCACCTCAGCTGTCAATGGCCCGCGAGTGGGCATCGAATTTTGTCTCCGGTTGTACTCGGCGAAAAAGTCACGAAATCCCTTGGTATGTTTTGGTCGGTCCTCGTAGACTCGGATCTCTTCGGCATATTTGTACGTCTCCATCAAGGCCTCCAAGAATAGCTGCTTGAAGTGCATTGTGCTTTGGAAGCGTTGGTTTGTTGGACTGACCTTGGGCTTGAGCCCAACCATGTCGAAATCGAGATTCTTGGCCGCGACCATTTTTCGAACCAGTTCGGCAAAGCCCTCTTCCGAGCGGCCCGTCAAGAGAACGCAGAGCGCATCCTTTTGCTTGATGCTCAGTCTGACGAGCTCGACCACTTTCTCGTTCCACCAGCCATCCCACGCGCGCGGCTCCTCCTTTTCGACGCCCTCGCCAGTCGCGGCGAGTATTCTGCTGTCATGCCACCAGCCACCGTTGATGAAGACCTCTTGACTCGATAATGTTCCAATGGTCGGGCCGTTCCAGAGCGAGGGGTTTGGGAGGGGGGTTTTGAATACTGGTAATGGAAGCGTTAGCACGAGAAGCTGAGCTGGCAGGGCCAATTGGTCCGTCTCGGGAACGAGGCCTGGCGTGCGACGAGGGAGGGCCACTAACATGTATTATCAAAGTCGTAGACGTGGAGCGACTTGATGTCCTGGGCGGCGGGCAATGGCTTATTCAGTACGGACCAACGACCGAGAGCTGTGATGGTGAAATGCGACGCTTGCGAGGGCTGTGACGGAGCGGCGGCGACGGTGGTCGCGGCAGCGCCATGGTACGCGCTGTACGCCGAAGCCATGGCACTCGACACGACGCAGGGTTTGCGAGGGCGAGGGTTGGCTGCGAACATACAGCGGCAGCGTGGAAGCTGCCGAGGGGACAAGGGGGCTGGGCAGAACGGCGTGGGTGACGACGTAGATGAGGTTGGAGTTCGTGCTAGTGTCGTTGTCTTGTTGACTGTTGTCGAAATCAAGGCGGTGGTTTGGGTAAATAGAAATGGTAGCAGCTTCTTTTGGTGAATCCAACATGGGAGGCTGCGGCGTTGGTGGGGCACAACCGCAAGCTTGGTGCTTGCCCCCCTGAAGATGGCACCGCTGGCCTGAGGCTTCAGCGCGTTTATAGGCGACAGGCGCCGCGCAGGATCCATGACAGGGCTCCAATGGGTGTCTCACTTCACTACAAGCCCGTCGAGCTTCAAACCCTCCTAGGCGACGACTGATTCTGACCCGGGAACCACAGCTCAGCTCAACGAAACAGGGAAGAAGAAAAAAGACGCCAATTTCTCAAGGGAACCGGCCGCCAATAAGCTCCGCCTTGTCGGGCAACGGGATGTGATGTCCCTCCAAAAGGGTCTTACCCCTCAAATTAACCCATCCGCCTGACGCATCCCAAGCTTCTCGCCAACGCGGGTGCCCCAAACCTACAAGGGCTTCAACTTTGGCCATGGCGTCCCCTAGCGCTGCCATTCGCTTCGTCACTGGGACCAAAAAGTCCCCCCTCGGATCCTTCCACCTGCAGCTGCATGTCAAGCCCGGGGCCAGCAAGAACCGCGAGGGCGTCATCGCCATCACCGACTCGGCAATTGAGCTTTGCGTCGCTGCCCAGGCCAGGGAGGGCGAGGCCAACAAAGCTGTTGTGCAAGTCCTCAGCTCCATCCTCGGGGTTCCCAAGTCGAGGCTGCAACTGACGCATGGCCTCAAGTCACGCGACAAAACGATCGTCCTGGGAGATATCAAGGGTGACGGAGAGGAGTATGCGAAAACAATTCGGGAGCTGCTGGGCAAGGCCATCGAATAAGCTGCCATGTTGACCCTCCACTTGAGCGAATATAGCTTTTTCTTTTTCCCCCCAGACGGTCATCTGGGGCCCATTTCACTTAGAATTATGATGTTATCATGCAAAAAATACAAGTATGGTAAAATAATAACTACTATTTCCAACATGATTGTGCCATTCACTAACACTTGCGTATTGTGATAGTGAGCAGTGCCTTCACTCACGTTACAATGTTCAAATTCGCAAATTACTATCTTACATAAACCTAATTTTCACATTAAGTTCCATCACAAGCTCAAAGAAGCCCCGTTGGCTCAGTGGTAAAGCGTATCACTAGTAATGATAAGATCACTGGTTCGATTCCAGTACGGGGCAAGAGAAAGTGATTCCTCATTTTTTTTGGGGGGGTTTATTGTTACTTGACTTTTGTTTAACGTCAAGGCAATTTCTACTGGTTGCAAACTTTGTCTTCCCCCCCCTTGTTTGCTAGACTGAAAATGCTTCCCAGCCTGACCTCTAGTCATCTCATTTCTACAAATAAAAATATTGGTGGGGGAAATTGTTGGGAATGATTGTGTATATATAGACAGATATGTAAATATCATTTTGAGGTGTTTGTTTCAAAACCCGGCAACTGAGAAACTGCCCCAGTTCTCTTTTAGTGCTTTGACTGAGTAAAAAGAGCAGATGCGATTTCTTTCTAGTTTCTAAGATCATCGCGATCATCACCTGTACTGCCAAATGAACGGCAACCCCCGCTACTCTAGAGCTCTCGTAAAAAAACCAAGATCAATATTGGTTGAATGTGCAAAATTCGACGAGGCGAATGGTTGGAGAATAGCAATTATTTACCGAGTCTTTCCTTGTTAGACTTGTACTGTTTGTAGGATGATATTGAAGCAAACCAGCCCCTGAATGTCGGGTTGCAAACTGAGCAAGAAGGCCTTTCACTTTCCCATTACGACGCAATTATTGCTGATCGCAGCAAATTGTTCACACAAAAACACTGTATGACATCAAGCATGGCCCCAAGTAGAACCCCCGAGTGCTCTTCAGATGGCTCCAGCTAGCTCTAAATCTGATGGGCTGAAGGGGGTCTACTAGCTTTCTACCAACACGCCGATCCCTCCCATCCTGAGAAATTACACACTGTCTTCCGGATATTGAGCTCCCCCCCCCGCACAATGCTTCTGTCGATTGTTAGTTATCTGCTCAGAAACCAGACGATGCATGCTGTTTCCCACCAAAGTGGGCATCAAATAGAAGAGAGTCATCTGATGGGGGTTTCACTGATGCCCGTCGAACTGATAAGACTTGCCAACACTCATTGATGCTCTCCCGACGAGACATTGTTCGTTGGATCACAATGCCCTCGCCGCAACAAAGACGGCATTGCCTGAAAAGGAAAATTCGCAGTCGAATCAGTCCTCGCCATTGGCCATGTCTAGAGTGCCTGTGCACCTGTGGGACCTTAAAGCACAGATTCGATAGTGGAGATGTTGATAGGGAGTTGATTTTCCCCAGACAGTAGCAACTTGGCCAAGATGTATCTGGAGAAATATGTCGAACCTGGATGACTTCCACTTCCTCGAAAATTGCCTAGAAAGAGGCCCTTTCTAGCATGCCCGAGACCTTAATATGTCTATGCCGACGACTCTCTGATGGCAACTGGAGAACCTCCGGTGTAGACTATGTCAACCCCCCCATACCAAGGGCAGAATTCACACCACCCGTCAGATATGCGGGTGCTCTAGTCTGATAGAGAGTGACTTGTGGCTCGCGACTTTGTCGATCCCCCTCACCGCGGCGGCACCCCCCCCCCCCCCCCCCTCCAATGCAAGCCAGGGCTACTGAGGGAAGGTTCTGGTCCCCATGTCAACCTCGCCACAAGAGGCATGTGTGGAAGCTGCGAGCTCAGCTAGTGTGGCTCATGTGCTCGCGTCTGCATCTAGACCATACAGAGAAGCCACCCACACCACATGGCAATTGGCCCAAGTCTGGACTTTGTCTCGAGCGGGCCGCTTAAGCTTCAGGGCATCCCTTCCTTTTGCTCGCCTGGAGGGCTATTGGCTGGCAGGCTGGGCTCGCATCGACATATTGCGCGTTTCGTCGATCATCACCTGGACAAGCAGTGAGGCGTAGTAGTAGACTGTGTTGTGGCTAATGAAATGGCCAGTTTGACATGACTTGAAGACTGTGTTTCTTCGGCAATTTAATGGGCTGGCAACCAGTTTATCCCGTCAACTGATGGCAAAAAAAAAAAAAAAAAAAAGAACCCCTGGGTCGGTTGGGTAGACCCAGGTGATGCGATCGTCGATGGAGTGAAGCTTTATCGTGACAGAATCCTCCGCCTTGGAGGAGAGACAAGGGCATGTGTGTTTCGACCTCTATTTCTTCTTCTTCTTTCTTTCTTAATTCTCCATTGCAAAACATCACAATAAATGACCTCAGCCACACGTAACCCCACCTGCGCAACGTAGCTACAATGGAGGGACGGGATCTCTCCATGTCGAGCGAGACATGGGACCCCTTCCGCCCCCATGACTTCAGCTTCGACTAAAGAGGGCGCTCGGAAGCGAGGCGATCGGCAGCCTGCCAGCGTTAAAAGACAAATGGTACAAGGAACCAGGTGGCCCATTGTGCATATTTGGAACACCAGAGCCGTCCAATCCAGTCCGAGAATCTCAACCATCACAACACCCTCCTCCAGAATAATGGCCGAGCCTGGATTTCGCCACGCCCATCACCCCAAGTGTACATCACAAGTGTAGACCCCACTTCACACCATCTCGAACGAGCAGATACACCATGGGCCTGACGTTTTGCAAGGCTAACCACTAAAAAAGCATGCCATTCTACCAAATAATAGTAAAATGCACCGTGTCGTGGTGACCCCAACGAATACATAGGTTGACGCGCAAGCCACCTTGCCACAGCTATTGCGTGGCTTACCTTCAACCCTGTGGCAACAACTCGGCAATTTGGCAACCTTCAATGGTAGCTCCATCGTAGAATTGGCGACAACTATTGCGTTGCATCGACAGCACAGCCCCATGTGGCGAGTGAATTGAACCGAACCATAATGCATACACACCTCTCTCGTCCCCTACCCTTCTCTCAAGTCTGTCCGTGGAACATCCCGTGTATGCACCATTCCAAGACATTGCAGGACCAAGCCCAAGGGTTGAGGCCCAAAGGTCAATGCATTTTTTCAGCTTGCCCTTATTCCGTCCGTCGAGGTGGTAGAAAAAACAAAAGTATCCCTCCAGACGTGACCGGACTGAATGCTCCGGCCATGCGGCATGTCGTATGAGTGCGGTCATGTTGTGTCCAGGAGGCACCCGAGCGGCAGATTCTCGACATCCGCAACCACCTGAATCTAGGCACCCGATATACTTGCAAGCTAGTAAAAAACCAGTATGTTATACTTGGCCCAGCCCTCGAGGTTCCCGGTCGTGGTCGGCTATCAGGCAGGACGAATCTCAGAATAGCCAGGACAGAATCATCGTGTCTAGCCTCGTCCCGGAGGAAACCTGGAACTTTGCACCTGATTTTGTGACGCCATCAGTTATCGATTGCATATATCACATAGACCGTCTCACGCCTTGAGCAATAAACCCAAACGCCACCTGCATGTATGTCTTGATGACCCTACTTGATGGAGGCGTGGCCGAGTCACATTGGCAATATGGGGAGACATTTATGACAATACGTAGAGATGAAAATCGTTCCTTGATAAGCGAGCTAAGCAAATGCAAATGTTGAATAATGTGATTATACTTCATGAATTTTGATAAGCTGTTTGTGAGTCGTCGTATGCGACCCATGTCCTCAAATTACTTCATGGCCCCAGATACCGTTTGCCTAGGGGTCATTGTAAAATGACACTAAAAATGAGTTTATGGTGCATGGCGGCAATTAAAATCGTCTTCACTAGTAAGACAGAGAGGTCGTGTTCAGAACAAAAAGCCCTATAACACAATATGCTGCACAGAGGCCCCGAACCAAATAGAATAGGTTGAAAAATGCGATAGAAAAGAAGGAAAGTAAATAAAGGTTATGAAAATCCCAACCGTAAAACCTAATCCATCGCTAACAGGGTATCCGAATACTTCTTTTCATCAATCCTTCCATAATAACCCAATGGCGGTAGAGCCCATACGAACACGGCAAAGGTCACCAGGACGCATTTCACTGTGCTCACAAATTAGGACCCATAGGAAACCCTTCCATAGGAGAAAATATTCCAAAATCTCGACATAAAACAAATGGCAGTATCCAGTGTCATGTTCCTCGGGTATTGAAACAAAGCGGTAGCAGCAGCGCTGACAAGAAATAAAAGTAACCCTCCCCCAGCAAGTGCTCACAGAAAGCCGAGGTATCTTTTGAGAAGAGAGTCATAAAAATCATCTCAATACAGACAAATCCATCCTTTGTATGTGCTATCGTGACCCTAGCCTGGTGACAGGTAGGGAGCAGAGTCATCATCACAAATACACATCCCAGTCTAACTTAGTGTTCACTTGCAGAAAAAGAAAAAAAAAAGTCGCCGCCAGAATGGCGGAAGAAAAAGCAAAGGAGTCATTAGAAGGTGAGGCGTAGGATGAACCCGCCTGCCACCCTATCAGAGGATTCAGTGTCGGGAGAGCCATCGCTGGAGTCAATAGCCATTTCCCACTCTTGTTTGACAGTTGAAGATTGCTCTGTTTCTTCAATTTCCAGTGTCATGTCTTGGCCTTCTTTAAGCTCACGGACAACATCGTCGTCCAGTTCAACTTCTAAGCCATTTTGTGTTGTATGGATTGTTCGGGTGACCTGGGATGGGTCAATACCCCATTTCGAAGCGATCCGATGGGTCAGCTCCTTCAGTGTTCGCTGCATCAGGTATACTGCTCGATGGTATTCTTTTTGCTCAGGTTCTTGTTGATTCCGTCGGATCACATAGAAACAAGCGATAGGCTTGGGTCCTCGTTCCAACGGGGGCCGGTATGAGGGATCAACACCAAGGGCCTCAATCCATCCACTGAGGTTTCCGTCGTCACCCGCCTTGTTAACCTTGACTGGTTGTTCAGACCCCTTGCGGGAGGCGTCGCCACCGGTAGCAGAGTCAAAGTGTTGCCATTGATTGCTGTGACCAAGAGCCGAGGTCTGAGATGCTAGCGATAGCGAACTTGGCGAAGGGGAAATCATGGAGCCCGTCATTGAACTGTGCCCACTCCTGGCCTGCCAATTGGGACCCTCACGAGACTCGATTTTGGTACCAGGAGAGAGGTCCCCGGGAAGTGAGACGGGATGCTGGTCGGGATCGTCAAGTTCCTCGCCGCGAAGGAACAAAACACTAACAGGTCGAGTGCTTGTAAACATGTCCTGAAGTGACTGAAGTTTGAAATGGAGGTCGTCCTCGGCAGGCCCACGCCCACCCCCAGCAGAGCTCGCCGAGGACATTGACCACGTTCGCTTGTGCTTAATGACCTTTCCAGGGCGGTGTATATCTCCGGGTTTGGCGGCATTTGACCGTTTGCGCTTGCCAAAGTCCTTCATGCCGCTTTCTGCCTGAGCAATCTGTTGTTTGAGTTTATCAATAGACTTCTTGACGTGAGAGACGTCGTTGGATAGTTTTCGCTCAGCTCCATGGTCACGAAAAAGCTTGACCTTGCAGAAGCATGTCTCAGGATTGGCATCAACAGCGGGAAGTGAGGTGTCGGATGAGATCAGATTGGTTTTGGCGCAGAGTCTGACAGGGATGCCCTTGACACCTTTCGAGTGACTGAAGTCAGTTGACAAAAAGTTGAATCGTACTGCGATACTGACTTCGGGGACTCCATTTGTACCCGGAGTCCAAATGACGGAGAAGCCATCAAATGAAGACGATTCAAGCTCTACTCGGGTTTTCTTGTCATCCCCTTCGGCAGGCTGCCCAGCTTCTACAAACTCCACTGCTTGAAGCTTTCCACCACGTTGATGGGCTTCACTGGTTCCTCGGCCTTCCTTCCAGAGGCCCCAGCAGACACCAGGGCGTTGTCTCTGTTGGTCATCTTCAAATGAAATTCGTATAAATGTGCGGTATTTGGTACCGGGAACAATGGGCATATTCCCGTTGGTGTCGCTAACCGAAAGTGTGTACGCCTGCCCCTTGTTAAGGTAGGTGATGGGGATTTCATCAGCGTGTTTAATCATGGCAGTCGGTGCGTTGAGAGTGGCGTGAAACCGGAACTTTTCTGCCGAGGCCGGCAATGCAGACTGAGCCAGTTGATGGGCAGGGAATTGGCGCGGTGGAAGACCAACCACTGGGTGTGGGTTTTGGAAAGCAGAATCGATTGATGGCATGGGTTCTTCAGGAGCTTCAGATCCCACCTGGGAGCTATCCTGATCCATGGTTTCATAGCCGGTGTCTTGATGAGCAAAAGTAGATGGCGCAAAAGTAGGTTGGGTCTGATTGGGTTGGATCTGATTGGGTTGGATAAATGGGTTGAAGTGGTGGAACTGATGGGGCTGCAGTGCTTGAAATCCAGCCATGTCCACAACTCCAGCTCCTGGACCAGGGTGCATGCCATCTCCCGAGGTTGGCATTGACAAAGGGGTTCCAATGCCCATCGTAAGACCTAACGTTGGGGTATGGAGGTCCCCAGCCTGGGGGTGGAATAGAGTGTTTGTGCCACCCGGAGTGGGTGTGTAGTAGCCAGCAGGAGGTGCATTGGCGAAGTTGGTGAATGCTAGTGAGTTGGGATCTAGGAGAGATGGTGTAAACCTCCATTGCTCATTTGTAGCCCGTGGGGTTGGATCTTGGTCGTGGAAGAGATCCTGCGCAATACTGTGAATCCTATTCGAGGAATTTAGTTAGTAAAGCCTGATGAGAGGAGAGCCTGGAGAGTGGTAAACAAGAGTGCGCGTGGTAGTATTGACGGGATACCCCGCGCCTCGGGAACATCACATCTTATGAGAGATGATGGAATCAGAGCTAGGACGATGCGCAAAAAACATACCTATCCGGCTGCGGCGGCGCCTGTACAATGCTATTCTCAGCGACAGTGGTTTGCGATATCGCGGGGACGGTGGTTGATGTGCTGACGGCCGCTACCTCGGGGAACTGCTGTCGGAAGTTGGCTAGCAGCTCATCCCCGGGCTTTGCTGAGCTTGTTCTTTATAGAAAGATGTCAGCCATGTTGCGCGTAGCTGAGGAAGTTGGCTA
Source organism: Calonectria henricotiae (assembly GCA_020623695.1). Classification (NCBI taxonomy): domain Eukaryota; kingdom Fungi; phylum Ascomycota; class Sordariomycetes; order Hypocreales; family Nectriaceae; genus Calonectria; species Calonectria henricotiae. Next base: position 241,779 of record JAHVYB010000032.1, on the reverse strand, counting down.
GAACAGCGGCCAGGAAGAATATTACTGGGCGCGCAACCAGTCGCAAGCTTCCATGAAGCATATCTTGCTTACCTCTGTCTGAACATGTTGATGTCGTGTCAGCTGGGCCGCCCCGAGACAGCAACTTTGTCTATTTACCACGGAGCGGGGCGAAATATTGCCGTTCAGCGTTGGGCGCTTGCAGTCTTGCGACCTTGCGACGGGGATGAATGCGCGCAGTCTGCACGAAGGATAACTGAGACGCCCTTGTTGTTACCCAAGTTCATGGATTGTGTCAAAGAGTGCGGAATCGACGTTGGAAATGGTGATAGGGCTGTGTCGCGTCGCAGACGAGGGGCAAATGGTGAGCGATGAGAGCTATCAGATTGCGCTTTGCGCGGGACGTTCACGACGCTTGGGGTGCAGAGAGGGTTCAGATGCGACTTGAAGGCGAGTCGAAGAAGCGAGCGATGGGGAGCGGTGGATGTTTTGAGGCAAAGATGGACGAGGGGAAAAATTATGAAAATTTGAGGTAGCTAGCTGTTAAGGCTAAGGATGTGTTGTAGAAAGACGCTGAGAAGTGGTCGGTAACACAAGCCAGCAGCACGGTGAGGTAAGGTATTGGATGGGTGTATGAGAGGGCGTGGTGGGGACTGTCGTCAGTCTGGAGACGGACGGAGTCAGTCTAGTGGAGGGTGGGCCCAAACAGCCCGGGGGGGTGTGTGGAGGCGGTGTCGTGGATCGAGTTCTTGCAGGTGTGAGAGGAAGGGACGTGGGCGTCGTGAGAATATGGTGTCAAGGATGTATGCTATTTGTGTGTGCGCGCGTGTGTGTGGGCGTGATGCGGACGTGCGGGATCGTCCGTATGGTTGTTGTAGGATGTAGGTTTGGCTTTACACCGCTGCGACGGTTCTGTTTCGATTTTTGGATGGATATTTTTTTTTTTGGGTTCCCACGGGAGAGAATTACATCGGATCGTCACAAGGCTCTGGATGTTTGGCTTGGGCCGGGTGCTAGCTTGAGACGGTTTGTAAAGGCCCTAAACGATGGGTCCATCTGCTGGGGACGACGGGTGAGCCACAGTGGACAGTGGTGTGTGTTGTGCAGTGGTTGAGAGGTTGATAGGAGGGAGCCTTCAGTCGGGACGGATGGGACGTCTAAGAGGGGGTGCCAGTATGAATGAGTGTGATAGCTCACTCGTCGTGTCGTGCGTAGTGAGAATTTAAGTATGTCATCGTGCTTGGAGCAATAACGGGCAAAGTAGCTTGAGATGGCATGGCTCTGGTCGGGAGCCTGGCCGTTGGCAGTTATATCGCGCGGGGAGTATAGGGCACTGAGGAGGGTAAGGTGGCCGTCGTCGACGCGAGGTCATGGTAGCGGGGAGAGGTGAGTAAGAAGCGCTATTGCCTGGCCTAGTGGACGTTGACGACACCATGTTGGATTAGTCTTGAGAGCAACTCTTGGTATGGGCTGTTCGTTAACACAACATAATAATAAAAAACCCATATGCCTCGTTGACCGGCTGGAACCTCAGCGGAAATGGAAATGGAGGTGGCAGCCACGGATCGCCTCGCAGGGGACCCTGGGCCATTCGGTCGGCGTCTCTGGAACCCCTGCTATCGAGAGGTGAGGAGGAGGGAAAGAAAGAGAGGAGACTTGCCTATATCGAAATTGTTAGTGCAGGACAAAAGGGCCCTGGTCGCTCACCTCCAGGCGTTACGGCGACCCCCCCCCCCCCTCCCCCCCCCCCCCCCCCCCACCCCCCCCCCCCCTCCCCCCCCCCCCCCCCCACCCGCCCCCCCCCCCCCCCCTCCCACCCCCCCCCCCCCCACCCCACCACACCACCCACCCTCCCCCGCCCACCCCCCACCTCACGCGCACCCCCCACCCCCACTATCCCGACCCCCACCGCACCCTCACTCCCCCACCTCCACTACTGCACGTGCAACGC
>JAHVYB010000032.1:182006-239839 GCA_020623695.1 Calonectria henricotiae | reverse complement strand
AGCGATAGATAACCTGTAGATCGATCGCCACGTACACATACAGGTGAGGATGAGGTGCTGAGTACGAAGTGTCGGCGCGTGCGGCATGTGACAGTAGTAGTCGCCGGACAGCACCGTAGCCGCGTGAGGATTGAAGGGGAGTGGGGAGAAAAAGTGTGGGTAATCCGTCATTCATCGGCATTCGTCACCCCACACCTAAAGCGGCAAGCTAATAGCAGCCAGGGAAACCCCCCCCCCCCCCCCCCCCCCACTTTGCCTCTTGGCGCTGCTTCAGTTGCATCTGCCCCAAGTTATAACGCTGCATGCCCGAGGATGGATGGTACCGGGGAACTTGGGCCTTGCCCCCCAGCTACCGAGTAACCACGGTGCCTCAGACAATACTGGAGGACTGAATGGAACGCTACGATTCCGCGTCTGGTCTGCTTCCCGTTTGTATTAGTTAGGGCTTAACAACCTCACCTCCACCGAGGGATGGGATGCCAACGCACCACTGACAGGACATGTCCCAACTGACTCCATGTAACTGGGGCCCCGTCCAGCACACCTGCACCTACGTACTTTCCAGGCATGTGTGTATGATTATGTGCGGACTTACAGGACCTGTCAAGCGAATTACAGCGGCCTTGGTGCTGATGTCTAGTGATGCCATCCCCGCTGAGCCACAGACTCGCAGCAGCCCGGGCCTCTCACGAATTTTTCTTCACCTATCTACTGTCAGTGCGTGCTGTGGCTTCCCCAGCCAGAAAAACCTTTTTTCTCGGCGGGCGGACTAGGACCCCCAGTTCCATTATCCTCGACCTATCCTACAGCGGTGACCCTTACGCAGGAACGCCATCTATCCATCCGACTTTGTGGGAGGTGGAGGAAAATCCACTGCGATTTACTAGCCGGATCGGATCTTTCCCGCACAATCGGCTCTCTCTCCATCCCTAGCCCAAATCGACTCTGCCGTCATCGGGCGCCTGTCGGACGACGTCTCTCATGCCAATGCCCACCGTGCGTATCGACACATGCTGTTCCGGTACTGCCATCTCCCCGCGCCGACTTCTCAGAGCACTGGGCTTGATGGGACGAAAACGTGTGGACTTTGCTAGCCCAAATTTCCGCTCCCGAAGGAATGGAACGGTTCCAACGGCGCGCACTTGTCTTCAGCTTCCCGTCAATACCTCAGCTCAACTGTCACGCAGGGTCTTCTGGAAGCAGCCCAACAGACTACTTCGTACCTAAGTATTTGCCCAATACCGACTCAGTCAGACAGGCTCGGCGGGCCAGAACAAGACCCAAAACTTGCACTTCCAGGCTCGGTTACGCATCACCTGGGAAGAAGGTCAGAGGAGCTGCTGCTGCTGCTGATGATGGGTGACTTATGACTACTCGTCCCATCTGCACCCATGGAGCGGCAAGGACATTTCTCTCCAAGCCTTCCTTTTTGGGATCAGCCACTAACCAGGGGATTCCCTTTGCATAATCTCATGACGAGACTTTAGCCGTGGATGGCAATGTTCAATCCCAACCATCAGCAGCACAAGTCCTAATGATCAGGTCACCGATTGAGCACCATCGCGGACAGCTCTGATGAACACATTGATATACGTTTGGTGAAATATGGGCATCAGGGAGGAGTTTGGAGGGTGGTGACCTTCACTAAACCCCCGATGTAGTTTCCGTGTGGCTGTGCAAACTCATCAGTGCCGCCCATTACATTCGCGGAGGCTAGTATCGCGGAATGCTACGATGCGATGAATTCTGGCTACCGTACCCAGTGCGTTGGCCGTTATTATAAAGTCGAAGCCGTCACAATCGGACCATTTCCCGCACCGCCTTCCTTCATGTAGCCGACCCTGGCTCTCTCTTTTGGAGACACGCGTAGAGTGTCCTGTGAGACTGAGAACTACAAGTGGCACCCACTGGGACCCACGTCTACTGGACGCCACACCATTCATCCACCGTCTGCTAGTTCTGGCATGGTACACGTTGCCGCTCCCTGCCCGCCACCATTCGCTGTCTGTGATCTTCATCATTCACACCAGACTGAGCATGGCCATGTGCTTCTTCGCATGCGCAAGCTCTGCCAGTACGGACAACTGTGGCATGTCTTCATACCCAGTACTCGGTAACTGGCCCACACTCGGCTTTAGACTACTTCCTCCCCTCTTTTTGTCCCATCCATCCCGGCCCGACTATCGTGCTTTTGTTAATGTCTAAATGTGGTAGAGGCACTTGGGTTGGGGTACGAGACTTCTACTGATGCCACATCTAAGATCGACCTAAACCCGCACGGGGAACATGAGATTTGCTTTCCATCATTCAATTAATGCGGCGACCGATGATCTTTTCCTGATCGACACTCTTCACTTATTTTTATCATGCAAATCTTTGACCGCGGAGAAGCCAATCAAGTGGACATTGCGTGGCTAATCGTATTCTTGCGTGGCTTGTTTGCCTCTCTCCCACCTCAACGTATCCATTCGCTTCACATTTCTTACATAGTCGGTATTGCTGTGATTTGGCCAACGGTGGGCAAAATTTTCAACACCTGCAAGTGTGCCCATGACTGACCCGGCGGCAACCTTTCCCGGACGATCAGTTCCCATTTTGGAACTGACCCGGCTAGCTTGGGATTTGGAGTTCAACCGGATGACCGACCACTTGGTGCCAACATTGGCCCAAGCTTGTCCAGAGGCTCTTGGTTTTAATTCGGCATGGGTAGAGATTGCATCGATTTCAAAATTCATACCGAGTAGATCCACCATAGGCGCGTGCGGAACTCATGGGCACGGAGATCTCGAGTTGTTTAGAAGGTTTGCTATCGTGGTCCCAATGGGAGGTTTACGAACTCTGCTGAGATCATTGGTTTCAGCAACACGACCCGTTTTCTCCACGACCTGACTCAATGATTTGGGGGCGTAATTCATAGAGTTTCCTTTCTATCCGTGGCGTCAACCAATGCAAAACCGGCCGTGTCGGCTCCGGGCGACGAGCACGATGGAAAGTGTCCGGAGTGAAGCAGCGTCCGAGGGCCAACCCTGCGTGGTCCCGTTCTATCACACACCCCAGAGCGTCGCAACGACCCCAGCCAGGCCCTGGGGTTATAGAATCAAAGTAATGCCTACTTGACGCCGCAGTGGGGCCAAAACGTCGTCTTTAACTGACTGGGAGGGGGGACAGTGGATGGGGAAAAGCCGCTGGAAGGCTTGTGCATGGGTCTTCGGCAATCCTCAATGGGCGAAATGTACAATTACGATATTAGCAATCCCGATATTTATCGGATGCAGACTGATTGAGGAGCAATTGAGCAGAAAAGCCAGGGATCCCCCGATGGGCGGTCTTGGGACGATGCCCCTCCACAAGCATGTCGCATAACCCCGGTCATTTTCACTGGTCTTTGTTGACATGGCGGAAATGACGTCACTTTCGAGATGCCGAGTTCGTGGGCGCAAAAAAAGCACTCCACCAGTAAACAAACAGACCAAAAAGAGAAGGCTAAAAAATAAGAAAAATAAGAGAAAAAAACAGAGAGGTGTTTCGGCATGTCCGCTGGCGATCCCCACTGTGTTTGAGGGAAGGGGGGCGAGTTGCCCTTGCCCGTCCGTGCCAAAGAACGAATACCATCCCATTCATATGATGATCATGCTGAATTTGGACCAGACTAATCTCCAGCCTCAAGGGTTTTAAGGGTTGTTGACAGTTGGCCAGATCTGTTAGCTACCGTAGACAAGATCAAGAAGCTGTGGTTTACATGATGCTCGCCTTGCCCGTCCCGCCAATGCAGTCCCAAGGTGTATGTGACACCAATGGCTTAGACGACCAAGTCTCATGCTCAACACGACAAGCTGGAGCGCCGATCAAAAGCCTCAGGAATATTTTGTGCCAGTAGTCTCAACGGCAACCCTCGCGATTACATGCAGCCGCGCCTGAGATGTAAATTATCGAGGTGGGAGGCGAGGGGCAAGACGAGGGGGCCATACCCTGACTTGAGGTTGCGGTCAGTGGATGGGCGAGTGGGCGGATTGCTGCAAATCGCCCCATAGGCATTCCCTTGTGTTCACGGGATGTAAGACGAGCTGCGCGGATTGCGGCGCTATGCATGCGTGCAGCAAGAGTCCACCGAAATGGAACAGTCGTTGACGGATGCCGTCAGAGGAGCGGAGTTGGAAGGGGAAGAAAAAAAAAGTCTATGACGTCACTGTCACTCTCCATCATCCTTCCACGTCAATTTATCCACGAGGCTGAAACCACCGGGGAACCCACCGAGCAAGGGCTCCCTCCCCCACTTGACGTCTGTGGTAGTAAGAACCAGCCCTTTTTTTTTTTTTTTTTTTTCAAATAAAAAAAAATTTGTACGATAGCGGGCCGTCGACGTGGCACAGGCCTGACCACACCTGGCACCTAGAAACTGAAATGGTTCTCAGTCACTGTGCCCGCTCGACGGTTGGACACCCGACAGTGGCGCCGTCCTGAAACAAAAGCTCGTCATCCCGTCTGTCGATCACTCGTGATGCACCCGAATCGTCACCAGAACACCGAGAGAAAGAGGCATTCACGTCATTACCCACGATGTGATAGCACCACTCGCCTTTCTCAGATAGATAGAGTGATACAGTTATTTTTGCCAAGGCCGAGATGGAGGGGACATGTCCGTTGGACCAGCAGCTACACCAATGTCCATCCTATCATTGACGGCTAAATATGAACGTTTACATACCAAGCCGTCAGCATATACATGAGCCCCATGGACCGCGACCGTCGCCGTTGTTGCTGCAGCGAACATCATTGCCTTCAAGTTGGGCAATACGAACAATCCCAGGCTGATGTGCATGCCGCTACCCTGGGACCCAAGTTGATCACTCCCTCCATCCACCGTTCGGATCATGTCGACCTGTAAGGAACACGGCAGTTGACAGGCGCCAAAACTGCGTTGCGCCTCGTGAAGAGTGCCCATCACGTTGCGAATCGTGCCAACTGTTGCACTCGGTGTAACCCTGCCGGAGACTAACATGCCACCATGGGACATGTCTTGGAGTGCAGCCCTGCCTGGCCGCCGGCAATGCACTCGAGGCCGGATGAAAATGCGACCACGGTTTGGCTGGGGGCGACGTTGTTTTCTGAGGGCTGTCAAAGTACGCCCTATCTTTGGCCTTGGGTTTTGGTCTCTCATCTCATGATGTGAGCCGGCTCGTATTGCCTTTTGTCTCACAAGGAGAAATTAGGTTGTTTCCGAAGGATCCATTTATCACACTAGGTTCTACTTTGTGGGAGATCTCGTTTGTATCTGATAATTCTATCACATATCACTGCGCCATGTCATTCGACGAACCGCCCAATTGGTTCTCCGTCTCGTCGTGCGGCACCAAGACCCCCGCTTGACTTACACCAGAGTCGTGGATGGCGACGCGACAACCCAAAATCTGCTTTCGCCCCAGCTTCCTTCTCGGCGAACAGTTTGTTCCCACATAAAATTTCTGCAAGTTCCGGGATATCTATCCAACATGGCGCCCTGTCCCGGTGATGCAGTCAACCACTCACCGTCCGCTCCGCTGACCAGACAGCATCTTGCAGTATGCCCGACGCCACGCTCGTGGGGAGTAGTAACCCTCCTCCAGCGGCCATGATGTGATGCCACCCTTCGTATCAAAATCAGATCCCCATGGTGTTGAGGCTGTGCCGGATGTGCGTTTTAGGGGTCTTTCAGGGTCTTCCAGAATTCCCCAGGGTGGTAAGGCCAGCCGTGGCCAACCGCGGCCAGCCTCACCGGGGGCGGCTTCCAAACTCGGTACCTGGCCATGAAGATCACTACATCATCGAGCAGGCCGGTCGTAGTTATGTATCCTGCACACCACCCTCCTGTTCTCCCAGCAGAGGCACGCGAGACGCCGCATGACGTGAGTGCGCAGGGCATAAATCCCTCCTTTCCATGTTATCGGGTTCCTGATCACTTCTGGGTCTCTGGGGACGATCTTTGCTTGTTGAGAGCTGGCGATGGCACCTCAACGGTAGGGAAAGGGATTTTATTTTAATAATAAAAAATTTAAATCTTCAAGGGGGAAACCCATCATGGAATATTTTTGGAAACATGATGGGCCCAAAAGGCCAAGCTTTTGACGGTGGATTATGTGGGGATGCAAAAAACGGTGACTCGGAGCCTGACGACCGCGTTTAGCTTGCATTGATCGCCACCGGCTTTTCGATATAGCAATGTGGGTAATGCGACTTTGACGATGGTGGTTACTCGCAAGGCTGGCCTGTCAATATTGGAATTGGGACCCAATTTATCACGCGAAAACACCAACTGGAAACTCTCCGAGGTTAAGCGATCAAGATAGAGCACCGCCAGATGCCTCGTATCCATAGACCGGCGTATGGTTTGCAACCCTATATCTGACCGAAACCACAACCGAAACCACGGGTCTGGGTTGGAAACTCGTGTTGTGTGTGCGTGCGGATAACGGGGGGAGGGGTTAAGCAAGCTCTCACCCAGCTTGAGAATTTATCTAGGATCAATCAGAGGCATATGACAACAAGTCATACGCCGAGTTTATAAACTGTCTGTAGGGGCCAGATACTTTCTGAATGTTCAAGTTGGTTCAAATGGGTTGTTCCCACAAACAAACACTGGCACTGTTGAATGGTTTTTAATCGTTCCCATCAACATGTCTTTTGTTGGCTAGCTACCCTAATGGCCAATGTTCGTACAGTCGGTGATATATACATGTATTTGAAACTCAACCCTCACCAGGGCATTGGGTGAAGGGAGTTTGCAATTTACTGATTGTCTGTTGGCACATTTAGACCAATGTCCAGAGAATGCTGGGATGTCTCTGTAGTCGTCTTTCGTGGCCATTCAGATCATTGTAATATGCCCCGGGACCACGGCTTCATGCAATCAATACTAGATAATGCCCATGAGAAGTTGGTTTATTTTTCAAATCCTCGTTAACCATTAGCTCGACGAAGCTGGTACATCCTCGAGAGGGTCATACACTGTGTCAGTCTCGTCCTTTGAAGGTTTCAAGACCGCATTGCGGTCAAAAGCTTATATCTCCTTAAATTATCTTTGTAACCATACATTCAATACACCGTCTAGCTAACGGTGAACTTCATAATAAGATAGCCGAGCTACTGCGATAACTAGACAAGTCCATCAAACTGTCACTGGAATAGTAGGCGAGTGTTTGACCTCGCTAAGCCACAAAGGACGGAGTGAAGCTGATGGATTTATTGCTGGTTGATTACATTATAGTGATGGTTTCTCACTGCTCTGGAGTAGGTGGAAGAGAACCTGAATAATTCCAGTCTGCCTCCACTTTATCCGTCCGCTGCTACACAACGAATCACACTGATTCTGAATCCGGTGGTTTGTCGAAGCTAAAGCTAAACGGTCTCATTCCAATGATACCATCTACTATTTCGAGATATGTTTATATGCTACACCACGAATTTAACAATTCATCATTCCTCAACCGTACAAATACACAGACCTCATGGTTCGACAAGGCTAGTTGACAACCTGCCGTCCTGCGAATTTCAGGATTGGATTCTGAGACGCCTTCTTCATTTCTTTTCAGAAATCTGGAGGGATACGGACTCTTCTGCAAGTAGTTTGGCTCGTCTTTGTGTTTTCACCCTCGGTAGAAATAGAGCCACCGCTCCAACCATGATAGCTACGCCCACTAGGACAGCAATATGTACACTTAAACCTGTTACACCATGGAGGAACTCTCTAGCAGCATTCACAATAAATGCTGGAAAGGCGGCGCAGCCCGAAGGCAAATCGACAGGCGATGGAGTTGGTACAGAAGTATGCACCATGTCCGTCGCAAATGCGGTTGGAGTAACAACTTCTTCACCTTGGACGAGCTTTTCGGCGCCCGCAGTAACTGTGACGGATAGCGGGCTAGCCGTAAAACTGCTCGTTACAAAGGTAGCGGTCATTGTGCTCGTCTCGCCTGACTCAACTACCTCACCCGTTCCGGTGCAAGTCGCCAGGTCCTCTGATATCTGCATTTAGCAATCGCCAATATTGGTCCTAAGATGCGTGTTTTCGTTAGTCGTACGTCAAGGTATATTTATCCAAGTATTGGCACGCATCGTTCATTAGGATATCAGGAGGGCAGTTGACGGAAACAGTCGTAGCTACGGCATCAGCGTCGATCATCGATCCCTGAATCCCACCGCGCCTGAATCCGAGGAAGGGAATGCCCATTGTGATTTCTGTAATGGCGGCGGCAGTGCCGCTACAGAATGCAAGCATGAGGTTGGAGCGAACCATGTTGATGGGAGGTGGTCAATGCTGTCGTTACTTGCGCTTTCGTTCCCGGAAATGATGGGTTGGGCCTCATGGTATTTTTTTTTAAATGGGCGCAATTTCAGCCCTGCTAGCTGAGGAAAGGGGATGTGCTGCAGGGGACGTGCCAGGGTTAAATGAAGCGATGGATTTAGTCTAGGGAACCCGATTGGGCCAGGATGTAGGAGAACGCCCAACACCATGCGATCCAAGGCAAGAAGATCTTTTAAGCGCGGCCTGGGTCAACGAAGCTCCTATGCGACAGCCTCCTCCTAGCAACGCTTGGAGATGACTGAACGACTCAGTGTTGGGGCATCTGGATCTGGACTCGCTCACTATTTTACCATTACACAATGTCAGTACAAGCAAGTTTCATGGTTCCAACGCTTGTTGCTCTCGCTCAAGGATTTAGAGGAGCATTTAGGATATAAAGATGTTGCCATTCTATACCAATTTAGCAGGGTTATTTGCCGGGAGAAGATTCGTGCTTCTCAAGGCCTTATGGCTTTGGTTACTTTATATCTCCCAAAGCCGTCTCGGGTGATTGAAAATACGCCTACATTGACTGGTTTTATTCATCAAGAAACTCATGGTACTGAGCTACACTCTGCATGTCATACGGATGCAGTTACACCGCCGAGAATGTCGTTTTACTAAGCTAACAGCATTTGGGGCGTTATAACGTAACTGCTCTGATCCTTGAATGATGCCAACTTCAGCCTGGTTTTTTTTATTTTATTTATTTTATTTATTTTTTTATTTTATTATTATTTTTTTATTTTTTTATTTTTTTAGCAAAAGAATTACTTTCTATTTTCATACCAGCAAATTTTAAACCACTTCCCCGGAATGCCATTGTATTGGTTCGTGTGGTTGAGCCATGAGCAATTACAGTCGATGTTTGTCAATGACTGTAAACCACAGAACGGACACCCCAGGTGTTCGACAAACATGGCATTCCTTCACCAAACTTTCTGTTCTCATTACACCCTCTCTGACAGCAAATTTGCACGCCTCGGTACTTGCCCTTTCTAATGTATTCACGGTATGCCTTTCAGTGTGCCTAGCGCCACCGGACCAAGTGGCTGGGTATTAGCGCTTTTTAGTTCTGCCCACCGTACGTAGCTGAAATCAGCTGAGAATACCAGGGAGGTGAGGAGAATACAAGTAAAAATACCTCTATGACGACGCTGAAGCCTCGACCTAGGAATAGGCAAAGCTGCGAGCTTCGAGCTTTTTGCTTTTTTTTTAAATTAAGAGGGATTTGAACCCTAAGCCCCTAGAAATAGCGCCTTTCCCGATTCGGAATAGATTTTTGAGCAATAGCAATAGTCCCTATGTACAAAGGCCCTACTCTTTATAATACTAAGAAATTAATTATATATATATATTATAATACTATAATAAGGTAATATAATAATATTTTTATTAATATATATTATTAGAAATAAAGTCTATAATATAATAAAAGATTATTTAGATATAAAAGTAAAAACTTAGGAATATTACCCTTAATATAATATAAGCTAGGCCTTTTAGCCTTAGTTACCTATTTAATAATACTTAGATTATATATAAGAAACTCTTATAAGTTTTTTCTCTTATAGCTTACTATAGGTTAATATCTTTTAATATAAGACTAAATAGAGTAACTAAGTAAATCTAGAGAATATTCTAACCTTTTGAGAATTAAGGCTTATTAGTAAAGGCTATAAATACTAAATCTATATAGCTTAATAATATATAGCCTAGTAAGCTTATAATACTACTAAACTATATATACCTTAAATCTCTTAGGTTTTTATTAGTAGTAATTTAAATATATAGGTATATAAAACTATTATAAGTTATATTATATACTAATAGTATAAGGTAATTATAATAATATTACTTAATATTTAAGTTTAATCCTAATAATATTATTAGATTAGGCTATTTATAGTAATATATTTTAAGAATATAATTCCTTTGGCTAGGTATTTCTAAATCTATTACTAATAATCCTAATTAATTATTATACTTATAACTTAATTCTTTTCTTTTATTATTACTTTTATTCTTATTATAATTAGTTAATTAGTTAGTTAGTTAGGGTTTAGGTAGAAATAGGCTTATATTACATAAAATTATTAGAAATATATTAATTAAAGTAATATTAGACTTATAAATCATAATATAAATAGTATCTAAGAAATATAATATTAAAAGTTAAGTACCTATAAGTTACTATAAATATTAATTCTAATTATAATATTAATTATATTAAATATTACCTTAAATATAATATTATATAGTATTCTAACTCTAGAGATAGTAATATAGGTTAAGCCTATAGTAAAGTCCTTTTAAGAAATATTAATAATAATCTTATTAAAAGTAATACCTTATACTTTATATATAATAATAGTATAAATAATTATCAAAGGAAACTATTTATAATTATATAATTTATTTCCTTTAATAAATTTACAAGTAAATCAAAAGATTAATATAATTATAGCTATTTCCAGATTATTATTAAAATACAGAGGGCCTATATAGCTATTAAATCAAACTATAATAACTTTAGGAGCTTAGTAATAGGAATTAATACCTCTAAACTCTCTTAGCTCCTAGGAAATATCCTCTATAATACCTATTACTTTATTAATAAGGCTAACTTTAGTCTAAATATTCTCAGTTAGTATTATATAAGCACTAATATAAATCAATAGTATTTTATACAAATTTCCAGCAATCTAAGAATTAATATTATAACTAAACTTATTACTATATAAGGTATAAACCTAAATAATAAAAGAATTAAGAGATTCTATCTAATTATAATTAAAGTCCTTAATTTATCTATTTATTAGATAAATTTATATAATATTATAAAAAGTAATAATCTTAGGATTAGTAAATTAAAATTAAACTTATAAATAGAGAAAGTACTAATTATTAACTATTAGTCTTTCCTATTATAAATTTTAAAAAGTATCTCAAAATAACTCTTACTTACCTCCTTACTACCAAAGAACCTACTTTAGCTTAATAGTTTACTTAAAGGCATAGTAGGCATTTTACTTAATAATATTAAGATTGCTTTAAAGATAGCTAATAATATAAAGTAGCTTTTTAAAGATTAGTAGTAACTAATAAAAATTATTAAGCAAAAGAATACTTTATCCTCCAAAGTATTTATATTACTTATTTAGGAATACCTAGCAAAAATAACTATTAATAAAGTAAAGTATTCTTAGACTAATTATTAACTTCTTATCTAGATTAATATATTAGATATTTATAAAAGTAGCTTATAGATTTAAAAGCTTATTCTTACTAAGGGCAAGTAATAATATAATTTGCCTAGAGATTAGTAGCTATAAAAGAAAATATAAAGTTATATTATTAATAGTATTTACTATAATTCTAATTGGGGTAGCTTAAATAATATATTTATTATATTTATTTTCTAAGGTAATTAAAAGAATATAAATAAGAAATAACTTTCCTATACTACCCTAACTATTAACTTAAAGAAAGAAAAGTAATAGCAAAATCCGATTTAGGTCTATTATTATATTAAAATAATCTATAAATATATTAAAAACCAGGCACTATTTAAGGTTAAGCTAATTAATAATATTATTATTAATATTACATTGTATATTAATCTTGTGGGATTATTAAAGATTCTTTTAATATTCTTGTTTTTAGGTATAAAGGTTATAATACTTATTAATATAATTACTTTAATCCTAAGTAAGATTAATAATATAATTTCTAAGAAGATTAATATCTTTAGTATTAAGATCCTACAATAAAAAGTAAGCTATAATTTCTTACTAATCCTTTAAAGGAACTTTATCTTTATAATTAGGATTATCCTTAAACTTATTCTCTTTTAGCTCTTAGATAATACTAAAATAATTATCTAGATAAGCTCCTTTATAAAGGTTCTTATAGTTTTAATATACCTATATATATATTAGGAACTCTTTGCCTTTTATAATTAATAATTATATAAAAGTAATATATAAATAATATAATATTAGCTTTATATAGCAAAAGTTTTTATATTAATTAGAGATAGGGTTTCCTGGATACTTAGGAAAGTAATTAAGAATATAATTATCTACTTAGGGATATTTATACTATATCTAAAGCTAATAAGTAAAGTTAATCTTAGTAAAAAATTAAAAATAACTATAATCCTCCTAGCCTAGTAATTAAATAAGGTATTTCTAATAAGAGTTCTTAGTAGCCTATAATATATCTTTACCCTTAGCAAGGAGAAGATCTACTTACTATTACTAATAAGAAAGTTAATAATTAATATTATAAATAACCTTTATTCCTTATTATAATTAAATATTAAGTAATAAATAATTAACCTTCTATATAGACTAATCTCTCTTAGCAATAAGCTAATTTATAAACTTTGTAATAAAGCTAATAAATCTATAATTAGAGTTTATCCTTAGAAGAATTACCTTTATAATATCCTTAAAGCTCTTAGTTTACTTCTTAGCTTTACTATAGTATTTAGTAATATAGTTAATTATAATATAACTACTTATATATAACAAGGTATTAATATTAGCTAATTATAATATAATAAGTATCCAATTATAATTATTTAGATAAATATTATTATAAGTACTATTATATATAAGGAAATAAGAATTAAGGTTATAACTTATATTAGCTTCTATATATAATACGTAAGAAAAATAAAAATAGTAGGCAGTCTAATTAGAAAGCTAGCTATTTAGTAGTTATTAATAATATTAACAATATATACTAATATAAAAATAATATTAGACTTTATTAATAATAATAACAAGATCCCAGAATATTAGCTAAGGAATAATCTTAATTAATAGATTAATAATATATTATTAGCTTACTTACTCTTAAAGTAGATTAAAAGCTAAGATATAATTGCCCTAGAAATATATAAATTAATTTTTTATCTCTTTAGAATTAAGATTAATAGGTAGTAAGTCTTTAAACCAAAAGAGGCTATAGGTATATATACTGCCTTAGGCTTACTATTTATAATATATCTAGTAATTAGTTATATTAAACTTAGGCTTAATAATATACTTAAGAAAGCTTTAAAATTAAATATAAAAGTAATAGGCTACAATATATAAGTTCTTACAAAGATTAGCTACTATAATTCCTATTTTTCAATGATAGTCTACTGCTTACTACTTATTAAAATATAATATATACCTTTAAAGACTTTCCTAATAAAGATTAATAGCTAAGAATATAAGAAAGATGCTTAGATAACTAAGAGTATAGACATAAGCTTCTAACTAGTAATAATAACTGCCCTAGAATATACATATACTATACAAACTCCTTAAAAAGCAAATAATAAAATTAAGAAAAGCCTAAGACTTTAGTATATTATTATTAAATATAAAATAAAGCTAATTAATATTAATATTATTATACTATTAATTATACTTTATAAAGTATATACTTTACTTATTAACCTATTATTATATTAAAATATTAAATATAATATATAGAAATTAAGGATATCTAGCAAATTAGCTATTATAATACTTTATTAATTATTTAATATAATTAGTATAATTAACTTAATACTAATAAGATTTAACAAAATCAGCCTTACTATTTAGAAAAAGAGTTAGAAAGGCTAAAGAAAATAAGGCCTATAATCTATTAAATTTATTTAGTAGAGTACTACAAATATTCAATATCTTAAGATATAATTAGCAGGTTTATATTAGTATTTACTCCTCCTTAGATTAGCTACCTTAAAGGCAAGTTCATAAGGCTATAAAATCATACTCTTAGGCTAGAAAGTTAGGGATTATAACCCCTTCCTAATATTTAATAGGATTTATAATATCTTCCTTATAATCTTAGTTAATAGTAACTTTTTCTATAATCTTAGTAATAAGTTAATTAGAAATATTATTATTATTAGGTAATTAACTTAGTATTTTCTTATTAATAATAATATTATAATAGCTAGGATAATTAAGCTAAAGATACTTAAGCTAGATATAAATATAGTTTTAATAGATATAGAATTAACTTTAAAACTAATAAACTATATATAATTAATTAGTTTAATTTAAAGGTTAAAGAATAATAATATTTAAGTTTTATAGTAATAATAGTAGTTAGTTATAGATATAGCTAATATCCTTTAAGAAGTTAATAATATACCCTTTATACTTATACTACTAACTATAATAGATTATAACCTAAATATATAGGTAAATATAAGTAATTAATATCTCCTTAACCTATATTAATTTAGAAAGATAATTAGGAACTTTACTTAAATTAAGATTATTCTTTTTAGTCTAGAACAGTAATTAACTTGCTTAATACTAATTCTACGTTAGGTTATTTATAGGAATAGTATTATATTAAAAGTAAGACTAATAAACCTTACTCCTAAAATCTAAGTTAAACTATTTAATCTTATATTACAAATAAGCCTACATTATATAACTATCTATATTAGCCTACTAGTTTACAATAAGCTATTAGTCTATAGAGCTAAGGCAAGGCTTATCTAATTAGCTATTAATAAATATAAATTCTAAGGTAAGCAGATTATTATTATTATCCATAATAAGAGTTTATATAAAAGCTAATAATTATTATTTAAAAGTCTATATAAAAGCTAATAACTATTACTATTATCCTTATTATTAGCAGGGAATCTAGAGAGATTTAAGAGAAAAGGCTGAAATATTAGTATTAGACTAATATAAGGATAATCCTAGAATAAAGGGGTTATTATTATCTAGATTATATTTATAATAGTAATATTAGCAATAGATATAATCAGTGCTACCTAGTAAGGTAAACTTATAATAAGGGAATACCTAGAGATATAATATATAGACTTATTCCTTATTATTTGTATTATTAGCCCTATATTTAATCTTAATATAATACTTATAGGTATTAGTATCCTAGTAATAAGTATACTTAGGATATTAGATTTTATATTAATTATAAGTAAATAAGTTATTATTATTATTACTACTTATTATCCCCTTAAATATATAGTTAGGTTAGTTTATAAGTATTAAAAGAGAAAATATTAAATTAGGTACTTTATTAGTATAATACTTAGCTTAATTATTATAATAAACTAATACTTATTAATTATTAATATAAAGTTACTATATAGATTATTAAGCTTATCTATTAAGCATAAGCTATAGTCTCTATAGGTATATCTTAAGATTACTATCCCTAAGAAAGATATTTAACTCTATATATAATCTATTATATAAAGCCACTTAATAAGTAATATCCTAGTATCTTAAGAGATAGTAGTCTAGATTATTAAGATTATAAGGCAGGCTAAATAGATTATAGCTTAAGATTTAGTTATAATTAAGGCAAGATAACTAGAGAAAAGTAATAAACCTAAGGCTTAGGAAATATAACTTAGCTTATATAATACTTTAGTCCTAATATAGAGATTAATTAAAACTAGGTCTAAGCCTAAGACTATAAAAAGATTAATATCTTTTTACTTAGAGAATAAAAAATACCTATTAATAGATTTTAATAATTTTAATATATAAAATACTTTATAATAAGCTTATCCTTATTCTTAAGATTAATAAAGTAATCTAATATCTTTATTTATTTATATTAAGAATATTAATATATCTTAATTAGAATATCTAGGGTATCTAATAAAATATCTTAGCTTAAGCTAGGTGCCCCTAGTAATAATAATAGTAATAGCCCTTCTCTAGTAATAGTAAAGGCTATAATTAATAATTAAAAGATAAATCCTACTATATAAATTAGGATTTATTATACTATAAGGCTACCCTTATACTATAATTTAAAGGAATAATTATTTAGTAAATAAATTACTACCTTAGTATAAAATTTCTTAGTCTTAAGTCTAATTCTTATAATTTCTAGAAATAAAAAATTTAATAATAATTTAGGTAAATTAATAGAATTTAATAGAAAAAAAAGTATATAAATTAATATAAAATAATAAGATTATTATAAATCTATTATTTATTTATAAGTAAAAGCTTTATACTTAGATTTATATAATAAGTCCTTTAATTACTAATTATATAAATATATATACTATAATATTATAATACTAAAATATATTATTAATATCTTATATTATAAATTATTTAATTTTTATAATAAGAATTAAATATTTCCCCCTTTACAAAGGGGCAAGCCTATAGCTAGCTCTTTTGCCTCCAGTAGCCCTACTAGGGATCACTTACAGCAGGCTCCTCCTTCCCTACTACTTACCTCTATATTTAACCTAGCTTACCAATAGACCTTAACCCTATATAAAGAAAGTACATATTTTAGTAAGAATATATACTACAATATATACTGACATTTAGAGTTAACCAATAGCCGAACAAAGAGCACTTTTTTAACTATTTATTAACTTGGATTTTTTAGCATAAACCTACGTGGCCTCATTTTAAAAAGGCAAAGCTAGAAGGCATACTCGATCTCCGTCTCCTACCCCTTCTTTACAGCTTTGCCTAATAATACTATAAATATTTGTGCAGGGTACAGGTTTTTTATTACTTTTATTGCATCGGCGTTCAAATTGAAGACTCAAAATATGGTTAATGCCCGAGCATCATCCGACTGTCCCCGTCCCCAAACGCTCCTCAGACATTAAACCACCATCATGCCTGTAACCGTCAGACCTTCTCCTGACCGTGTTGGTAAAAACAAGGACCCATCTGTCAGCTTTGGTCCTGGATTGTTTGATGCGGCTTCCAAGGCATGGACAGTTGACGTGCCAGCCCACGGAATGATGCCGAAGACGAATAAAAAGATCGGTAAAGAAGATCGTCGACTTCTCCGGACGTCATTCGAAGACGGTTTAGGAAACAAGGACATTGTAACTTACCCCAATGGCTTCGTCACGGGAATCATCCGCGCCTTCAACCAGGATCTCCATCTCGTGCTACGCCCCGACGACGTTTGGCTCGCCATCTTGTCTCAGTTCAGCCTCTATGTCAATGGTCACGCCGAGGAGATGCGGCCATTCTTTGTGGATTATTCCGGCAAGAGAACAGTCGGCGTAGACATGCAGCCCGCCTCTCTATTTGAAGCTGATCTGGGTGTGCTAGCACAGCGCCTGGCTGACAAGGTTCAAGAGAATGTCATTGACCCAGAGCTCAAAGAGTGGATGATTCCCAACTTCACCACGACAACTGACAATGATGTTTCTGTGGCATCATTCGTCATGCTAGCTACTCTCCAGCCTTACTTTGAATATTATTTCAAGTGTGGCTGTGGCTTCCCCTCTGTCACCTTGTTGGGCGAAAAGTCGGATTGGGAATCCATCTATACCAGGATCACCAGGCTAGAGCGATACGGAACTGAAACCTCAGAATGGCTTCGCCTCTTGCTTCCAGTCTTGAGGAGTATGGTTCGTAGCTTTGACGACCCCGGCGGATACGGGACCAAAGATTTCTGGATGCGTGCGTGCTATCAGGCCGGGAGAGCGGGTTCGGGAGCTCACGCCACACTCTCGGGCTGGATAACGGCCTTCTGTTTCTGGAATGAAGACGGCACTCACAATCGCGGCTTCAGTTATTGGGAATTGATTCTTGAAGTAACCAATTCCAGGCTTTCGTTCAGCGATCGCCTGCGCCTGATGCTGGATGGCGTCTGGTACCCGGTGATTCACCAAAGATCGGTCCCTTCAACATTGATTTCAGTCCCCATAACAATCGATGATCTTTCTACGTCAACTAGGTACTCAACAACTGTCATGGCTGGACATGTTGGCGTTACCCTGACAGAGGAGTGCACAACGGTCCAACCTCTGTCAGGTTGGTGGATGTTGCAAGACTCAACAAAACCTCTTGCAAACAAGAAAACTTGAGACCATAGATAGCATGACAAGAAATCTAAGAAGAAGAAAGAGAAAAAAAAAATTAGTTTAACGATTATGAGTATATCATACCCATGATAGCACGTAATCAGGCTTAGTTGCCCTGATCAAGTAAGATGGTGAGGTTTTTCTTTCTACGGTGGCCATGTGTAGTTCCCAATTTCTGCCATGGCTTTAACTGGATCTAGATCATACAGTCTTCACAGAACATCTATAAAACGAGATGAATCATTATGGCATGATTTCGATTTAGTTCTAGAAATCCCGTAGCATGCACCTAAAACGTGTATCTATAATCAGCATCGTCTTGAATGGCCAACCCGTCCTGGTCGGCCTTCCGATTCTGCCTTTTGAACCACCAATACATCAACACAGCAAGGATAATGAGCAAAAATTGCGTTGCCACACTGCACCACACACCCGTATGATATGACGGGTATTCCTTTTGCGTAAAAGTGCATGATGCGTAAACACCATCAATGGCAGCAAACTGCATCTGCACCCCACTGGCAACTGAGCGACGTGATGCGCCACGTACGTTGTTGGACTGAAACGCAATGATGGTCGGGAGGTTGGCATTGAAGCCTGAGACTCCAAGAAAAACTCCTGCATGTTGTGAGTACATATGAATGATGGCCCAGAAAGCCCAAAGGACAGAAACCCACCAAAATATCTCACTGCATTATTTTTATGATACGCTGTCAACAGCAACCCCCTGAGTGTGATTGCCGCATTCAGCACCATCCAGCTCATTCTCAGCCTTGATCGATCCGCGAGCCACGCTATTGCTAGTGTCCGGATGATGCTAAACAAGTACGGCGGGGCGCAAAGCAGGAATACTATAGCGGTCGAGTACCCCAATGTTGTTAGGATAATCTGGATAAAGTAGGCGAATGCGTAAATGGGCGCACTGCAGCACAGGAACATGAAGCCGTACACCCAGAGCTCTCATCTCAAACCAATCTGAGCAGCCTTTCTCATTGTTAGGATGTCAGGGTCGGCGTCTCCGCGGTCGCGTTGCACTCGGTCGAGGATGGTCTCGAGTTCTTGACGGGTGAAGGTGGATTTGGCCCCTGATGCCAACAGTTGGTCTGGGGAGGGCAGGGTGAACACGTATCCAATCCAAGAAAACCCAGCAGTTATGGCTTCTTCAATACTGTAGTCCTTTGTAAGCACAGTTGACGTATTGTTTGAAGATGCATCTAGCAGCTTACATGAAAATCCAACGCCAAGCCCGCAATGCCATGAGCTCCATTCAACTTGATCAACGCGTATGCCAGAATGTTCCCAAACGCCGAAATAAAAGGATTGATCATGTATCATAGAGCCATCATGGGTGCCGTTGGCTCAATTTCGGTCGTGTACGCAAACTGTCAAGGCGACGCATCCATAGACCTCTGCTGAACTTCAGACCTCTGCTGAACTTCATACCGCTGATACCAACTGCTCAGTAGATACATGCAACAAGGAAGAAACCCCGCCTCAAACACTCCGATGAGCATTCTACACACTACAATACTGCGCCAGTCCTTGGCCCATCCCATTCCGAGCATGACGACGCCCCAGCTGAACACGAGCCCATTGAGGAGCAGCTTGGGCCCAATCCAGCGCAGCGACAGCGTTGTGGGTAGCTCGAAGAGGAAATACGTGACGAAGAATACAAGCAGCGCGATCGAATATCGACTACCAATGTCGAAACACAAGTCCTCATTCATACCTGCCACGCGTGCATTCGAGAGGTTGACCCGATCCAAGCCAGCGATGGAGTAAAGGATGCCGAGCATGGGGATAAGACGCCAATCAACCTTGCGACTAAACCAGGAGTCAGCTTCGTCGTCAGCTTTTTAGTCGCGAGTTCAAGTTGAAATAGTTACATCAAGCGGGCTTCAGCTTTGCGCTGCTCAGGGGGGATATCGGCCTCTTGAACATGTCGACGCCATTTCGACTTCGTCTCAACCAGGTCCACCTACTCCACCGAGGGGCCCTTTTCCTGAAGGTCCGCCATATCTTTTCAATATAAGAGGTTACGGGTTTGAGATTCTCGAGGAGAGAACTCGATGTAAATATATACGCTCAACCCCCTTCCTCTACAGCTCACCTTGCCATCGCAGGGGCACATGCCCTAATATCTCACTTTTTTAGAGCCGGAAAACATTACCAGCTAGCCCGGCGTCGGCCCATGGCTTTCTCGCAGGCCTTCCTCGGGTTTAATCCCAAGCTCGAAGCTTCCGCTCTTTGGGGGACTCTTTTAGCCCGGTAAGGCAAATGGCGAAACAACTTGCTCGACTTTCAAATCGAAACCCCGGATCGGGTGGAGCCGTGCCGCAACAGATGCGAACGCCTCACCCAGCCTGCACGATGCTCCTTTTATACATACAACTCAAAGTGGCCATTGACGGAGGGGGCATGCAGCAAAAGGCTAGCACGTGAAGGAGCAATTGCAGATGAGCCATTGAGTCACTTGTGAATTATACAGCGGCCGCCAAGAAAAAAGTTGGAAAATATCCAATCTTTGTTACGTACTCGGTTTTCGAAGGAAACACTTTCCTCTTTTGCCTCGGCGGCAAATCTCTTCTGGAAACTTGTGATACCTCACCAATCAGCTTTCTTTCTATGACAGGACAGAACCGCTCCTTATTGTGGAGTTTGGTTGCACAGTCGGATAGTTGCGGGCGGTGCAAGTGGCGCCGTCCAGCCGAGTATCCCGGGAGACAAGTCGTGCTCGGTTTCTTTTATGCAGTTCACGCCGAAATAGTCGAACTTGGAGCACGGCAACACCTCGAAAAGCACATCTTCCCTTTACCCCCTGAACCGCCCTGTTGCCAGAAACCTTGTTCTTGAAGGGGCGGTAAGCAGTAGGGTTTTGACATTTGCAAGAACCGAGTCGCCTAAGATTTGGGATTGGGGTTTGGTTGACAGCAGAAGTTCAATGTTGTCCAAATCTGCCAGCAGCTTTGGGAGCTATTGGGTTTCAGAAAGCACTCCCCCGACAAATCGCCACCGGAGCTCAGGCAACCAGGTTCTTCTCGTGTCCCTAAAAACCAAGTCATGGTGACGGTTTAACGAGGAGAATTTTGTTATCATCAGCCCTCGGATTGAATCTTCACGGGGCAGAATTTCAGCAAGAGTCGCTTCTATACCTGCGTGGTGACGTGCGTCCGGTAACTAATTACACAATATGCATGCTACATATGAAGATATACGAGAAATTTGAAGCGACGGAAACCGATTGTATTAGCAAACAGCTGCCGGGTCTACGCAAGTATCCACTACAAGTTTCCAATCACCCGTTAATGTACTCCAGGCGTTGATGCGTTTATTGGTGCCCGCTTGACTGTATCACATAGGACACATGCGGCCGCATGTGAATCAGCGCATAGTAACTAGGATTCGGCTGGTCGTGATGCAAACCCTTAACTCCTGTTAAATTGCACCATCACAGCGTGAAAAGAAACAAGCTACAAGGCAGGTGACTACATGGTTGGACTCATAGAAGTGCCGTGGTGGTTGACTTCTATGAAAAGCTTTTTTTTATATTTGTTGTTCTTTTTTCTTCTCTTTACTTTTGATAAGATCAATGCGCATACCGACCATCTCTCATGTTTAGACACACCACAATAAATGAGACACGGAGTAAATAGAGTGTACCACTATAATGTGGTGGCACTGCAGCATCATCCTATCTCACGTATAACAATCATGGAGGGTGTGTCTGTGATGCCTTGCCAAGATATCGGCAAGGCAAAAACAAGCAAGCCAATTCGGGGACCATCAGACATGTACTTTTGATCATAAATTCACTCCAAGATGCATATCTAGTAAGCAACTCTGGCTATAGATGACATTGGGATTTCCCAGCCCAGAGGTTGATTTGTTTCTCGAGATCCTCAGTGGCCCAGCACCTGAACACCCCTTGGACCATAAAACTTTTGGCTTTTGCAACTCTTCCTACTCAATCGCCTCTGCCAGCATGTCTGGTCTCCCCACCGCCCCCGATGCAGATGTTGGCTTCCAGCCTCCTCCTCCCGTCACGCTGCCGATTGGGAAATCCCCGGCGGATGTCCTCCCTCCACCCATGGCCCCGGTACTCGGTGGCAAGGAGCAAATCATCTTCAACCCCATCATGATCATGCTCTGCGGATACCTCAACCAGGTCCACCCAGGCGCTCTGGAGCAGGCCGTTCAGTCTGCCTATGAGGATATCCCCGATATCATGGATGAACTCAAGATCAAGGATGCGCTGTCGTTTCTCGTCTTCGCAAACGACCTGCTCAAGTGGATCCCCCATGAGAGCTACAGGGGCAGGGACATTTACAACATCATCACCGTGTTTTACTACATCTTTGACCGGGATCCTCTCCATGGGCTCCAGACTCCAATCGACCCATCCCAAGTCGGCCAGCCTCTCACTTGGCTTTCGTCTTGGATCGTTGTCTACTCTCAGTTGATCGGCCTCCACATGGATGCCACAAGCTCTCTTACCACGGAGTCGTTGCTTTCTTTCAAGAAGTCGCCCCCGTACAGGTACCAAGAGGTACTGGAGCCCAAGGGAGGCTTCAAAACCTTTAATCAATTCTTCTCCCGCCACCTCAAGCCCGGCGCGAGGCTTATTGCCGACCCTGATGACGATCGCGTCATTGTATACCCGGCCGACTGCACCTTTGATGCACCAGTGGATGGAGACGGAAATCCCAGCCACAGCATTGTCGAGGTTAGCACAGATGGCATCGTGGACATCAAGGGCCTCAAGTGGACCATCGAATCTCTGCTTCAGGGAAGCGAGTATGCCCACGAATTCAGGGGCGGTGTCTGGATGCATGCTTTCCTCAACACCTTCAACTACCACCGCCAGCACGCCCCCGTCTCCGGTGTAGTGATGGAGGCCAAGAACATCCAGGGCGCGGCCTATCTCGAAGTCAACAAGAAGTGCGAGCCAATCAGGCACATGTGCGGGCCCGACGCCCCAGACTTCCCCGGATATCAGTTTCTCCAGACGCGAGGCATGGTGATTATCGATAACCCCGTGCTTGGCAAAGTGGCGGTGCTGCCCATTGGTATGGCGCAAGTTTCGTCGGTCAAGTTGACCGTCTCGGAAGGTGACTACGTGAAGAAGGGGGATGAGATCTCGTGCTTCGAGTTTGGCGGGTCCGATATCATTTGTGTATTCAGACCCGAGACCAAGTTGAAATTCGAAGACTTTGTGCATTCCAAGGACAACACTTACTCGTTCATGGGAAGCAAGCTAGCTACTGCGCCTCAGTAGACATGAGCATGGCAAAAGTGGGATAAGTGACCACCCAGGATACCTTTTTATTTTGTTTTCTTTCTTTCCTTCTTTCCTTCTTTCCTTCTTTCCTTCTTTCAAGAAGCTTAAATTTTAAATTGGCAATTGATAATAAGCCCAAATTTGTGAACAAATCAGTGAGCTTTCTTTAATATATGACTCCAGTGTCTATTCCAACCAAAATCGCCATAACAAGAGGCTGTGAGTTAACTAGGCCGCTGCTCTCTCTATGCTTTTTTCTCACCGTAACTTGGTCCATTTCTCTCAATCGAATTTTTTTCTCAATCGAATCAATAACATGGGTTAGATAATGGAATGGTTCACATAAGGTTGGTTGATGACTAAAAAAAGAAAACAAAAACATTTGGCGGCAAAGCTAAAATGTCTCAAGACGATCAGCGGAATTAGCATGTCAGTAGGTTCTCACGTGCAACATTGACGAAGATGACATCATCTTCAAATTTCAGTCAACAAGACAAGACATGGCACAAGAAAATATATATATCCAAAAAGAAAACCATGGCTGGCTACTTGGGGAATGCACCTGAATTAACAAAGACCATCAAGGCAAGCATAGGATCCGTCACATCTTTCTGAGTCACTCCAATAAATAATAAACGTCGAGAAAGGAAAGATTAATAACATAAAATCGCCGAAGCCCGGGTCCGCGGCACATCAGGAAGGATTTGCAGTGGGAACGCCTGGCGCATTGATCCGCACACGCCCCCCACCACCTCTCAACGGCCAATTAGCGCAAGAAGATGCAGCGCCCCGTCGAGTCATGGAGATATTTTTCGACCAACCGAATCGACGGCTGGTGTTGGGTACATGATTAAAGAATGCATAGGCGCACTCTCGTGGCAAAGGAAAGAAGACCAGGTGGCTGAAGCGGCTAAACGATGCAACTACGAGCTGCTGCACGGGGAGACAGAAATCTTAATCTAGTTTCGTGGCGAAATTCTGAATTAAAATTCGAGACTGATCAAATCATCTTGTCCTCGCAGTCGTATTCGCAAGCCAGTAGTAAGTTGACATTGGCTCTTTTCGATAGTTCCTTGATCAGCTGCAAGCCACACCCAGGTTGTCAGTCGAATGGGCTCGGCTGAGCCAAACGGAACTTTATCTGTCTTCCCGGCCGAAGAGCGGCTTCGGCACCGAGACGGGGCCAGCATCGGCAAAACCGGAACCGCTATCGGCAGATTTGCACTCACACGCAGAAAAAGAGGAAGAAAAAAAAAGAGAGAGAGTTGAGGGCCGCCCCCGCCCCTCACGTGAACAAAGTTGCTTGCTGCACACATGGCACTGGCACTGGCACTGGGCCCATTGACAAGGCACAGAAACCTGCAGACTTGCACCATCCGAAGTGAGGGGAGGGGGGTGGGTGTTTTTGGTGAGATTTGGTGAGATAAGGGCGGGTACGCTACGGATCAGGAAATAAAATACGAAGTCGAGGTGGGCGGAATGCCGTGCACTGCATCGCTCGTTGTTGTACGGATAATGTGGAATGCATATCTGTGCATGCAGCTCCACCAACGCATCTGCTCATCTGGCGCCAAGGCACGCAGATATGGCTTGGTGTGTGTATTTTTAAAGAGAAAAGACAACGGCAGTTTGATATTAGTCAATGATGCGATACCCACCAGCGAAACTCTTCCAGAAGAACAAGAAAGGCAAGGGGGGGGGGGGGGGAAAGAAAAAACCCGGCAACCATCTAATTCCACCTAGAACAGACAGACTACTTCGGCAAGGTCCACCACCCGCCAGTACTACTTGTACCATAGTCAACTGCATACCCGAGATCAAGCAGTTGCAATCTTGTCGTCAGCTCTTCTCCTCTCTTCCCGGCCCCTATCTCTCGCTTACCAGCATGGGAGAGAAGGACAGAGATTTTTCTGGCCTCTGGTCCAAATTTCCTCCACTCTTCGCTCCACCTCAGGCCGCGATAAATGGGAATTGCATCTTGGCCCTGGTCCCATGGTCCCCTCCCACCTCCACTTTTCCAAGCCAACCCGCACCAGCCTGCACCAGCTTGCGCCAATGATCTAGTCCGGTGCTGTTCCCGTTCCCTCTTCCCTTTCGCCAAACGGTTCGGCCCTGTTAGTGTTGGTGATGGGGGGCGGCATCGGTGCCGCATCGGTCGGAACTGAGAGAGGAGTCGTTACCAGGGAGTGAGGGTCCTCTTCCGGCCGGAACTGCTTTTCGCTTAAGAGCCAGCCCAAGCTCAAGCATGCGCCAAGGGCATTTATTTCGTCATTCTTCTAGCTTCCCAGCTGGTGGTTGTTTTCTTCTTCGTCTGACCCAACCTGGTTTCATCGTGAAATGTGTTGTCCGTTCGCTTCAATTGATAGCATTTAGAGATTCCCCAGCTGTGTGACTTGCTTCAACACTGACACTCACCGACACTCTCTGCCAAGAACCACAATCGCACCATGGCCGACGGCCTCGAAAAGGCGTCGGCGTCTGCTCGCGCTGAGACACACTCATCGGCATCTTCGTCTTGTTCCTCTTCCACAACCGACTCCCCTGTCCTGGAGCCCATCAAGACTGCTGGTTCTCAACGGAGCCGACACCGCTCACGAGAGCCAGGGGTTCTCAATGCTCTCGAGCATGTTCTGACCCATGACGTGGAAACTGATGCCGACTGCGAGGCTCGCGAACCCATCGCATACACCAGAACCGGAACCAGCGTGGCGAGCGCCGCTTCGCGACCACCCGAATTCGAGGTCATTTTCGAGGAGGGCGACCCGGAGAACCCTAGGAACTGGCCACTATGGTACCGCGCCTGGATCACTTTTGCCATCGCCTACACAACATGGGTTGTTGTTCTGTATAGCACTTGCTATACATCTGCGGTTCCAGGTCTCATGGTAGAGTATGGTGTGTCCAACACTGTTGCGACACTCGGCATGACCACGTACATGCTTGGACTCGCAGCGGGAAGCCTCGTCGTTGCTCCAATGAGCGAGTTGTTCGGCCGCCAATTCGTGTACATGGTCTGCCTTGTCGTCTGGCTGATTCTCGTAATTCCATGCGCCCTCGCGACTTCGCTAACCGAGATTCTGGTTGTGAGATTCTTTGGGTAAGTGTCACTCGACTCAACGCCCCCGTCACAGCAACTGACTTGGTTCCGTCTAGCGCGCTCTTCGGCGCAGCAATGATCTCCAACAGCCCTGGCAGTATCGTTGACATTGCCAACCCTGATTATCTCGCCCTTGCCATGTCCCTGTGGTCAATCGCGCCACTCAACGGCCCATCAACCGGTCCCATCATTGGTGGATTTGTTTACCAGTACCTCGGATGGCGGTGGGACAACTGGATAGTCTTGATCCTTGGTGGCGCCGGAACCCTCATGATGGCGACATGCAAGGAAACGTATCACCCGGCAATCCTAAGGCGCAAGGCTGCGCGGTTTCGTAAGGAGAATGATGATCCACGGTACTGGTGTCAGTATGATCAGAAGGTGTCTTCGCTGCAGCTTCTCAAGATCAACCTGAGCCGTCCATTTACCTTGTTTGCGACAGAGCCCATCCTGTGGTTCTTGAACATCTGGTGAGCAAACCCATACCATATGCTTTGGGCCAATGCCTTTTTCTAACTCGACGCAGGATCTCTGTGGTTTATGCCATCTTGTACCTTTGTTTCGTAGCATACCCCATCGTTTTCAGACAGCAACGTGGGTGGAGCTCAGGCATGGCCGGTTTGTCATTCGTTGGCATTGGTATCGGCACGTTGGTGGCCATCTTTTGTGAACCCCTTCTGCGAAAGCTTGTCAACTCTCAACCGCGAGATCCAGAGACTGGCCGGCCTCCGCCTGAGGCAATCGCCATGATCATGGCCATTGGCTCCATCCTTACTCCCATCGGCCAGCTCGTCTTTTCATGGACTGGGCTTCCCACTTCGATCCATTGGGCAGTTCCCATTGCATTTGGTATTCCATTCGGCTGCGGCAACACACTCAGTTTCATCTATGCCTCCAACTACATTGCTGGAACATACACAATCTATGCTGCTAGCGCTCTGGCCGGCAATGCCGTGATGCGAAGTGTGTTTGGAGCCACGCTCCCTCTTGCGGGGCCCAAGATGTACACGGCCTTGACGCCTCAGTGGGCAGGCACCCTCCTAGGTCTTCTTGAAGTGATCATGATCCCGATCCCATTCATCTTCTGGAGATACGGAGCCAGGATTCGTGCCAAGAGCCCGGCCATTCGGCAACTGAGGGAGGAACAAGACAGGATTGATGCCAAGAGGGCTAAAATACAGAAAAAGGTGGAGAGCAAAAAGGCAAGTGAAGCTGGGAAAGGAGTGCAAGATGGGGGAGTTTTGAAGGGCTCGACGGACACCTCGGTTGAAAAGAAGTCCGTGGACTCTCGGACTGAGGAAGTCTAAAGACTAGGCTTTTTTTTTATTTTACCTGCCGGGTCAGGATCAGGGCTATAATGGGGGAGAATGTCGTTTTTTGGGCCAGCGTGGTAAACAAAAGTGCTTAATGTTAATGATACCAAATTTTGCAAGCTCATTCATAAGGCTGAGAGAGAAGGGGGAAAATACAAAATGGGGGGGGATAATCAAGCGAGATGACACAAAATATCAAATACCGGGATTTCAGTCGACATGGAGAAGCCTGTCTGATGTCGACGGTTCGGAATTCAGAACCTGTGATATTTTCTGCTCGGGCCCAAAGAGTAATGGCGTTGACTTGACCTTGACTGGACGAGTCAGGTCGTTCTTCGCCACGTGAGGACCGACATCCTTGCATAAAATCTGGGGGAAATTCCCGGCCCCTCCTCCCCAATCCATCCATCCACTCCCACTAAAGAACCTCCCCCCCCAAAAAAAAAATCCCACAGCATCCATTATATGAAGATGAATTCTGATTTCGTAATGGCGGATCGTAGGATATGTAGCACAGCTCCATGCCGTAACCGAGAGTAAAAGGACAGAAGGAAAAAATAATTCTTTTTTTAATGTATACCAGAATGAATACATTCCGGTGGGGGTTGTGGTGGTTGACAAACTGAAATTTTCACCCTTGATTGTAGTCATAGTTTGTGGCCATTTGCGGAATTGGGCTGAACGGACACCTACATGCAACGTGGACATGGGAGAAATAACCCAGAAAACAATACGCCATGAACAAGCCCTGCAAAAACGGAAGCACGCCCCCCTGCCATGTTAAGAAGGGGGAAAAGAAAGAAGAAGAAAAACAAGAGAATTGCTAGCATATAAAAGCGCCCATCATCGGCAAAATATAACACAAGCAAAAATATATACATGTATATATATAGGGTAGATTCAAGGCTTAAAAATCTGAAACATGGGTCAATCATCAATTATTCATTAATGATGCAAACGAGCAAAATTCAGTTCAAGTATCCATTGAACTATCTTTTATTAATCACCATTTCATACATACACACTAGTCAAGCCTCCATGTGTCGCCGAGAGTTGCCGCTCTTGGTCGCAATTGTTCCGACCTGGCCTTGGCATTGACCAGGCCCGATTTCAAACTACGAGACATGATGAACGCCAACCCATTCACGTCCTGTAGTTTTTCCAACGAATACACACTAACAGCAAACATGGCGACCCTCGCCCCTTACAATGAACACCCCAATCCCTTCACTTCCCTATATATTGCCAAATGAGACTTTTAAAACCAAGCCGCTCCGAAAGGAGTCATATAATGGAAGTAATCCGGCGTTTTTGGGGGAGATGGTCTTAGTTATCCTTCTCCAGCTGGTCCAGCTCCTTAAGCACGGCAGATTTGGTGTTGATCTTCTTAAGCTGGGTGTCTTCCAGTTTCTCGCCACCAGCCAGGCGCATCTCAAGATCTTCAATGGCGCGGACCTTCTTCTGGAGACTGCGAATCTTCTTTGCGTTAGGGTTCTGACCGGCATCGGCAGCAGGACCGGTGGGAGCACCCTGGGGAGGGCCGTTGTTGCCGTTACCATTGGTATTTCCGCGCTGCGTGTTGCTGCGGCTGCGGCCGCCGTTGTTACGAGATTGGCTCCTGTGGTGGTTGTGGCCACCGGGACCTCCTCGTCGCTCAGGGCTGCGACCCTCGCTGCCGGAGCCAGCACCGTAGTCACGGGGAGGAGGGGCAAGGCTGGCCCCGCCGTTGGGCTCGCCCTGTCCGCCCTTCTTGTTACGCTTTTTCTTGTTCTTTGCCTTGGACGAGTTTTCATCGCCCATTGGCTCAGCTCCAGGGACGGTCCTCACAACCGCAGGAGCTGGCTCGGCAAACTCAGCGCCGGGAATAGCGCGGCGCGTACGGCCAAATCCATTGGGACCAACGTTAGGGGTCCCGTTGCTCACGACATGGGCGGCGCCACCCTCATCCTCACGTTTGAAGTGCAGCGGTGTAGCCAGACCACGGGCGCCCGGAGGGCGGTACGCACCCGCCGGCTTGCTGGGCGTCTTGACAGTGCCAAGATAAGTGGTTGCTGAAGCATGCGCGGTCGGGACGGGGGTAAGCGGGTCACCGCCAGCAATGGCCTCTGGGGGCTGTGGGCGCCAGACAACATGGTACAGCTCGACCATGTCCTCATTGTACATGATACCGCCGCCGACGTGCCACAGCTTGACGCCATTGTCGACACGCAGGCGCGGGGATGTGGTGGCAGTCATGATGTAGCGGCTGTCGGGGCTCCACTCACAAACACTGGGGTTTCCGCTTTCAATAGTGGTGATCTTGCGGAAGTCCTTCTCGAGATCGTACACGTCAATCTGGCCAGCAAGGTTACCAAAGCCAGCAACCAAGACGAATCGGCCGGTGGGCGAGAATGTGATGGTGTTTCGGGGCGCAATGGGAAACGAGTGCGTCGCGACAGCTCGGTGGTTGAATATGGTGGCCTTGGCCGGCATGTAGCCATAGACAACACCAAACTCCTTCGAGTTTGGAGACCAAGAGACGTCGTGGATCGGGCCCTCCTTGTCAAGTGTGATGCGAGCATCGAACGCGCCGGTTGTGCTGAGCAGGTACAGAGTCGTCTCACCGTAGTAGCTTTTACCAGATCGGTCGACGTCTGTCTGGGCCAGGACCAAGAGGCTGGAGCCCTGCTTGTTCCACTTCAGCTGGACCTTGTCGCCCTTGAAGAAGGTCTTCTGGGAGATGGGGTTGTTGAATAGCGGGACATTAAACACCTTGACGGCAGCAGGTTGGCCCTAATACAAACAAATCAGCGACGATCCGGGGGAGGAGAGTGAAGCAGGTCGAAGTCGGGGAGCGGTGCGGCTTACCTTGCGTTCGGGGACAAAAACGGCGACTGCGTGGTTCTTGATGCCGGGAGCGAGAGCATAGTTTGAGGCACCCTCAACCCGCAACTTGTTCCACACCTTGAAAAGATCATGGCTTTCGTAGAACTGGACCTCGTTGGAAACGAGGCGAGCACAGTACATTTCGTCGGCCGTGTATTGGAGGTTCCAGCCTCCTTGTTGCTTCTGGACAAAGCGGCCCACCGGCTGCTTGTCCTCAGGGGCAACGCCTTCCTCGACCACGCGCCAGATCTTTAGGTTCTTGGTCGCATCACCAGCCTCATCTTTGCCCGGACGCTCCCAGGTGATGACATAGGTTCCACGGGGAGAGAAACCAAGCTCTAGGACGTTGGGGATGGGTAGGCTGAGGATCAGCTGGCCGTTGGAAGTGTCAATGACATTGACAGCCTCAGGAGAGGCCCAGCCGAAGAAGCGGCCACAAGCGGAGTAGGCACAGCATCGGAGGTTACCCTCGGGCTTAGCGAACCCAGCGAGAGGCTCATAGACTGGCGCAGCATCAAAGATGCCGATGGTCTTCTGGGTTCGGTAGGCAAACTGCAGCGGAGACGCCATGGCTAGTGAAAGTCACAGTGTCTCGTGTCTTGCGGGTCTTGTTTGGTAGGGGGGGGTCAAATGTTCTTGAGACGAGGGGCCGTTTGGCACTTTCTCTTGGTCTTGTCGAGGACAGGTGGGAATTATCGACGGGCACAAATGCTCGGGGGCTCAGGCGGACTCTGCGAGTCGGATTGTCCGAGGCGAAAAGAGCAAGGCGGCAACTGCGCAACGAGATAGACGAGAGTCGTCGGGGTCAGGTCGAGCACGCTAAGAACAAGCGGTCGTCCGTAGATTTGTTGTTGTCGAGCGGCGTCGGGAGGAAGTTGAAGATGCGTCGCTGAGCAACAAGGCCGTGAAGCAAGCTAGCAGCGCAAAGCGGGAGGTGGAACGTCAACGTCACGAGGGAGAGCGGTTGGCGGGGAATGCGAAGCGAAGCCGAAGCCTAGACCTGCGAAAGGAGAAAAACGGGAAGAACAGATGCCGGAAAGAAGATGAAAGAAGACGGCAAGCACCCAGAGGGGGGAGGGGAATTGGCGCGGCAGTGCCGTGATGCTGTGGGCTGGAGGGAAACAAGAAGAGAAGAAGAAGCGTGGAGACCACCGGGGGCTGATGTTTTTTTTGTCTTTTTTTTTTTTTTTTGCCCACTGCTTTGGCTGAAGCGCACGCGCCACACTTTCCCACTCTGTTGCCCGTTACAGTGTCAATAATAAATCTTCCTGTCACTTCAAACCATGTGCAATGCAGTTGATTTTTTTCTCTCTTTCTTGTCCTTGACTAGGTCTCACATGGGACATATCATGTTTGTGATTCAGAGCATTGGAGTGCTAGAACCCACTGCTAAATGCATAACTATACTGCAGCTCAAAGGAGACACAATTTGACAGGCCGTCAAAGTGCCATCCCATAAAGCCACGGCTCACAGGCCACATCGCCTCGTAGGGACGAGCTTACAAAGAACGAGGCGGCCCCCCTCAACAGGGCCTGCAACCCAACCTGCCCTGGAGAGTTTCCAGGGGATTCGAGCAGCCAATCACCGCCAGAGTGTCCTCCTCGTAGGTTACCCGAAGGTTGTTCCATGGGGTCTCGCTCAGCAGAGATAGCGCCCTAATCGATGCCTGATCCCAGGCTATGCCATTTCAAGCCCCCCCTCGTGGGGCCCTTTCCGTGGATCGCTGCGGGACTATGACGGGGACTGGGTCTGGAATGAGATGCGATTGTTCTCGATGCACGTCACTAACGAGGTCAAAGATTTTGATTTGAAGACTCCCAAGGGGTGATTCAAATATGGCGGGAGACAATCCCAAGACATGTCGCGTGTTCACTGTAGAGCATCCATTTTCGTCGTTGAAGCGACCCTCGTACTCACATCCAAGCTGATGTAATGCAAAGCCAAATTGACAACTCTTATCGCGTCAGGCCCGACTACAATCAAACCTAGAATAGTTTAATAAACCACGCCAATTCGGCATCGCTTATGATAGCCATCTAATGTCGTCCTCTGACAGCGACACATCCCCGCCTCTTTGCGCATGCCTGGGATGACACTATTGAATGGCCGAGGGTGGAAGGCAGTCAGACTCACCTGGATTAGGTTGGCGTCAAGTCAATTGCAGCTCGCCCCGAGGTCATCTGACCATGCACCACGTCTTTGTGGACGACTCTTCCCTTTATTCAATTTCATGGCACTTGTGTGCTAGGTTGTAATTCGTGGATGTACAATAATTGGGCACTTGAAAACCCGTGGAGATAGGCTTGAATGTTTTGGATTGCTCTGTGTTGTCTCAGCCTAATTGGAACCAACAAAGGGACGTTTATGCCACCCTACAGGTTCCCCATGCCTATCCAACTCAAACGCACAATCATTCCCACACAATGCTAAGGACTTAGTGCACCTTTCTCTCTCTTCATTTTCATTCTCCCTCATTTACCAGTCAGGCGCGCTCGTTCATTGGTCTCATACGTGGCGTAATTACCGCCGTTCATTGGTGTTTACGAGCTACATTCAACCGACCAGTGCTATTGGACCTTCACGAAGGGGCAATTATCTCTGTCATCCTGACAGCGACATAACTTGGTCCTCACCACGTGGCTAACTATAGCTGCCTTCACTTTAGCATTTCCCAACATTATCTCCAATCACCAAATAATATGCGGTTCCAATTAACCTAAACCCATATTTATGCCGTGACGATTGCTGAGAATGCAGCAGTGATTTCTGCGTTTCCGTAGACGAGCGCTTTACCGTCCCTTAAACTTCTCCTTCCAACCACCTCTTTCAAATAACCACAATGCTTCCGTTGCATATGCCCGGCTGCCTCTGTGCCCGCCCTCATTCATAGCCGCCTCCATTAAACTGTCCAGGACCCGCCCTTTCTTGACCGAACTCCACACACCCATAGCAATGGGATCATCCGCAGTCTTGCCCCATTCTCCATGACCCAGGCGGTAAAGAATTCGACCAAGAATCTGAAATGCCATGCATCGTTGGGCTGGAACTGCACTTCGCGCCAGGTGTGCAAGTTCTGCTACGGTGTATCCTGCAGCTTCTGGGGCATCACCGTGGTGATGCAAACCCTTGGAGGACGGGATTGAACGGCTGACTCGAGGCGAGAGGAAACGGCCCTCGAAGTCGAATCTTAATGCTGCAACAGGAATTTCGGGATGGGGATAGTATGATGAATCTTTATCCGCTGGACTGTTCTCAGTAGGTACAGGCGCCATCCAAGCAAGTTTACTCGGGTCGGCCGGGAGATTGGGAAAGTATTTCTCGTGAAGCGTGGCAAGAAAGTCTGGATCGGAGGGGTCGAGGTCGGGTAAAGAAGGGGGCGCTGGGAAATGGGTTGACTTTGGTAGATCAGTGATTGGGAACAAGTCAGAAGGAATCTGTGACGGCGCTTGGTCTTCGTCATAGTTGTCTGCAATCTTCTTGGATGAGATGGGCGCAGTTTCGGACGCGGGTTTTGTCGCAGGGGTTTCTGTTTCTGTAGGTATTTCAAAAGTGACCCTTCGCGCTGATGCTTTAGGAGGATCTGGTTTTGAGACATCCTCGATTTGGATATCAGGAGTGGGCTGTGATGGCTCAGATGGCTCAGGTATCTCGGACGGTGGGGGATCGAACGGAGAAGGACCGGTTGGCTCATCAATGTTGGCTCGCTGAAGTAGTTTTTGGATAAGGGCTGGATTCAAGCCACTCATGATATCTTGTTGCGCTTGGGCAATCTCTGCTGGAGTCATGCTGGCGATCTTTTGCTGGTTTTCTTGGTTGATGCGGGTCCTTTCGACTGCCTCAATGCCCGATTTGGGAGGCACAACCTGACTTTCAGCTAGAACGTCTTGATTCTGTGCCCAGGAACGGGCTGAAGGCTCTTCGCCGGCTGCTTGGGCTGCGCGTTGCTGCTTGAAGGCGGAGCCCCTCCATCGTCGTTTGTGCTGGGGAAACCCAGAGGAAGAGATGGGGTGGTCGTCGAATTTGACGGGCTTCTTCTCCTCGGTGTCTCGCTCTACAATGTCGCCGATGAGGAGCGAGGGGTCCATGGTGGGCGTGGTGATCTTGTCCTGGTCCTTATGACGACGTCAAAATGGCCAGGCTGACAAAGTCACCGTCACACTTTTTGGTTTTTGGTGGTGGAGTGGTGGGGAGAATCTGGAGTGGGGCAACAGTTTGTACGACCCCACATATTATTTTTCCATCCGTCGATGGCGGACCCAGCTGGATTCATGGGCTGGCACATGCCACGTGATCAACTGAGGCCGTAGTTAAGGAAGCGAGCAATTTGGCCAAGAAATTATTCGAGGCAGCTGAGCCCGTGGGATTTGAGTTGTAGGACCAGCTTCCCGTTGTGGAAATATGGATGCAGTCCAAGGATTTGCTAGGGTCGGGTAGCATGAGGCCATAATAAATTGCGGGCTGGATTCGTCGCGCAAATTTTGGTCACCAGTGCTTGAATTCCTGAAACGCGAGCACGGGATTTTGTCGGCTTTTTCTAGGGACAAAGTCAGAAACGATTGCATAATGATGCTGTCAATACATTGGCCTCAAAGAGCATGGCACCAACGCCAAAGCGAAAGCCTTGTCGTTATGGAGACAACTTTAAAAATTAATTTCCCGCGTTGTGATTAATTCGCTTTCATATTCCTTCACAAAGGTCTTATTAATCTCTGCCGCAGCGTTCCGTTCCGGGGATGAGAAATCTTGCACCGCCACAGATTGATTGGGGTGCCGGGTGCATTAGCGCCGATCGACCCCTCGTCTTCCTTTCGGAATTCCAGAAACAGACCGCCACAGGGGTTGTTTGATACGTATCCTGTACTCCGCGGCCGGGGGGCGGTAAAAACACAACAGCCCAACATGGGGGTGCCGCCATTTCAATAGTGTGAGACATAATTGTGAACACTCCTAGTTTTATTGGCCCAAGGCTTGGCAGACGATATTCACTGGAAGTGTTTCACAGCAACCTCTCTTTCCCGCAGTGAAACTGTGCGGGGCAGAGAAGCGAACTCGGATGCGCTGATTGCTAGACACAGGAAGTGTGTAATGCATGTATTGGCCGCAGCGAATCAATGACGAATGATTATTGTTTCTGGCCTGTGGCTGATATGCAGTGTGCAACCTTGTAAGCAAATGAGAAGCGGATAAAAGAAATCACATCACCTTTTTAATCAGAAATCATAACTAACTTTGGATTCACATACTTTTTTTTTGTGTGTCACAGCGTATCAATTGCCGACCTCATGTTATACGACGGACGCTGGGACCCCCATGTACGACAGGGTTGTCAGCAAGGGAGCAGGTGACGATCACACAGGTTTGGACGATGGCGCGGGAAAACTACCCCAAAGGGCGTGATGCGGGAGGGAGTTCATGTGATTGGGTATGTGTAATCACCAGCGACGCCGAGGAGCTTTTGGTGGTGATGACAAGTCGCCAATTTTATTTTATTTTATACATTTGCGACAAGGAGACGCGTGGTGTCTTATTTTTCTATTCCGTTGTAACCCATCAATCACTAATTGAGCAGGTACGTACCGGTCATAGCCACATGGAGTTACCGAGAAAACTCAGTGTGGCTGGCCCGGGCTTGCCCTGGCTGCACCCGCGCTTGTTGGCTTTAGGACGCTAGATCCTTGTCGGCATGCCGCGCCTAAGCTTGGTTCAACGTTCACGGAAACAGACGAGGAAGCTCGCTGCACAAGGGCGCCGCAGGGAAGACCAAGGGTGCAATAGGCCCCCCGCCCCTCCGCTAGTGGGCTCTTTCAACTGTCGGGACGCCTTTAGGGCCTTGTCACTCACTCTACAGGTACCGGTCCGAGGTACCTGGCGTCCTGGCGTCCTGGCGCTCTGGATCAGACGCAGACTCACGCGGCGGCCACTCTGTGTCCTTTTGTACATGGTACCTCGCCTGTGTTTATTCTTGGTCCCCGGCTAGCCCCACGTTGAGGCACGCTTACCCACTCACCCGCGCCCCCGACGCACCCAGGCCTCTCTCGCAGCACGTCGGACCAGGCCATGTTTGTTGCACGTTGCCAGTTTGGGGAGCTTTGTAGGCTGTCTGTCTCTTCGGTTGGCCGTGTTGGCCTTGGGATTATGGCCCCGAAAGTGTCTGAAGGTATCCTGTCCGTGCTTTGTCCTGAACTCTCACACGGCTTTATTCTTCCAATTGCCAGCCGACACTACCACCACTACCGCTAAACCCGATATCTCGCTCGATTGTCGCCTCGTCTTGTCTCGTCTTGTTGTTGTCGTCGTCGTTGTACACTTGGCCAGCGCACGCCCCCGGTCAGGCCGCCCACCCCTCTCCTTGCTTGCCCAATCCGTCCGGCCCATCTGATGCCGTATCAAATGCAACCGACGGTCTGGTCTGAGGCAAACGATGGCGTTGTTGCTCTCCTCGTACATCCGGAGCATAGCGTCATGCAGTATTGTCTCGTTGCCTCCCTCGTCGCTATGCTGTCCCTTCCCATGCATGCTCAAGTTGTTTCCGCGCACACCCCCCCTTTCCTTTTTCCTCTGCTTTTCCCTTCTCGCTTTTCCAATGTCCCCATCCCCATCCCCCGTCCCCATCTTGAGTCCACATCCACAATCAACCCCTTCGACCCTTGGCTGATGACCATCCACCCGCCCCAAAGGTCCGAGGCTGATGTTTAATTCGCGTTTAATAATAAATTTCCCATTGCCAGAATCATGCTGGTCCCCCCTCCCCCCTCTCGTTTCCTCGTGCCCGTGTCGTGCGCGCGCAGCATGTAGTAGTCGCATCGAGCAGCAAAGCAGTTGGCTTGCCCCGTTTTTCCCCTTCCCGCCAGAAAATAAGAAATGTTGTCGTCCCGAAAAAAAAACGTAGCCATCCCCATTTCCCTTTTCCTCTCCCTTTTCCCTTCCTCCCACCTCTTCTCAACCTTTCCCACCTGCATTTTTTTCCTCACCAACAGCACCGCGTAATCCGGTCGCATCAGCTCCAATTCATCAATTCGGCATCCTTGCCATATCTGCACCATCGCAAGATTGCCACCATCCGCTGCGCCTGGAGCTGCAGCATAGGCCGCTGTCCTCGAAGCAACCTCGGCCTCTTTTTTCCGCTCGCGCAACCCGCGTTCGCAGTCGTCGTCGCCCGACTCAGCGTTGTGAGGCTATTCAGAGTCGCAGCTCCACCACCCACCTGTCCCAATTTCTGGCCACTCACAGACCGCCGACGTTCCCGACCGCGCAGCCCATCCCACTCGCCCACTGTACTTCGTACCTGACCAAGCCCCGGCGATTGTGCAGCGCTGTACTCCGTACCTTCCCCAGGTAATTCTACTGAATAGGCCCAAGCGGTTGCAGCCAACCACCAACCACCAGTTGAACCACCACTCAAATCGCCGTCCAATCAGCCATCCACTCGTCTAATTCTATTCCTGCTCTGTCCCTCTCTTCTCAACGCCGCCTCGTCTGAATCACCAACGCCAATCGTGCACGTCACCCTTTCGGGCGTTTTTTAATTTAAATAATCTTTTTTTACTTCCTTTGCTGCCCATGGTTACTGTTTTCGGATCTTGCCACTAGTCTCTAACACGCTATCCTCCCAAAGGAGGAGCATTGGCGCCCTTCGTCGTCGGGTGCATCACCCCCATCCTACAATACTTCCTGTTCCTGATCGTTCAATACCGCGATTGGCAACACGTTAATGTCGCGATACGATTCCTCCGCCGGGGAGCTCTCCTCGCCGCCTTCGGGGTCTTTGTCAGAGCCAGGCTCTCCGTCGCGACAACCCGCCCGTCGCGCCCAGAACGACATGATGGGTGACCAACATGACCACCAACAAGGTGATCAGCCGCCACCACCTCCGCCGCCTCCTCATACTGGCAGTGGCCCTGCTAAGAAGTATGTCTTGATCGACAACAAGTGGGTGCAGCTGACTGCTGCTGGTGTGCCACGGAAGAAGCCTGGCCGCAAGCCTGGGTCTGTGGTAAAGCCTAAGAACGGTGATGGCTCCGACGTCTCCAAGGCTGCTCGCAAGCCACGAAAACCTCGCGATCCGAATGCCCCCCCGATGCAGCGAAAGCGTAAGATCGCCTCGGCTGGTGACACCGACACCGACGTTCCTTCCGATTCCAAGTCGCTCGTTGCTGCCTCGCGTCAGCCACGTGTCTCGGACGTCTCGAATATGACGGCCTCGTCACCCGCTCAACCACAACACCATCATCAGATCGAACAGCGTTATTCTCCCAAGATTCCCAAGCGAGAGCATTTCCCGGGCTCAATGCAGAGCATCTTGAACTCCGATCCGCCAACACAACCCCCGCCCCTGTCTTCGCCGCCCACCAGCACTGCGGTTCCCGTGCGCACAAGTGGCCAAAGCTACGACCCAATCCGTGGCAAGATCGACCCTGTCCGCGAATCAATGGTTTCTCGCGACCCCTATGGATCCAACGCCGGCTCCCCCAGAGCACCGTCATCGCAGATGCCCAACAGATCCCCTACAATTGCTAGTTTGATCCAGCCCTCGGCTCCCTCTACTGTGTCGCCAAAGCAATCACATAGCACATTTCAACCTCCCTCGACGCAGTCACGTTTCCAAGCTCAAGAAGCTTCTCTCCCTCCATCACCAGTCCGAGGATTGTCAACGCCTACACCCGTGGGACGTCCCTTAGCCCCAGCTCCAGTTCCTTCTTCAGCACCAGCACCAGCACCAGCATCGGCCTCGGTACCAGAAGTGAACAAGACGCAGCCTCCACCCCCCCCTGTACTACAGCGACCTGTGATAAAGGAGTCGAATTTCACCACCATCTCTAATGGACCCGTCAAAAAGGTTTCTCCCAAACAAAAACCCAACACTGGTGTCTCAACTCCAAAGACGGATAATTTAGAAGACTTTCAGGAAAGCGAGGGACGGTCTATTCTTGACTTTGGGAGAGCGAAGCCTGGCGAGGAACAGCAAACACCTA
The DNA here is from genome assembly GCA_020623695.1 of Calonectria henricotiae. NCBI lineage: Eukaryota > Fungi > Ascomycota > Sordariomycetes > Hypocreales > Nectriaceae > Calonectria > Calonectria henricotiae. The sequence goes on along the minus strand of JAHVYB010000032.1, from coordinate 200,134 downwards.
CCATTCTCCTTACGATTCCGATTCAGCAGGGAGAGACGAACAAGTATGTCAATTTTATGCGCATGGCAGAGGATCGCTATGGATGGGACGCGTTGCACCCGCGTCTCGCCGCCAATCGCGACCGAAAGGCTCGAATTGCTGCAGCCGCTGCCTCTCTAGAAAAGGCCGAATCTGGCCGAGAGTCTGGCGATGAGATGTCGGTGGATCTTTCCGATGGCGAAGCCAGCAACCCAGAAAATGGTGGCACTAGCGGCCCAGACGCCCAGGCAAAACCTAAGAAAAAGCGCAATTTTAAGGAAGACCAATACGACGTGGACGATGACTTCGTAGATGATTCAGAACTCCTTTGGGAGGCACAAGCAGCCGCCAGTCGTGACGGATTCTTTGTATACTCGGGACCCTTGGTACCCGAGGTAGAGAAACCCGCAGGAGGGTATGTGTCTTTTGATTCTAGCTTACTTGACAGATTCGTTAACATGATTATAGTCACGATGGCCCTCCCAAGCGCGGCCGTGGCGGTCGAGGCAGCCGAGGTGGTGGTCGGGGTGCTTCGGCTCGTGGCGGAGCTGGGTCTGGTCGTGGTGGCGGACCTGGTTCTCGTGGTGGTTCTATCACTAGAAAACCTCGAATCACCAAGTCGGAAAAGGCTCAACGTGAGCGCGAAAAGGCTGAACGGGAAAGCATGTTGTCTAAAACGCCCAGCCATGGTTACTCACTTCAACCTACCACACCCTCATTCGCAGTTAGCGAGTTGGGTGCTTGAAACAGAGATTTCGATTGAGAAAGAGATCACGATCAGGCCGATGAAACTGAAAACAAATCGACCACTACGATGAGCCAGAAAATGCTTCTCGGGAGGCCTAATATGCTCCACAAACACAACCGGTCGTTTGGACTGTGCATAGCAAGTCAGCTCCTCTTTTTCTTCCCTTGTTCACACTTTTTGCCAAAGAGCGCACTAGTTGATGAGATGACTATCTCTCTTTTTCACAAATTTCTTTTTCTTTCCTTTTCTACGTCCGCATCTTCCACATTATGGAACATAGCTGGCCGACACAGCTTATACTTGGACTTGGCTTTTGGAACTTGTTGGAGAATTGGCGCGTTGTGGTAATTTTCACATGTACGGGGAACCAGGCTCGAATTCCGGCGTTTTAGGGGAGCGGATGTCATGACAGGGAAGATGGAATTGGACTTTGTGTGAAGGACAAGTCCACTATTACTGCTTCTCTTTTTTTCTTCTTTTCAACTCGTTTTCATGTTAAAAGACAAAGATGGAGGACAAAGAAAGGATGTGGCGCCGAATCATTTGGGGGTTGTTTTTTTTAATCCTCTTGGAAGGTAGAGAAGTAGAATAGGAGTTGATGATATGTTAAGATGACTGGCAAATACGTCCCTTTTGAACCCCTCTATTCCTCCCCAGGGTGGATGTGAAATGCATGGCGATTTTGGACTGGTCATGCATTTCAAGATTTGAGACTCAGTGTTAGTGGGGCTGGGTTAATGCCATTCAAAGTAATCACCACATGTTGGGCGCTCATATTGTTAGGTATATATCATTATCTCTCCACGTAACTCTGAGAAGACAAAATAGGCCTCCGACAGGTCTAATTGTTATCCCATGCGTTCTTTCCCACATGTGGTTCATTGCATCTTCTTGACAGCCAAGGCATTGGGTGAGATGGGTAACTCGTATCACAAAAATCCATCCCGCTGGAAGAAACAGGCGCTTTTCCTCTCACTTGCCGATTTTGCACTACTCCATACACTCATTCCATCGCTCTCTCGGATTTCCTTCCTCTTAACGAACCCCATTCCGCCACTTTCCACGTCATCTATTTCAATCACTTTGATTCTGCTCGTATAGGCATGAAATCTCATGCCAGGCTAAACTCGGGAACCTCGCCCATCTCATTAGTCGGCTGGCCTCCAAGCTTGTACGAGGCGCGCCAGCGGAGCTTGGCTGAGTCAACTTTCTGGGCGTGGTTACCGGAGTGCCAGATGACAACGCCCTGAGTAATGCCTCTATTCTGGTTGGGAGCCAGATCGCGGCCGGTCTGGGTTTGGAGTTGAAGTTCATAGCCCTAAGGCGAGCAGTTAGCAAACCAGAATGTCATCCTCAAGGGTTTCCCTTCCATTTTTGCTTACCTTTGTGACAGCAAGTTGGTAATGAAGCTCGCCGATGGGCTGGGCTGTCTTGTTGGAAAAGGCAAAGGAGATGCTGATGGCATTGGGGGTGGCAGGGTTTCGGTTGGCAATCATTTCGATACGTAGGTTTGTATCGCTGACTGTGGCTTGGTGCTGCTTGGGCTTGACGGGCTCAGGGGGGAGAGCAGATGAAAAGTTCCACTCATCATCATCGTTGGATGCGGCGGGGGCGGGTTGAGGAGGAGCAGGGGAAGCTCGGTGAGAGCCGCCCAGGGGAGAAGCAAGGGCTGCAAAAGGATCTGACGCGGGTTGCGGGGGAGGGGCATGGGCGGACTGCTGTTGAGGAGGGAGCTGGGGAGTCGAGGATTGAGAGACGGCCTGAGAGGCGAAGCCGGGGAATTGCGAGAATGGAGGAGTTTGGGTAACGGAACCCTTGGCCGAGTTGTCCTGGGTCATAGACGATAGTAGGGCAGGGCCGGGGATGTCTGAGAATGCGAGTTAGCTACACGGCATAATTGGCCACATGCGGGGAGACATACTCTGGTTTGCGCCGAATCCGAGGGCAATGTTGCCGCCCTGTCCAAAGCTGCTCGATGAACCGCGGATATCCAGGCCGAGGAGGTCGTTCTCGATGCCTGCGGCACTGGAAGGCGCGGGAGAGGCGCTTGTGGATGCACCATTGCTTCCATTGGGAGGCACAGGCTCAGCATCGAAGTCAATTAGAGATAGTTCGTTGGCGGCGCTCGATGAAGCTGCAGCATTGCTTGAGGTTGATGGCGGGGGAGCCCCAGCAGCGACCTTGGCAGCTCCTTCAAGGTCACCCTTTTTCATGAGTTTATATCGTTCAACGGTGCGGTGTATGCTGTCATTGATTTCCAAGAGCTTGGCAACGGCCTCGTGGTCCTCCGACTCTTCCTCGCACATCTTTTGGATCTTGGGTTGGGCGCTCTGCAGGGCAGCAGCTAGCTCAGCAAAGACGTCACCGTCTTGCATCTTGTCGCCCTCTCTGAAAGCCTCCAACCGCTCCTCCAGCAGACGGGCCTTGGCCTGGATTTTGCCGACCTCCTCGGCGGCTTTTGCGCGGTAATCAGTCTTGGTTCGGGTATCGTAGCCAGCCATGATCTTCATGAGGCGGTTGGCTTCTTGTAGGTCTTCGGGGGTGCCGCGTCGGATGAGCTCCTGCAGCTTTGCCGAGTGAGCCTCACGCTCCTCCTCTTCCATTTCTTCTGCGGACTTGAGATTCTATACATGGTAGGTTCTGAGGTCAGTATACATGGCCTTTTGGCGGGGGTGGGGGTGTTCTTTTCGAAGTGGCGAGTAGACTTACATCACTTGGATTGAGGACGGCAGCATCCTCTCTCCGCATCTCGGGAAAGACGTAACCCTTGTAGCTCAGTAGACGGTGCATGTCCCTGATGAAGCCCAGGTCTTCTTTGTACCTGCTCGTCTCGCATATCGTGCCGCGCCACTCCTCGATGTGCTCGAGGATCTTGGACTGGACGCGGGTGGGACGGATGGGTGGGCGCTCGGGGAAGCGGCGGACGAGCTCATTGAGGAACTCCTTTGTGCTGATCTGGAGGTGGAAGGGGTAGCCGCAGTTCTTGACGCAAATATCGAGGAGGTTGAGGGCGAGGAGGGCGACATTGGGGTTGCGGTGATTGATGTAGCTGACAATAGCGGTGGCGGTCTCGCGCGGGGTGCTGCCCTTTTTGGAGTTGATGAGGTCCGAGATCTCGAGATTGAGGGCGAGGTTGGGCTCGTAGTTTTCGGGGCTGCATGCGGCCTGGATGAAGCGCTGGAGCTGGGACGGGGCGCGACCGCTGTAGTCGCCCCAGCGGTCGCGAGCGGCGGCGCGGGCGCTTGCGGCTTCCATGGCGGAAACTTCGGTAGGCGGAAGGTAGGTGGAGGTGGAGGAGGGGGAGGAGGAGGAGGAGGAGGACAGGGGGGAAGTGAGGTGAGCGAGAGGGACGGACAGCAAGCAAGCAAGGTGAAGCGATCCCCGGCTCGGAGCTGCTGGCGGAGGTGAGCTGGAGGGGAGAGAGTGTGAAGCGGGGCGGCTCGCCGGGGAAGGCTGCAGACGGGACAGCGAGGCAGAGAGACAGGGAGACAGGGAGACAGAATGTGACAGGGGTGTTGTCGATTGGTGATTGGTGAGAGCGGTGATTGATTGATGCGGCGAGGGAAGCTTGGGAGAGAAGAAGAAGAAGGACTAGGACGTCAACATGACGGTGCTAGATCTGTAAGTATCTTCCGGGTAATGAGTATTTGATGATTCAGAAGGCAACAAGAGGCATGGCCAAGTGCACGCTTGGGGGGCGCTCGCGCAAGGCTGCAGCGAAATGGCTGGAAGGGGTCTGATTTGATTTGTGGTGTCTGATGGCCGTCCCAAAGGCCACTATCCGGACACGCTGTGCACTAAGAGAGAGTGGATTGCCCGATGTCGTAGTTCCTGAGAGACGCACCCCAATAGGCCTAGCGCTACCTTATGGCAGGACCTGGCAGGGTTTGGTAGGGCCTGGCAAGCCTGGCACGCCGCTGCCCCTCCCTCCCCTCGTGGCGCTCAGGCTGCCCGTTGCCACTAACCTGATCCCAAAGCAACCCAAGCTTTCGGCCATTTGGCGGCATTTGACCAATACGGGCCAACACTGGGGGAAGGATGCTTCACGCCGGCTGTCCATGATTTATTTGGCCTCCTCCTCCTTGAGAACGCTTGCGGAGAGCCTGAGGGTTTCGCGTCCGAACCCAATCGCGCCGAGCTTTTGTATGAAACAGATGGCCAGCTGGATATGGGAACAAAGTGCCGAGAGTTACGATGTGGCGGATAACTAGTATCCGCTTACTTGGGCGTGGCCCTTTCTCTCTCTCTCTCCTGTTCTATTTCTCTCTTTTTCTCTCTCTCTGGGGTGTAGGGCGAGGCGAGGCAAGGCGATTCGCGCCCACTATCAGCAAATCGCCAAGTCACATAAGCTCACACTTACCGAAAAACCCGCCCTGGCAATCGCTCTTTCGGAAAAAACTCCAAACTCCCCTCCCGCATCTAGTCCCAAAGCAATGGCATGGGCTTGTCTTCCCTCTTGCTTGTCCCACCATCCATGGCCTGACAACCACTGATACCACTGTAAATAATACGACACAGCGAATAGAATCCCGCAATAAGGGAGCGCGCTAGCGGGCAGCATAGCCCCCTCCCGAGCTTCCTTGTTGGTTACCCGCAGGTGCACATCGACCTGGAAATATTGTCAAATCAAGAAATGCCCGTTTTAGCTATGGGCTTCTTGCTTCTCTATATTAGACCGTGATGGCTTTCCTTTCCGACCTTTCCCTGCCTGTACGGCCTCGTATTTGCTCGACCAGCTTGCCCTTTTGCCATCATCATACGTCCTTTTAATGACAACCATCCCCCCCCCCTCGTCTCGTCTCAAATGACATGCTCAGCCAGTCTCCTCAAGTTGCAGCGCCAAAAATCCCTTCATGCCTGAACTATGAAGCGTCTATTTCAGATCTCAAGGAACAAGCCCAACGCTGGGAGTGGCCCTTCTGCCTTGACACTGCCCCCCTCGGGCTTCGTCTTTGTCGACAACCCCCAAGGAGTGCCCGCGGCTGTTTCTGAGCTTTCAAGTGCCATTGAGAGTGCCATTGATCAAATTAACATAAACTGTGAGTCGCTAATCTGCCTTGCCCATCAACCTTCTTCTCCACTAACAGAAACCCTGCCCACGGCCCAGCCGACTTGAACCCCCCACTTAAACAGCTGGTTCATGGCCTGGACCGAGAAGGATCTACTTACGATAACTCCAAGGCGAGAGAAAGACCTCCAAGTGTTGAGTGGAAATGGTAAACAAAACAAGCGTCTCCGGATCTTCTGGCTCCTTACATCGACTGACCGTGCCTCATCAACCAGTTCGCGAGCAAAGGCCCAGCTCGTGTTCATCACCTGGAAGTGTTCTCAGGGAGCCTACAATACTGCCAGGGACCCAGTCAACACGCTGGATTACACGATTCAGAGTGACTTTGTCGAAACGCCCTCCGTGGGCGCGGGAATCGAGGCATGGACTTCTACTCTGATTTGTCCCAAAGCCGACACAACCCTGGATAGCGAATACCTCCCGGTCCTGGTCGTCTCCATCCAAGGCAGCCCTAGTAAAATGGACCATGTCCTCAACCCAAACGACAAGCCGAGGGATGCAAATCACTTTATTGTATGGCGCCCAATGAGATACCTGGACGTCGCTTTCCGTTTGCTGACCCATATCTTAGAACCCCGGTTTATGGGGCGGTTCGCAGCCTCTTGCTCATGGTGGCTTCCTCAACGCCGCCGAAGCCATGAGCCATGGTGTATCACAAAAGATCCAAAGTTACCTCGAAAGCCCAGGGCAGCGGGCCAAGCATGTGTTAATCACTGGCCACTCCGCAGGCGGAGCTGTGGCATCGCTTCTCTTTCTCCATTACCTTTCTAAGACGGATCTGGGTAAAGAGCTCACTTAAGGCTGTCCATGTTGATCACACACTAACAATTATTTAGCCAAAAGGGCAAGATTCTCTTGCATCACCTTTGGCTCTGCGCCGTCAGTCACGACACCAATTGACCTATCGAATTACCACCAATCCTCCAACACACCAACCATTGCTCTAAACATCATTAATGAATTCGATTTGGTGAGCCGTGCCGACAGGCCATACATAATGTCACTTGTGAATCTTGTCCGATCTGTCTACGGACATCGCCCAATACCTCTAGTTGAGGATGCGACCGCATACGACAACGACAAAGACGAAGGTGGAGCGCTGGATGATTCTCCGAGCAGCAAAGGCAAGCAGTCCAGCATCGGAGATGATTGTGTGGCCTTGATGAGCCGGGATTTTGCGTCGACCGGCCGCAACATTTGGCCAGTTCCCAAGCTCTTTTACCATCACGTTGGTACAAGAGTGGTGCTCATGATGCGCTTGGGCGAGGACGAGATCCAGCTGAGGGTCGTCGAAGTGCCGGCGAGCGGGTTTGAGAAGCTCCTGTTTTGCAGGCTTTTGGTTCACGGATGGGCGTCCTACTCTGAGAGGGTTCAGCTGATTTACGACGGCGTGTTTAATAAGCGAAAAGGATGGACAGGAAAGGAATCTCAGGTGCCCATTGTCCCCGATGTTTTGGGGAGGTTGTATTAGAAAGCTAATGACTCTGACGACTCCATCATGATCCGGCATGTTACGGCGTGTGTGAATATTCCCGGACCTGAGGTGAAGGGCTGAGCAAGGGACTCCTCGGTTAATGGCATGTTTAGTAGTTGTATTATTGCTGGGGTAAAGCTTTGTTTGCCTTGGGTCCTATTTTTTTTATTTTTAGTTTTACGTTTGGGGAACGCTCCAGGAGGCACTCGTATCTCAAAACGGGATCTGTTCCACAAGACAGAAGTATCTGTGAAGACCCTTGGCAATAGCCGACGGTTCAAGCTTGTGATGGTTTGTCGTGTCCCACATCTGAAAGTGGCCCCTCGGTACAGCAACGGGCTGTCGGCCCGACGGCGGGGTTGACAAATGACTCGTAATCCATTTGATGTCATAAACCGTGGCGCCAGGGGAAAGACGGGGTTTCCCGTTGGTGGCTGCTTTTGGATAGAGGCGCTAGTCTGCGGTGACTCGAGGAACACGAGGCTCTGGCATGTGGTGGTCAATCGGGAAGAGGGGGATGCTAAATGGAGGCCTGGACTTTGCTTAAAAACGACGGGAAATCGCCATCTTCTTTCACCACTTCTCTCTTTTTTATTCACCGTGCATTAGTGCATTGGCTTAACCAAGCCATGGCTGGAAGCACGCAGGTAGGGATGGCAATAAGGTTTGATGCTTGTCAACTCGGTCTTGTCTGGGGTAATAAACATTCCCCCCCCTTCATTTATTCATTTCAATTTTTTTATTGTAAACACAACCAGCGTGGGGCATCGTTATTGTGCCAATCCACTGTGAAACATTATGGCGCCGTGGCCTGAGTGCTTTTGTCGAACCTGCGTGAACGCAATTGCGGCCCTGGGGAGCCAATTGCCTTGTGTGGTCCAATTTGCTGTGCAGGCAGTCAACCGATTGGCTGACTCTTGATGCAAGAAAATCAACACCCCTTTACCAGGGTGAGAGGCATAGCTCATCTCGGAAAAAAAAAAAAAAAAAAAAACCACTACATCCTTGGACTTAATCCTCCTTTTCCGTGGGGACATGACTTGGTGCCGGGAGCCATCCCCCCCCCCCGTTCTATTTCTCTCAGCTGACAAGAAGAGAGAAAAGGGAGAAACTTAAACTTAAAAAAAAAGAAGAAAAAAAGAAGAGTGATGCGTTAGTCATATTACTATGCACTGCAACTCTGTCGCCTAAAACGACGAGTTAGCAACTAGGATTAGCATCCTAATTTCTTTACGGCCGCTAGCCGCCGCCTGGCTCCTCGTTTCATGTTTGGATCTGGGCGCGCCTGCCTCAGACTGGATGGGGGCGCAGTGCGTTCGGGCGGATATTCTTCCACCCGATTTGGTCACCAACATGCAACGCTTCTCCTCAAGCAACATCGCGTGTTGACGCTCTTCATTTTGGACTGGAATATCGATCTTGCATCCCATTCGAGGTGCGGAATACCGACAATCAGAGTAGCCCTTCTTTTCCCTGTAAACAATTGCTGGTCATCATGAGGCTCGGGAACAGGTCGGTACCGAGCCTCATCCGCTTCATATGCCATATCCCTACCGCCCTCATTGGCATATGGTCCACGACATTTTGGGACAAGGGCGTTTCCATGCCCGGGTTCTACAACAGAATCCCTAACTCGCACAATATTCTGAGAGGAATCCTCGTGACAGGAATCGCGGTTTGTGCCACTGGCCCCTCCCCCCCTTCTAAATCCAATCCCTTTTAGTTCTGACGTCACACCTTCTCCAGGGGTGGATGATATTCGGATGGAACATGATCATGATCATCCCTTCAACAAAAGTGAAAGGTCTCTCTCTAGGCCTCATTGGAATGGTGGACCTTGCGCTAGTGTGTATGCTCGTCATGGGAATTCTCATACAGGCATTCAATCTTCCCTTGACCTACCCGGCCTGTGATGATGACCTCCCAGGCCATGGCTCGCTGAAATGGCCCGACGGTACGCGGACAAGCATCTTTGACGAGACTTCTCGGCAAAACTGCCGCGCCATGGTCCGGAACTGGGCGTTTACAATTACCGTCGCGTAAGTTGATTTCAAATGCGGGATCTGAGAAGGTTGCTAATACCCAAGAATAGAGTCCTGTTATTGATATGCGCTTTGATCAACATACGGATAGGCTTCAAAGAAGCTCGTGAAGAAGCTCGGATGGGTCAAGCTAATGCTACAGACGCAAAGCTTATCGAGAATTGGAAAAGGGTCAAGGGTTGGGTGGGTATGGGGGGCGCCCACCGCGATCCAGTAGATGGGGCAAGCAAGCCCAATGTATCTGAAGAAGAATCAGTCGGCCTGATGAGCCGTGGCCCGGATACCGACGACGTGGAATTGAACCGACCGGCACCAAAGGAATCGGAGGACAAGGCTGATTAGTGCGAGGAATAGGTATGAAGGATAGGCCCAGGTGGCTACGATTGAAGCTACCGTCAAAGCAGGCTGAAAAGAAGGCCATGCCATGTATCAATAATAAATAGAGGCTAAGAAAGCATAGATAACTAATGGTTCTCGCGTTATGATTTTCTGGAGTTGGATTTTGTTTACCAAAAACAAGAGCGATATATACGAGCGTCGCAAAGTCAAGTTTACAATGGGGTGTCATTTACATGTTCTAGTTGTATTTTTATTCTTATTTTCAATGCATCTACTGAATGGGCTCTAATGTCTCATTGGCCTTCAAAAATCCCAGGACTGCGTAGGAAGATATGCCTGACGCACTACACCGCCGACTTGTTCACAGCTTGCCAAAACTGTCCTTCTATGCAGCGGCCCGAGGATGGAAGGTGAGGATGTACAACAAACATGTATTTAATTGCGGATGCAGAAACTGAGAGGCGATTTTGAGTGCGGAGGGACTCTAACTCAGGCCAAGATGTATTCAGGCCGAGAGATGCAGCCTGGTATTCGTTTTATAGACAGTAAGTAGGATTGTCGCATCCGGCGCAGGACTTGAGTGACCACAACTCGCGGGTGGCGCTGGGTGACTCAGCCACATTTTAGCCCCTCATTGCCCCTCGCTCAGTTTGCAACCCCACCATGAATAAGTCTTGTTGATGAGCATAGACAAATTCTCCAAGAAAAAACCCCAATTCACATATGGCCATTTTTTTTCTTTCCTTTTTACTTTTTATTTTTAGTTCTCTTGCGCCTCCCACACGCCCCGCTTGATAAGGCGTAGAAGGTGTTTGCCACTTCAGACATACCGGGCTTACGGTACAATCGACATGGTTCGACACAAGAAAGATTTCAACCCAAAGGGCAAAAGAGGCGGCTATAGTGGTGGCGGCCCGCGTAGAGCCCCCCCCCGCGATAACGGCGATGGTCCGTCGGGTCGCCCTGCCTTCAAGGCCGCCTGCTGGGATCTCGGCCACTGCGACCCCAAGCGCTGCTCGGGCAAGAAGCTCATGAAGCTCGGCATGATGCGCGACCTGTATATAGGCCAGCGCCACAACGGCGTCATCATCACGCCCAACGGCAAGCACACAGTCTCTCCCGCCGACCGCGAACTGCTTGACCAGTACGGCGCCGCCGTCGTCGAGTGCTCATGGGCCCGCACCAAAGAGATCCAGTGGAACAAGGTCGGCGGCAAGTGCGAGCGCCTGCTGCCCTACCTCGTCGCCGCCAACACTGTCAACTATGGAAAACCCTGGCGCCTCAACTGCGTCGAGGCCCTCGCCGCTGCCTTTTATATATGCGGCCACCCGGAGTGGGCCGAGCAGATCCTCGAGCCCTTTTCCTACGGCCCCTCGTTCCTCAACATCAACTCGACCCTGCTGAAGCGCTACGCCGCCTGCGCCGACGAGGCCGAGGTGAAGAAGACGGAGGAGGAGTGGATGGAGCAGTTGGAGAGGGAATACGCCGAGAGCAGAGAAGAGGGAAACGACGATATGTGGACCAGCGGCAACACCAACAGAAGAAGGCTTGACACCTCTGATGACGAAGAAGACGAAGAAGACGACGAAGACGACGATGAAGACGACGAGGAGCGTGACAGCGATAATGAGAGCATAGACGGCATATATCTGGGCAAGAAACCTCCAAAGGACCCTCGACCAGCCGAGCCAGAAGACGAAGACAAGGATCCTTACGCAATATCTGACGACTCAGACGACGACGACGCTGACATGGCCGAGATCCGCCGCAAGGTCCTCGCCTCCAAGACGTTTGCCAATCCCAACCCCAACGACGACGACGACGACGACTCCTCGCGCAAAAAGCCCACCACCATCCCCGCGCCGCAACCGCAGCAGGGCCGCTTCAAGCCCGATTCCGATGCGGAGCCCGACTCGGACAATGGCGACGAGGACGATGAGGACGACGAGTTTGACAACATCATCTCCGCCACGCCTGTCACGGATCGCATCGGCCTCAACAAGCTGGAGAAGGAGCGTTCCCGCGCTGCCATTACGACAAAGACATTTTCGTCGAGTTACACTTCGGCGTCAGGCAGAGGATGATATTTAGGGGACATGGAGATGAACCGACAAAAGGGGGGGATTGTTGGGGGAAAAGAATTGAAAAAAAGAGAAAGGCATCTCTGACTTAGTTTAGAAGGGGGAAAGGAATCATCATGAAATAAAAGAGCATTCCTCCAATGGCCATGTTTATGGTATATCATGTAGTTACGAAATAGAGCTGGTTTGTTTTTATTTTATTTTCAATTTGGAATGTCCAATTTTGATGCGAGCCGAACAAATAAATTGATGTAATAGTATTGAGATTGGGTTTTAACAGTCTACATCAATCCTCTCTTTGATGCTATCAGTTCTATCCCTTGTTCCTTCGCCCGCCTAAAAATACACGACTTTTGATACAACTCATATATATATATGCATGTGTATATATATAAATATGACCAACCCGAGCTGAAGTGAAGCCAAGCCGTCACATGCCCAAATCAAGATGCTCCAGTAAATGTCGCCGCCTCCCTTTTTAGTACAATGCCTCGTCTCTTACATTATTACTGTTTTTACAAGTATCGTTTTTCTTCGATAATTTCATAGGTTTGTATCTGGTCATCGGCCTGAAGGTCTTGGAAGCCCTCAAAGCCAATACCACATTCGCTGCCCTTGCCCATCTCCATGACGTCTTTCTTGACGTGCTTGAGCGTGTCAATTTTGCCTGGGAAAAACAGTTAGCAACAGTTTTATAAACCCGGGCAACCAGGTTTTCAAAGCCAAGCAGAAGAAACTTACCATCATAGACAACCTCCCCGCGACGCAGCACCTTGACCAACGATGTTCGTTTAATGGCCCCGTTGCGGATTCTGCAGCCTGCAATGTTCTTGTTGACACGCTTCTTGAGGTTAATGGAGAAGACCTGCAGGACATCAGCCTCACCAAGGACACGGTGAGTGATGGTCTTGGGGAGAAGGTCCGATAAGGCCTCCTTGATCTCGTCGTGGACGTGATAAATGACGCCATGGTCGATGATGCGTACTTGGTTCTCATTGGCGCGATGGCGGATGTGTGGTGGGATGGCATTGTTGAAGTTGACAATGATACTGTTGGATGTTGCAGCATGATCAACATCGTATTCCGAGATGGGGCCAACCGATTGGCGCAAAATCTTGGTTTGCACTTCATTGTTACCAATTTCCTGGACTGTACCGCTAACCGCTTCGACAGAACCAGCCACATCAGCCTTGATGATGAAGGTCTGGTATTTGATGGTAGGTTCTTCGGTTTCCGCTACCACGGTGCCCGTTGCTTCTGCTGCTGCCGCTGCCTCTTCCGCGGCAGCCTTTTCGCGAAGTCGCGACTCCTGTTCCGCGAGTTGAGCAGAGCTCTCCTCGCGGTCTGCCATTTCCTGGCGATATTCGACAGCCGTCTTGGCCCTGCCTTCGTCCGACGCCTGGAGCACCTGCTCTCCTGCTTCGGGCAAATCACGCCAACCCAGGATCTCAACGGGTGTTCCAGGAGGAGCTTCGGAAATTTCATTTCCTGCTTCATTACGGAGACCACGAATCTTGGCCCACGACCTCCCGGCCACAACGTAGTCGCCAAGCCGAAGGGTTCCCCGCTTGACAAGCACGGAGGCGACCTTACCAATTTGCTTGACACTGGATTCGAGAATCCAACCCTCAGCCATGATATCAGGTTCGGCACGTACATCGAGGATCTCAGACAGGGTTATAATATTCTCTTCCAGATCCTCCATGCCCTGTCCAGTTTTGCCACTGACAGGAACAACCTGGACGTCACCACCGTAGTCTTCGATCTCGACACCATGACGAGCGAGATCAGCCTTGACTTGGTCGATGCGAGCGTCTTCCTTGTCAATCTTATTGATGGCCACAATGATGGGAACCTTGGCGGAGGTGGCGTGCTTGAGAGCCTCGATGGTTTGGGGCATCACACTATCATCGGCAGCAACTACCAACACAACGATATCTGTTACGTTGGCACCACGCTGTCGCATTGACAGGAAAGCTGCGTGACCAGGTGTATCGAGGAACGTGATTTGCTTGCCATCAGACATCTGGACGACAAACGCGCCAATGTGCTGAGTGATTCCGCCATGCTCTTGGGCAGCGATGGAGGACTTTCTTAGCCAATCGAGCAGCGTGGTCTTGCCATGATCAACGTGGCCCATGATGGTCACAACAGGTGGCCGAGGCGGGAGGATGGAAGGGTCTTCGGGCGGCGGAAGAGGTCGCAAATCAAGGTCATCTCCCGACTCAATGACTGGTTCAAGCCCATATTCCATAGTAACAAGAGCCGCCGTGTCTCCAGTCATGATCGTGTCTTCTGTCAGATCTTCGAATCCCATCCTTTCCAAGTCACGGAGAAAATCACGAACAGGGAATTTCAGAGCTTGTGCTAGATGGGCCACGCTGATATACTCGGGGATAGAGATCTGCACTGGCTGTTGCTCAGCTTGCTCGCCGGCACGTCTCTTGGCGTCTTTTTCGGCCTTTCGGCGTTGTCTGGACTCCCATCTTGACATGGCTTCATCATCCCAGTCCTCGTCTTCTTCCTCGTGCCGCCTTTGGTTTTTTGTTCGTTTACCTTTCTTGCCTCGCTGTGAATAATCTTCCACTTCTTCTGCCTCTTCAAACCTCGATTTTCGCCTAGGCTCGTCTGCCGCCTGATCTTGATTTCTCGCGGATCGGGAAATGGATGAGTCTGACCAAGAATCATATGAAGAAGAAGCAAGCTTCTGCCTGTTTTGGGTTATCTCATCACGCCTGTTCTGTTTCTTGATTTGAATGTCGCTAACTCTATTTTCAAGATCGTCCCAAAACTCGCCCTCGGTGTTTTTGGGATTCGCGGATGAGTCCTTGCGTGAGCGTCTAAGTTGGCCCCAAGCTTCAGCATCATCACCATTGGTAGGAGTCTTTTTGTTTGCCTGCTTGGAGGGTGTAGGATCTTGACTGGGTTGTTTATTTGTCGGAATTTCCGTGTCTATTTTTCTGGCGCTGAAGGCGCCCCAGCCAGTGCTTGCCGGTTGTGATTCTGATTGTTGTCGTTGACCATCAGAACCTCCTCCAGACCAGGACGCTGGTGTTGCCACTGGAGCAGGTGTGCGATCCATTCTGAATGCCTCAGCAAGTAAGGTACTTGACAACGGCGCAGTTTCGGGTTTGGAGGTATCGATCGTAGCTTCGTCCTCAGGCTCCCGCTCGAATCTCCTGCCCCGATTATCGGTCTTGTCACGTTTTTCACGCTTGTCACGCTTGGTCTTCTTGGAACCTGACCGATCCGCAGCAGAATTGCCATTCTTCGAAGCTTTGGCCGACTTGGGTTGATTGAGCCCCATGCGCTGTCGAGCCTCTCGTTCGTGTGGTAGCAACGTATTATGATCCGGGATATTGGTCGAGGTCGGCATCGGGGTCGGCGCCACAGGTGGTTTATTTGCAAAGGAACCGAGAGTCCCCAAGCCAACACCAAACCCTCCTCCATTGAAACCCCCACTCGGGAAGCCTCCCGGCCGTGAGGGGCTATTGGCATCGTCCCGGTACAACGTCGAGCTCGTCGATAGAGTTCTCGCGCCAACCGGAAGCGACGAGAGACATTTTGAGTGCAGGGAGACCTGGTGCGATGCTATCGGAGCTGTACCGGCGGCAAAAGACTGCTGTCTGAAGTGTCCGTCTCTCGGCGAGAGCTTATGATGGCAGAAAGCGCACACATAAGAAGCGCCGCGATTCTGCCGACTGTGTTAATTCGAATTTTAAAGCGGGACCAATGGGCTGCCCTTCACTGACCTGCCATGTGCGAACTCTCAGCATTGCCGCGATGAGGGGTTGCCAGAGCTATAGTGAGCCTCTGACATGAGGTTGAACAGACAAGGACCTATGATGTGGAGTAGAAACATTTTCGAGCCATAGACAACAGCTCCCTATCGGATCCGAGATTGTCCGCCACACCTCTCAGCGAATGGCAGGTGTGGCGTATCTAACACGCCACCTTGAATGTCGAGCCCGCGTCTCAATCATGTTTTCTGAACTAAGAAATCTAACTAAATGGACGCAGGAAAAAAAGAAAGCAGAAACTATTTTATTCGATTTGAAATATGACAGAGCTCTTTGACCGACACACTAGCCGTAGGTAGGTAGTTCATCCCAACCGATTGGTTAAACAGGGGCTGACGACAGCTATTTTTGTTAGTGGAGCTACCGCCTGAGCGTCCGCCCACTCAAGAACACATATTCGTTAATCAACCTCCGGCACACGCGACTCTTTAACCATTGTGTCCCTCCCAACTTGCGAAAGCAAAAGGGAGCAAAAAAGACAACCACCAAAGGCTCCCTTTAACCATGGCTCCCACAAAACGCTCAGGCAAGGGAAAGTCGACTCAGTCGGCGCCCAAAGACGGCTCACCCCCCTCTCCCTTCAAGCGGCCTCCGGAAGTCCTGGAACCCTTCATCAGCACCCTATCGGAGAAGCATGTCTACATCACACACATTGACACCAAGCCTGCTGATTTCAAGCGCAAAATATTTCTCATCCCAGTGGGAATGAACATCTGCGTCGTGCTCCTCTTTGTCGCGCGCATGTACTGGATCCTGCCCTGGTATTACAAGCTAGCGTTCTCGGCAATGGGTCATCCCAACGAGACAACATGGACAAATGATAATGCGCCATGGACGGAGCTGGCCTGGGAAATCGGAAAGCGCGCAATCACCATGCTCTTCGATTTTGTGCTCATTGTCTTCGTCTGGCCCTGGCCCGTCGAATTCGCTGCCGGACAGACCCATAGCAACCCATGCCAATGGCGATGGAAAGTCGGATTCTGCCCAAAGGAGATTTACGTCCGACGGAGCCGTGACTGGGACACAGTTCTTAGGGATATCTTCTCCGACAAGGACACTCAGACCATTCTGTTTACATACATCCGCCAAGCCACTTCGCCCATCTTGCAGGAGCAAAAGACTGGCTACCTCCTGATGAATAGCCAGTGGGATCTTGATTGGGCCGAGATGATCCACGCACACACCATGGTTGACAAGAAGGATATTGCCATCGAGGCCTTCAGGGACCTTGTTCTTGTTCACCACCAAGACTACGGCTGGATGGCCTACAATACAGGTGCTGGCGCGGCCTCGGTGGAAGATCAGCGCCGACGTGAAGTCTTTGCATTTCGAGAAGCTCTCACGGCCATGGGCAAGGAAGATTTGTTCTACCGCTGGGTCGAGATTGTGCAATTTGAATCAACGCAGCCCGGAGGATTTGGTCCCGAAAAGCAGGAAGCTGCGGCCAAGAAGATTCGAGACTTGTTCGAGGCCCAAAACGTCAACTTTGATGAATTGTGGAAGGATAGTGTAGGCAGCATGGCCTCTTAAACGAACAACAGTCTTTGTCACAAAAGTCATAGAAGGCTACACGTAAGGGGGCGGGGATGCTCACCAAATGTACAGTAGATGATAAGTGCCTATGTGGTAAGACGGTTTGTACTTTAGAGATTAACAAGGTAATTCAACCTATCTGAGAGCCGATAATATATGCCGCAGTGAAGAAGCCAGTGTGTGAGCAATCGTCTCAGCCTTTTTGGACCTGAGGGGAAAGCATGTTGGCGAGAGGGAAAAGGAAAAGGCAACAGAGAAAAAAAGAGGCAAAAGGGCGATTCGAACCGAAAGCCTTGCCGGTTAGAAAAAAGAAGGCAAACAATGCGCCCTGCTACCACTCTTGGTGGTAATCCTACAGCGCGTCCGGCTTTCGCCTTGGATATTTCTTTGCACCAGTCTCCAGCCTCGGCGGTCGCGGAACTTGCCCCCCGTCGGGTTCAGATCTATGCGTCCAATCAGGGGCCGGTGATGTTTCCGAGGAGAGGTCTCGCTGGCAATCGCTTAGGAGGGGTTACTGCTCGGCGCTGGGCAGATACATCTCGGTATTAACTAGGACGAGCCTAGTATCTACCAAACATGTTTGCCAGTGCCGAGCAGTTAACTACTCGACTAAGCGACCCCCCAGGGACCTCACCACCATTGAAAGAGGTAGAGTTAGATGCGGTTATGGCTCTTTATTTGCACGAGTATTGTGTGGATTGGCCGCCGGCTGTCACGGAGTGGTAGACCTTCCTAGCGTGGACCGTCGAGTATGAGGGGCAAAGCTCAAGAGACCAGTTCACAAAAAAGAAAACACAACAAAAAAAAAAAAAAAAAAACAAAAAACCAACAAAAAAAAACAAAAAAAAAAAATAAAGAATGTAGAGGTAGGAGAAAACAGAAAAGAGTTGAAAGAATGAAAGAAAGAAAAGAGAGAAAATAGAAAGGAGAGGATGGAGAGGAATAATGATAAGGTGAAGTGGGAGGGGGGTGAGAGATGATGGTGGTAGGTGAGTGATAGACTGTGGTAGATAGGAGGGAGAGGG
>JAHVYB010000032.1:0-181996 GCA_020623695.1 Calonectria henricotiae | reverse complement strand
AAGAGGGGTGTGGTGTGTACTGATGTGTTGTTGCTACTCGGCGGTGAGCATTGGTGGAGGTGGGGCCACACTCCGCAGGTGGGGTACCCGCGTCCGGATGGAATTTTCCACGGCCGGAGAAGAAAAAAAAAAGAAAAAAAAAGAAAGAAACCCCCCCCCCCCAAAAAAAAAAAAAAAACCTATTCACAGGTAATAATTATGTATGTAAAACTTTGCAGAGTCGGGGCCAATAAATTGAACATAAAGATGCACAAATAATGGTAAAAGTACGAGGGGCTTGGGATAAGGAACTCAGTGTATAGGCGTGGTTGTTTGTCAACAGGAAGACAGTTGTGGTTGAAACGTAGGCCAGTTGTGAGCAATTGGCAAAATATGAGCCGACGATTTCGATCGATAAGACTTCTTATTGGGAGGTTTGTTTAAATTAAATTATTGCACGGCAGCATCGTTCCCTAAAAGGGGGAGCAATTGAGGATATTTTGGTCACTGCTGGTGTTAACTCAAGGACATGAAGTCGAATCACGAAGCACTGTGCCCCACCTCTTGTGGCTTGTCTGATTTTTACTGGGGATGATAACCCTTCCAGTAGAGTGGCCCGTGCGTGGCGGCCAAGAGGAGGTGCCTTTTTGGGCGATCTGAACATGTACCCCGGCACGTTCGGTGGTTCCCAAAATTGGCTTCTCCATCTTGTAGTTACTTTGGTATGCTTACCAGGCGCGATAATGATGATCGATGCGAGATAATGGCAAGGTCTGCCTGGAGCTGTAAAGTTGAGGCTGTGCTTCTGGGAGCGGGGACGCACGTGAGTATTTCCAATTGGCATAAGCAGAAGCAATAAAGAGGATGCTACATATTGGGGGCGTGGCGGCTGTCGTCAACAATGTAAAACGTTCAAAGAGGCGTTGGGTTGGGTGGACAGTGCTGAGAGCCAAAGCATGAGCACATGTCGCGTGCGATGTACAAGGTTGTGATGGGCATGAAAATCGACATGCTGCCGCCAAAATATCAAAGCGGCTTCAATTATGGATATAGCTCTTTTAGATAGCGATTTGACGGGCAGCAACTCGAAATGTATCACAGACTCGCATTGCACATACTACATACATTCCCGCATCAACAATCCCTCAGGTGGTGGACAGTCCTACGTCGCTACTGAACAGCCTCGTCCACTGCATCATCGCCTCATTGGGTCATGACACCCCCATTCGTCCATTCGCCAACCCTGATTCATCATTCACATCTCTCCTTGCCCCCCCTTTACCCCGATCTAGCCCGCCATTCATTACGTGTACAGAATATTCCACTTGCCGCTGCATGTTCCTTGGAACCCAGGCCGTGGGGTGGATAAACGCCCGTAACTAAATCTCCGTGTCGGGATTTTAGTTGCGTCTGAGAAAGAGAAGGAGGCTCGAAAACTACGGTAACACATTTCCCGGGATCATCCAGTCGACGCTGAGAACCGTTTTCAATAACCCTCGCTTCCCGCTGGGGCCAACGGGCCAGAGAGCCAACGCCGTCACCCCTGCTTACAAGCAGGTCCTACGCAAGAAGGGGAAAAAAGCCAGTTCATCAAATCAAATGAGTCGAGCTAGTCTGAAGCTGTGTCTGAGCCTCATTGAGCGAATGAATCTCATCCCCTAACTGGACACTGTCTTACCCGCCTATTTGTCCTCCATTCGCGTGTATTGCGTGTATTGGGCTGGGCATTCTTGCTTTTGCTATAATTACAGCGCCTGTTAATCATCAGCCCGCCCGCCTCCCGCCAGAACATACCCCTACATCCCCCCAACTAGCCGCTACCCACTAGGGCCCGGTCCAGGCACCCCTAAATTCTGCACGCGCAAACTAGCCTCCCCAAGAAGCCAGGTTCAGCTTCATCTCTCCGCCGTATTGTCCCTTTCTCGACCACCGCATTCTCCCCAAAAAACAAACGACGACGATCATCCACCACCCATCTTCCCACCACCCTCCCTCCCTCGCCCTCTACCTCTCGTCCGTATCCTCACTCAAGGCCTCGAAATGTCGTCGGGATTGACGCGACGCCGCGGTGCCGGTGGTGGCAGCGCCAACCCAACAGACGAGGGCAGCAATGGCACCAGGACTACTCCATCCGCCAACAGGGACAGCGCACCCGAGACGAGCTACGAGAGCACCGAGAATGGCCACAAGATCGCCTTCGACCCTCGAGACATTAGCGAGAGCGCCGAGAGAAACAAGCAGCCCAAACTGACTCTCATGGAGGAAGTGCTCCTACTGGGCCTCAAGGATAAGCAGGTACGCGGCTGGCGAAAGACGCATGCTCACTTTTTCATCTGTGGAACTCGCTCCTAACCATTGCCTCTGAAATCCAGGGTTATCTCTCATTCTGGAATGACAACATCTCCTACGCCCTTCGAGGCTGCATCGTCATCGAGCTGGCTTTCCGCGGCCGCATCAGCATGGAAAAGGACGCCTCGCGGAGACGTTTCCCCCTCGCTGACCGCAACATCGAAGTTATCGACGACACACTCACTGGCGAAGTCCTCCTTGACGAGGCTCTCAAGATGATGAAGCAGAGCGAAAAGATGAGCGTCAGCACCTGGATCGATCTCATGAGCGGTACTTCCCCCTGCCCAAACCCCGTCATCCCTTTATATGCCCTTTGGCGCTGACAGGCCCCTGTTTCAACCTCCAGGTGAGACGTGGAACTTGATGAAGATCGGATACCAGCTCAAGCAGGTTCGAGAGCGTCTTGCGAAGGGCCTTGTCGACAAGGGCATCCTCCGTACAGAGAAGCGCAACTTCCTCCTTTTCGACATGGCAACCCACCCTGTCGCCGATGGCGGTGCCAAGGAGGAGATTCGTCGCCGAGTCCGCAATATCCTTACCCAGCGCACCATCGTTCTCAATGGAAGCCAGTTCCTCCCTGAGTCGCTCGAGTTCCGTTACATGCGCAGCATCGCCATGGTCTGCGCCGCTTACGCTGCTAACGTTCTCGAAAACGCGCTGTCGACCCTGGGTCACGAGGCCCGCGAGAGGGCTTTTGCCCAGACGGATGAGTTGCTGGCCGACTACAGTCAGTGGCCTTTTGGAAAGAAGGCCACTGGCAACGGTATCGGTGCAAATCTTCCCCAGCTAATCACCGAGGTAGGTTTATGTGGCTGATGGTTTCGCAAATGGCAGTCTGACCTTTTCCGCAGGAAATGAGTTCCGGTAAAGACAAAGAGTTGCAGCTCGAGGTTGTTGCCGCTTGTTTGAGTGTTTTTACCCGCCTCGACTCCCTTCTCTAAATGCTCTCGACGAGCATTACGTGGTAGCAATAGCACCACGCTCACCTCAACTTGCGCCCAAGCCGATTCTTCTCCCCCTCCTCAATTTCGTTTCACAAAACCAATCTTCCGAAACCTATCCCCTCCTCTCCCGATCCTACGATAACATATCCTCCGAGCTTGTACCCAGAACCAGCCGGGGGAAAATATCTTGACTCCCGAAAATATAAACCTCCCCTCCTAACCCTCCTATATGAAGCATCTGGCGAAAGCATTCGGCTTGAGCAGCAAAGAGGCCCCCAATCAAACGCAGTAACCGATGAAACTTACCAAGCTGGCCACGTGGACAGCTCCGACGGTTCCTCCGGCCAAAACCAAGACTGGGGCGGCCTATCGCGGTTACTGATGGTGGTCCCATGCGGCTCCTCCTTTTTATGTCCTATTTGTTTTTATTATCTTGTTGAAACCTATTTATTCTTGGGAATGGGGGCAAAGACAGCCAGGGGTGGGCACAAGAGTGCGACTTTTGAGAATGTACGTGAGTGTACAAGAGAGTTCTGGACGTGTTGTCTCTTGGGAGAGGAAAGTTGAAACGTCAAGCGTAGCCGTGCTGTATGTTCCACTGCTGTTCCCCGATTGGTACTGTTATAATGAAGCAAACCCCGAAAAACTAAACTTCATGAAAAACTCGGGCGTCTTGTGTCTTTGCTGGCAAACGCCAGCTGGCTTTTCTCACTCTTTTCTCCTCCTGGGTTTCACAATGATGACGGTGTTTGAGTAGTAATATGGGTATGGAAAAAGAACAGCCTGTTTCAAATTATACACATGTCCATGCGGAAGAATCTTCAAAAAGTCGCGTCTCAATGAATACACTTTTTATTTTATATACCCTTTCTTTTTCATGCCTAATGCCATTCATTAGATGCCGTTTTGTTGTTGTTTTTCGCATTCAGATTCAGGCCAACCAAAGTGCAAATGCATCATGATTTATTTGCGATATTGTTCGCGCGAACTCATCATGTACACCAAGTGTACAATACGTTGCTGTTTCCGCGCCGGAATGCCATCCCCCTTTCCCGCCCATGGACTCCGCTAGCGCCATTATTCAAGCAAAACAAAGAAAAAGAAGTAGATGAAGGAAGAGCTTTTGGTTGCCTCTTTGCCAGTGAGATGTCTTTTTGTCTTTATTTTGGTTTCCTCGTACTCATTCGCCCCTTTTACTTCTTGCGCCCGCCAACGCCCAGGCTACCTTCGAAACCAGGGCGGCTCTTCTTCTTGGCGGCACCGCCCTTCTTCTTCTTCTTGCCAACCTTGCGGAGTAGCTTGTCGTCACGGTGCTTCTGCAGATTCTCCTCGCGCTTGCGTTGGCGCTCCTTTTGGGCGGACTTGACACCATCGGATCTATCCTTCCAGGCCTTTTCACTCTTGCGCTTAGCAACCTCCTTGCGCTTGACGGCACGCTTGAGGAGCGCCTCATCATCACGGATGCGTTCACCTTCGGCGCGGCGACGAGCAGTCAACCAAGCATCCTTCTCCTCAATATCGGCGCGCTTCTCGGTGTCCAGTTCCTGGAGGCGCTTCTTTTGGTTTTGGACCTTGATAAGAGCCGTCTTGGCATCTGAAGGACCCTTCTTCTTGCCCTGATTGACAACATAGCTGAGGTCACGGGACAGCTGGGCGCCGTCTGTAAAAGCCACACGGCCAAATGTGAAACCGCTGCTCATCTTTTCATCGGCGTCAACGGCAGGGCTCATCACGCCCGGCGAAGTGGCTGCAAGAGCCTCCTCGCGCTTACGGTCCTCCTCCAATTTGGCCTGATTCCTGAGCTCCTGTTTATGGGCCTTGCGCAAGGCCTGCTTCCGTCGACGAGACTCGATTAGTTCCTGTCTTGTTCGGATGGGCTTGCCGTCAGGACCGTCGGCTTTCCTAGCAGCTCGAAGAGACTCAATCTTTGCAGCGAGGCGGGCACGGAGGGCGGATGTATCGGCAGGGAGCTTGATGTGTTTAGGCTTTTCTGAGGGAGGGATGGTGGAGGATACGGAAGTGGTAGCACTGGCGGACTCGCCGGTGGCCTCGCCAGCAGGTTTTGGTGTGTTATCAAAGGTAGGAGACTGGGGCTCAGAATCAGGACTCAAGTTCCCGTCGTCCTTTTCTAGGCCAGAAAGGTCCATGACCTCAACATCGTCCTTCGCACGAGGGGCGTCCTCGACGTTGACATCGCTAGTCTTCGATGAGGCGGTGGCGACCTTTTTTTCTTGCTTCTTGGCGGCTTGCTTCTTGGACTTGGGTGTAGCGGTAGGCTTCTCGTCATCGTTGTTGGCCGTTGGGTCATCCTCGGTTTTGGTAGCATTTTCGGGCTTCTTTTCTTTCTTCTTCTCCTTCTTTGCAGCCTTCTTTTCCTCCTTCTTGGATAGCTTTGGGGCCGTCTCCTCTTCGGCATCCTTAGGCTCAGCCTCGGTGTCGTTCAGCTTCTGCTTCTTGTTGGTCTCCGTTGCCTTTTTTAAGCCTTCGCCTGGTTTCTCGGCTTCGACGCCATCGACGGGCTCGTAATCCTCCCAGTCCTCGCCATTGTCGCCAGCAGATTCCTCTGCTTCCTCTATTTCACGCAGTTTGCGCTTATTCTTGGCGCGCTCATCCATTACCTCTTTCGCATTTCGATTCAGTTCACTGTCGGGGTCGAGCTTTCCGCGACGAGCAGCAGCGGCCTCTTTCTTAGTCTGCTTCTTCTTTGTCCATTGGTTCTGCCCAGTTGTTGTTAGTCCATT
Organism: Calonectria henricotiae; assembly: GCA_020623695.1. Classification (NCBI taxonomy): domain Eukaryota; kingdom Fungi; phylum Ascomycota; class Sordariomycetes; order Hypocreales; family Nectriaceae; genus Calonectria; species Calonectria henricotiae. The sequence goes on along the minus strand of JAHVYB010000032.1, from coordinate 175,983 downwards.
TAATTCCCAGTCATGATTGTATACAATGTTGAGAGCGTGTTGTAGCGAGCAGGAACGTGGACCATTCGATGCTTCATCGTGCGGCGAGCAGTGCAAAGGGCAAATCAATCGTCAACGTACGCTGGTATCTTCTCCGTAGTACATCTTGGCCGGAATTAGGCTCAAGAGACCCTCAAAGGCCTTGGAATGGTCGCGCAGGCGGTCCTGTAAGTGCTTGCATCAGCTTCGCATCTCATGGGGATAACCTTATGCCTAGAGACGGCGGGGCACGAGGGCATGGAGAAAACGAACCTGCAGCGAAGCCTCCGCCATCTTGACAGGTTCTATGGGTTCCTGACAGAGCAGAGATGCAACGAGAGGGCGCTTTGGGGCGCTGATATCAAGGGCCTTTGTCACGGGACAAGTTGTGCCGTCAAGTTAGAGCAGAAGCAAATCCGAGGCTTTGAAACGAGGTGGTTGAAGCGGTCGGCGATTCGACCAGCAGGCTCGATTTTTTTTTTGGGCCGCTGATTTTTTTCTCCTTGGCTGGGTCCAAAGTGTGGAGACGACACTCTACTTCCAGAAAAGTGCTCCACTCAAGCATGCCCGTTAGTGCAACCTCTCAGGAACGCTTGGTGCAGCTATCAGGATGGAAGAGAAACATTTGTCGTGTAATCTCTACCGGTGTAAGAAAGACTGCTCCATATTTCGATATATGAGTAATTTGACACTTGTTCAGGCTGTATAAACCTCCCAACCCCCTTATTTTTTTTTTTTTTTTTTATAGCAAACCGACAGTGACATCGACCTATCTATCTCATTCCCACTCGTCACTACAACACGCCCTACATCGTACAAGAAACCCGCAATCAAGCAAGCAGCATCTTTCGAATTATTTTTCGACGAGGAAATTGTCAAACTGGAGCAGAGCGCCGCTTCCAGAGTTAAGAGGTCTATTTCTTCCTATTTTATTATTTTCCAGGTGCATTATTATGACTTTAGCAACCCTTCTGCCATGCAAACTCCTTTTAAGATGCCATTTATTTCGCGAGTTGGTCTGGGGACGATAGTCTACCCCATGGGAATTGAAGCTCAACTCATGACTGTTTTATGTAAGGGAAGCCTTCAAACATCACCGCCAGAAATGAAATCATCTACCGGGGAAACTCGGCAGTCATCAAAGGGCACCTGTGGAGTTATGACTCCCCGACCAAGACGATTCCTACCCTGGCACTAAACTGCTCGATATCTATTCAGAACCGACTCCGTCTTCGGCACCCACATCTCAGAAATGCTGACTCTTCCACTTACAAATTTCCTCCCACACGACTGTCACGATATCGTCTTTTTTCTATTGCCCATAAAATGCTATGCCAACGCTAGCAAAATTCATCATGAAACGGAGAATATTTCACTCCAGTTCTACGCCACATGTCTCCAATATAGCAGCGCCAGTAAAACGGGGGATTTGCTAACAGTCTAGTCGCGGCAAGACGTACAATCACAACATCCCCTGTCATTCTTTATTTTTTCTTGCCCTTCTTCACCTCCTTCTTTCGGGCTTCTCTTGCCTCTAACTCGGCCTTCTTTTTATTCTCCTGTTCTTCCCGCTCTTCTTTCTCCGCCTAAGGTATGTATATTAGCAATCATTCTCATCGATGGATCAAGACGTCCATGTTCGCCTACCTGTCGTCGAGCGGCCTCGGCCGCTCTTTGCTCGCGAATAAGCCTCAATCGAGCCAGGTCGGCCTTGGCTTCATCTGTTTTGCCCTGAGCCGTGAGGCGCATCTGCCTCTCCTTGGCAGCTGCAGCTTCGATGGCCTCCCGCTCCCGGCGACTGGGCGCCGCCGTGTTTGAAACTCCCTCGGTGATGTCATCCACGTCCTCTCCCTTTGCTTGATTTCGAGCAGCCTTGGAATGATTGGGATTTGCAGGCATGTCATCATCCTCGTCACTATCCTCGTCACTTGAAGGCAAATCGCCGACCTCGACCGTCTTGGCGCTTTGTTTGGCTATGGCGGCCTCCTTCCGGGCTTTCTTTTGGGCCTTGCGATCCTCACGGGAGGCCTCTTGAGCCTGGGATTGAGAGGGGTCATCATCATCATTGTCTTCTTCTTCGTCGGAATCCTCCTCCTCGGAGTCTTCGTCTTCGTCAGAATCGTCGTCGTCTTCCTCTTTCCGTGAGTCTACACTCCACATGCTAACCTCGTTTCCGTCGGCATCTGTCGGTCGAATGTCACGAGAAAAATGCTTTCCGCCTGTTTTGGAGCCAATGTTAGCGATTGGTTAAGCTTGAGGAATCCGCCAACTAGCCGTCTGTTGTTCAGATGCGCGGGAAACAGACGCCATCATAACACCTACCACCACGTGTGTACTTCTTAAACTTGCCGCCTCGGCCGCGAGAGCTTGTTCCGGTACCTCCAGCCATTTTTTGGGGAGAATAGCTTGGCTCTAGAAAGGTAACGAGATGATGGGTTTTCCTTTAGGTTGAGTTCGTTGCGTTCAAAGCTTTGGGTGACTGAGCCTTGGACGGGTGGAGGCGGGGTAGCGGGGTAGCTTGTTTGTAATGGCTGATAACTGGCAGGTCGCCTGGTTGGTCAACACAAATCTTGAACAAGACGCCAAGATAAATATCTAATATTCTAGGGGTTGGGAAAAGGCAGACTTTTGGGAGAAGGCGAATGACAAAACCGGGACAAACATCCAAACGGGCACTTCCAGATTTGTATGGTCAGCTTTGCTTGTTTTTTGAAACCACCAGACGGACACCTTCCTTAAGTAGGTAAGGGGGAAACCGGACAAAAAGAGTGACGAGACCAATGTGTGACTCAACCTGGACTTTTGGGGCAAAGAAGAGGCGATGGGGGAGGGGGGGGCAACACGCAACACGCGATTCACTCCCCGTGTTGCCTTTTCATACCCAAGCTAATGGACGGTTCGTCAGGTGCCTACACTGGGTACTTTGAATTAATTACTGGTCGAGGCGTATCTTGTCGCTCCACCCTGCATGGATGGGCGTACGAATAGGCGCCAGGGAGTTTGTCGTGACTCTCTCAATCAGGCACACGACACGCTGCATGTCATTGCTTGATTGGATTTGGTCCCTGCGTTTTTTTTTTTTTGGGCGGTTCCCTTGACTCACCGCCGCCCGGTTTGAAATGGAACAAAAATCAAATCAAGGTATCATTGATGAATTGAAATCGGGGGACACGAGATCAATCTTTGCCGTTTAATCGCGTTCAACCTTTACAGCGCACCTGATTGTGTTAATTACTATTTCCAATCACCTCGCTAACAACAACCGGCAGATAACACGAGCGGCCAACACTTCAAGGTACATGCTCTTTCTAGAGAATTACGGTAGTGTCAGTTATATTCTTGCTTAGCACGCTACAATGTGGAGCAATGCTCTCCAAATGCCCGGTTGTTTGGTATTGATCCACTGCATTATTTCTAGCCCTTCTATGTTAGCCACTATGCGCCACATCCCAGCAAAATATGTAACATAAGGGCAGTCTTATATCTTTTCTTTCAAAACCAAAACTAAGCAAGCAAAACATCTTACTACGTACAGAAAAAAAATCCATCGTGTAACAGTACTTGTGAACAGTGGTATACCGTAACTAGACTCCTCACTACTCTCCCCTTGTTGTCTTATGTCATCTTTTCCGCCCTCCTTAGCATTAGCAATATTATCTACCCAATTTTTTTTATTTTTTTTTCATTCCCACAATCAATTACAAGGGTATATTGTTAATCCGGTGCCGGGACCCTCCCAGTGGCTCTACAAAAGCGCCGCCAACCACGTCACATTTTCAACTTGTTTTCTTCTCTTCTTTATGGAAAACCTACTAGAAAATCCTTCTTATTCACTCTGGCTCCCATTACACCATGGGAGCTTCGGAGGGGAAACAGGAGGAAAGAAGCAAGTCGCCGACTTACCTTCTGTTCAACGTGTGGCTTCGTGCTGCTATGGGGTTCAGATAAATTTCGAAGCGCAACATTCCCTTCTGGAAGTCCCAGTATTCGTAGCGTCCCAACGTGGACATAATTGCCGCCCCAACGCCGGGATGCTTGACAATCTCTATCGTAAAGGCGTATTCCTACACAGTGTTGTACTTTAGTGGTGGTTCTACCATCGTCAAGGACATACCTTCCACAAGGACACCATGTGTCGTTGTGTTTCACGTCGCGCGTTAAATGCGCATGATGCATACTGGTGTTGGCCCATGTGGCATGTATCCTCCCATGCACCCTCAACTATCCACCCCTGGCATGGTCAACCTCAAGCTTGGGCTTGGTGCATAGAATTTCAATGTCAAATGATGCCAGCGCTCACCACAGAAAACGCTATCAGAATTCGGCTGAAGTTTGCTCTCGGCATTATTACTCTGCGGCCTTATCACTATGGCAAGCTGCTTCATCTAACAATGCATCAACGAATTCAACTTTTCCCTTGCTCTGTCATGCATGAAACGATTGCAAACCATCCCATAAACGCCATTCCTAGAAATCCCCAAAGGTCCCACCACCAACGCCTGACCTTATGTAATCCTTAGACGCGATACAGCTTGGCGCCAATCGGAGAATCAGCCCCATCTGATTCGTCTTCTGGAAGTGGGCCCTGTTTTGATAATCCAATTCCTTTTTGCCTGTGACGAAAACCTCTGGGAATCGATGATGGACCAATCGCGGGAGAGTCCTGTGAACAATTTCTTGGCATCGACGCGGCCGTGTCCCCTGGTGTTGTTCTGTGGGAAGGTTTGAAGCTGTCAAGGTCCTCGTCGTCTGATTTGTAGTACGCAAATTCATCGTCGCCATGCTCCCCAAGCCAACAAGATGTAGGATGTTCATCCGGTAGCTTCTCATCCCATCCACCCGTCCCAAAAATAGCCCTGTCATCGCGGTGTGGTCGAGAGACAGCAGGCTCCATCGGAGTGGGAAAGGGGCCTTGGCAGTTGTATTGACGTGAGAGCCGCCATTCTTTGGGCTCGTCGGCCATTGGGCCGCATGGGGATGGCAGTCGAAGCGGGGTGATTGCCGCCTCTGAGACGAGAGTCGGCGTTGGTGACAACTGTGCTTGGCGGCTGTTGTACATATGGACGGGTGTTAGCAATGAGCCCGCGTCGTTGTGGTCAACAATGATGCTGGGACGGCTCTGCAGCGGGATTGTAGGTCCAGCCTGCTGTAGCAGTTGAAAGATGTCAGGTGCCGAGGGCGACAGCTCTCCTCCAAAATCTTCAATGAACTTGCCCTTGGTCTGTCTGGGACTCATAGCATTTGTTCCAGCCATGATGAAGATGGACGTGTAAGAGACGAAAAGCGTAAGAAAATATGGAGACGAAGCGGTGTAAAGAGGGCAACTTTTTGGGGGTTTTTGCAGGGGGACTGAAGGAAGTTGTTTTTTAAGTGAGCCCAGGTGTCACGATATCTAACAAAGAGCTGCAGCCAGGGCCTCCTATATATCAGAAGCATCAGAGAAACATGAGGCCCAAGTGCACGGTGATAGACAAGTCCTACTGGCAAGGGCGCTGCATTTCGGACAAGCAAAGAGGTGTTTCGGCTGGTAGCCATGGCTAGTGTAGGGTTCATTACAGTCTGAACTAAACAAATCTCTGGTAAATACAATGGATCACATTGTTTCGATCACTGGCCAGGCTTGCAACGCCGCTGTCCACTTAGGAAAATACATTGTTTGAAGATGATGTTGAAACGACGCTAGCCCACTAACTCCTCCTCCCCCATGTCCGATCCCAAAACGCTTCACCAACTAACGAAATATTTCCCGAACAACTATCAGCACACGCTACGACAAGGAAACATATTTATGGTCAGGAGGGACCGAAGTGGGCTGCAACCCCGACAGAGTTTGCCTCCAGTGCCAAAGAATTATAGGCCAACTGACGAGGTTGTAGGGATGATGTTTGTCCTGCGACTTGGACTTGTCAGACGGCCACGCACGTTTTCGGAAGGTAATCAATCTATACACGTCTCCCATGATACGGTTTCGGTGTATGTGACACACGAGACCTGTTATTAGTGCAAAGATCCCAGAAGCCAGATCTTTAATCTTTACATACCACCGCTGGATCTTGCCAAGCCTCCCTCGCTTCTGAGTCTATGGCATGGTTTCATATATTACATCTCCTCGTTCTAAGAAGAATCATGTGCTATTCACCCTGAAAAGGAGCCTAATATATCGTCTAGGCGCCTCCTTTTGAGTTTACGTGACAGGCGAGGGGTCTTCTGGCTCAAAGTTGTCGCCTTGCTCGATTCGGCCTTGGGTGCCGTCTCTGGCTTTAGTATATCTGCGCCGTGGGCTACCGAAGCCCGCGTAAACGTGTATTGACGCGTTGCAAACAAACCCCGGCTTACATACGATGGGTTTGTCGAGATTCCACCTCGAGCACTGTGTCCCAGATGCAAACAAGCGAGGGGTTTCGACGGCAGGACGAATGGTCCCACCACGGCCTGATTATTTGGGCGCACGCCCCGATTTGCAAGGTCACGGTCCGCACTTAGCTGGCCGATGAATGAGTAGAGCCAAAAGGCCCAGGGCTCAAAAGCTATGCCCTGACAGGCACGAGCGTCACGGTTAGCCACGTCCGGGTTCCATGCAGGCATGTAAACTTTGGCATTGTCAGTCAGGTAGTCGCGCAGAGGTGGTGCCTGGCGGTCGGCGACGAATTTGACGACACATCCAGAGTCACTGCACAATGCTACTAAATCCGAGTCGATGCTCCTGGAGAGCTCTCGCATTCGATTGATACCCGTTTCTTCAGGTGACACAAAGAGCATCAGATAACGAAGTAGGGAATCTTCCAGCCCAAACGACGAATCAGCCCGTTCCCAGCCGTACTTCAACGCGATCTCATCTGGTGATTTCCAATCTTCTCGAAATCCCATAACATCGTACAAGGCCAGAGCCGGGAACTTAGTCACCCACTGCAATGAATCCTGCGTAGTAGTCTGGTCTCCCCAAATACGTAGAACCCTTAGCAATGGAAACGGGTCGGGCTTTTCAGTCCATCCACGGAGTAGCCTGTTGCTGACTTCGGGGAAGACGGCGCGAAGCTCATCGGCTGGCTGGATCAGTTCAAGGACGCCGAGGTTGGGTATGTCGGTAAGACACAGCAGGTTGTTGGTGGTAAAAGTGCACCCACCGGTAATAACGAGGTGTGTCACAAAGTCTATAGAGGGCGATGTCAATGGTTGTGTGTATCGTTTGAGCTCATCGCCGGGGTGGCAGATGTGTTGACGGAAACGATAGAGGGCGAGGGTCTTGGTGTCATCGCCTTCGTCGAGTAAAAGTTTGGAGAGCATCCTCCATGCATGAAGGCAGGCCCCTCTATGAACCCCGTTAGGTTGGTTCTGTTTTACCAGTTTGTCCAAGCCTTACACACCTTGCCTCTAGAAAGCGCCATACACGCCACAGCAGACGATTTGGGATGCCGTCAAGATGACCCACCGCTACTTGACCAATGTTGTCTGCCACGACATTTATGGCCATGTCAACGAGCGACCGCGGCCCCCGACCTCCCCGAGCCTTGAGCTTTGGATATGGACGACGACGGCTCCAGTCTACCGACTTGATGTCGGCCTGATCAGAGATGGCTTGTCGCGGAACAGTCCATTCCTTGAAGACCTGGCCCGACGTCTGGTCGAACATAGTGGCGCCAGACTGTCGTGGCTACAGCAGCAGCAGCCAGCCGAACAGTTACGAGGGCCGGCGAATAAAGAGAAAGGTTAGTGGTGGCAAACTACCATTCAGCCTTGGGTACTCAGAGGCGGTCGATTCTGCTGATGGCTGGGTGAGTGAGATGGGGGAGGGTAGCTGGCCCGTGCCGTTCATGTCTACCCGTCTCACGCAATGTAAAATAAAAAATAAAAAAAGAGGGACCCCTCCAACAGGTGAAAAAGCCAGGACTCATACGAGATGCAGCACAACACTACCCTAGCTACCCGGATAATTCAAACACATTCGTTAGTGATTGAGGAGTAAACTATTTTTCTTTGTTGAATTTTTTTTTCTTTTTAAAAAAGGGTATTCTTTATTTCAACTATATTTATTTTCATGGCCACATTCTCAGTCACATTAAATACAAATACTGAGACTTGAATCATGATCACGGTTGGATAACCTCCGCCTCACGATACATACATTTCGCGCCATGGGAAAAAACATTGCCTTCCCATGCCTTGACTCCGCAGCTGATTTTCATGACCCGTCACAAGTTTTTTCCTTGTGGAAATGCATCTTCGGCCCTCTTTGGCCTTTCCAAAAATTGCTCACATGGTATCTCCGATTTTCATAGCCGTTTTTGTAGTCTGGGGGTGTGGTAGGGTGGAGGTTGGTTTCACTTGTTGTCGGTTTCGTTTACAGCATAGGCTTGAGGTCCTCGGAAATGTGGAAGGGAGCCTCAGTCTTGGCCTTGATCTCGTCGACAGTGACGCCGTCGGCGATTTCGATGAGGGTGAGACCGTGCGAGAAGTCAACATCGAAGACACCCTATTTGTCATTGGTCAGTCAGCCATCGATGGGTTAACAGTTAATAGGCTAAATAGTCACTTACAAGCTCAGTGATGATGCGAGAGACGCAAGTGCGTCCAGTCAGAGGGAAAGCGCACTGCTTGACAATCTTGGGGTTGCCCTTCTTGTCGGTGTGCTCCATGGTCACAACGACCTTGGTCTTGCTGGGGTTGCTGACCAGATCCATAGCACCACCGAAGCCCTTGACCTTGCCGGGAAGCATCCAGTTAGCGAGGTCACCAGTGGCGCTGACCTGCATGGCACCCAGGATGGTAAGGTCAATGCGGCCGCTGCGGATCATTCCAAAGCTCTCCTCGCTGCCAAAGACGGCGGCACCAGGCTTGAGGGTGACGGTCTCCTTGCCGGCGTTGATCAAGTCGGCATCCTCGTCACCTTTCTTGGGGTAAGGGCCGAGGCCGAGAATACCGTTCTCAGACTGCAGCTGGACCTCGACTTCGGGGCCGACGAAGCCAGGAGCCAGCATGGGCATGCCGATACCCAGGTTGGCGTACATACCGTTCTTGAACTCCTTGGCAGCACGGCGGACGATAAGCTCGCGCTTGGCGGCGGTGTCGCCGGTGCCCAGTGCCTTGGTGGCCTCGGGGTCGTTCTCGTCCTTGGCCCAGGTGTACTTCTCAATGTTCTTCTCGGCGGTGGACTGAATGACGCGCTTGACGTAGATGCCAGGCAGGTGGACGGCCTCGGGGGGGATCTCACCAGGCTCGACAATGTGCTCGGCCTCGACGATGGTCATCTTGGCGTTGCGGCCCATGGCGCCGTTGAAGTTGTGGGCGGAGAGGCGGAACTGGCAGTTACCAAGCTTGTCGGCCTTGTAGGCCTTGACAAAGGCATAATCACCAGCGATGCTGTGCTCAAGGAGGTAGGACTTTCCATTGAAGACCTTGACATCCTTGGGATAGGAGAGCTCGGCGGCAGAGCCGTCGGGCTTGTTGCGCAGGGGGAGGTCACCAGTCTGAACGACGGTGCCAAAGGCAGCGGGGGTGTAGAAGGCGGGAACACCCTTACCACCGGCGGAGCATCGCTCAGCGAGGGTGCCCTGAGGGGTGAGCTCAAGCTCGACCTCACCGGTGAGGTACATCTTCTCGAAGGTTTTGTTCTCACCAATATAAGACGCAATCATCTTGCGGATCTGCTTGGTCTTGAGCAGCTTGCCGAGACCGGAGGTGTCGGTACCAGCGTTGTTTGAGACGGCAGTGATGCCAGTGATGTCGGGCTTGTTGACGATCTCGTTAATAAGGGTGTCGGGGACACCGCAAAGGCCAAAGCCACCGCAGAGAAGAGTGGTGTTGGGCTTCATGTCCTTGAGGGCCTCGGAAGCAGAGGGGAAGACCTTGTTGATCTCAGCACGGCGGGAGGTGGCCGAGAAAGACCTAGCAAGGACTGTGGTGGGCTGTACAACAAGAATTGACATGTAAGCATTGCTCTAGACACATTTGCAATGAGAGAATAGCCGGCGCCTTGAGCGCACATGGCTGGCAAAGCAATTGGGAAACGTACGTTGGTGCCATGACGGGCAAATGCACGCAGGGTGCGTATTCTGAGGGCGGTGGAAGACATTTTGTTAAGGTGAGAGGTTATTCTCAGCTGTAGTCGTCACCAGCAAGAGCTACAAGAGGTGGGGTTGGATCAATTGAGAAGCCGGATGGTCAGAGCCAAGGGAGCAGCAGAGTAATCATGACGCCGGCGGATCATGGGCATGGCGGGGGGTTTTATTGCAGGTCCCGTCAATGGCCGTTAGTCGGGGCTCGGTGGTGGCCCGGGTAGACATGGATGGGGGTACAGCGATTCCGCATTCCGCCCCCTCGGAAGAGATATTCGGCATTCGTTCGGTAGACATGACAAGGACGCCGATGCATGGATCATGGCATGGAATCATTGAATTGCCCAGTTGCGGCTATGAAAACTACATAGTCTGTGCCTCTGGACGCTGAAGGATGTTGTCCTTCTGCCTTCTATCCCCCCGATCCTGTCACGTCTCCGGCGTCCATTCGTTTTGGCCGTCGTTGATTCTGCATGTATATTTATCTTTAGCCAGCGAAAACACCCCCCATCATGGCTCCTCCTCCCCACTACTCCAGTGCATTACCCGCCATGCCTCCACTCGGCCAACGCTAAGATTCTCCCGTTTTAGTGCCTAGCTCATTGCTGTTCCCCGGCGGCAGCCGGCATCCGACAGCGGAAAGTGGCGGAGAGGTTCTGCTGTGTGTTTTCTTATTGGCAAACGCCAGCCATCCATTCCTCTCCCACAGTGATGTCCCCCCCACACACAGCCCCCAGGTCACGGCCCTGAGCCGTTTTCACAACCACGCAGCCCGCGGTTGCTTATGTTAGCGGCGGGGGACCAAGTCCGGGGGTGCACGGAGGGGTCCTGCTCTGTATGGTTTCTGGGCCCCCTCGTGCTTGCCTGTGACCTGTCGCGCTTACTCCATTCGTGGCCTAGCGGCGACTCTGGATTGTGGCGGATAAGTGGTTTTCCGGGGCCCAGTTCCACAGCTCCAAGTCCCGGCTATTCGTTTCGGGAGTTGTTGGAATCCCAGAGTTCCAGGCAAGGCAGAGAGGCGCTTGGGTTTGTTCGTTTTCGTAGTTTGTTCACGAGGCAAAAGCCTCTAGGGAAAAGGTAATTCCTGATTTGCCCTGTGTGCACGCCGCGCGGGGGATTTAACCGCCCTGGTTTCTATGTATTTTCTTTTTTTCAGGCATGGCCATGGTCTTCTGGGTCTGGTGCCCGGCAGGTAACCAAGTGCATTGCATTGCAACGTCTTCCCCGCGGGTCGGATAGTTGTTGATAATTATTATCTAAAGATGGAATAAGAATTTAACTTTACGACTATGGTGTTCTTCAGAGGTTTATTTTTTTCTACCCGGGTCTCACTGTGGTCTAGATCCTGGCAGAATAACTATCCAACAAATTGCTGGTAGAGTTCACATGTCTTAGTACTAATTACCATACTCCTCATTTAGTTCGCACTACTATTACCATCTTCATTTTGGCTACCGCTTTTCCCACCATCACGCCTGCAGCGTGTCAGACAGAGGTGAACCATCAACCGCGCACAACGCCTCGCAGTACAAACCCCTACAACTCCAATGCGCCAGTTTAAACAATCAACCCGTGATGACGAAAAAGAACAACCAGTTTCTTCCCCAGGTCCAACATCGGATATTCCTTTATCCCGTCCTCAGCGGCCTTGCAGCATTCCATCTTAAGCCCACACAAACGTCAAACATTACACAACAACGTTCTCCGGGTGATATGACATGAGACCAAACAAGTTGCCCTCCGAATCCATAAACTCCCCAATGTCCATGATGCACCCTCTCACGCCAAAACGGAGAGACTTGACCACGCCAAGATTGTCTTTGATCCTTTCGGCCGCCTCGCCGATGTCGGGCACCCGAAGATAGCACGCCGCGTGTCCATGCAATGCTCGCGCTTCAACCTCGACCTGTCTGCTGGGTGGGTCGCTGCGTTGAAGAAGTGCGCCTGTGACGCGGTGACTGCTGGACGCGGGATCAGACGTGAAGAAGTTCATCGGTTGCACGTCATATGGCGAAGCGCCGTACCGTCTCAAGTTTTCGTCGCTCAGGCCTGGCTTGTTAACGTCGCCTAGAAAGGTCCATCCAAAGCACCTAGAGTAAAAGGCCTGTGCTCTATGAATGTCGGAACACGAAATCATGATGAAATCGGACGTTCCCATACCAGACATCTTGGGCACGGCTTCCTGGGTCAAGACACTGGGCGTGACCTCCGCCCGCGGGCTCTCCACTCGTGACCAGGCCATCGGAATTGGCACCACGTCGGCTTGTTTTATGGCTGATCGACGGAATGAATGATACTCGAGTTCGGGCGTTGCCACCTCCGGTTGGACTGCCCCGGATGAGAGGGACATGGGCGTGGGTTGCCCGAATTCGCTGTCGGAAGGACTGGCGCCGTGTGTTAGGCCGGGAGCTGGTGACGGTGACGGTGTCCTCATATCCATAGGTGAGGGTAGAGTGGCGGTCGCTACCTGGCTCCGAAAGGACCACATAGTGCAGTTATGAGATGCTAATGAGTATTGATACGTTTTTGCCCAAGACACAGTCCAGCCAGGGACAGTAAGAATAAGGGATAAGATGATAGGGACGAAAGAGAAAGACCAGGTGTGGACGCCTGAACTACTCAGTGACAATGGGGCTTCTCCTTGCTACTTATATTCCGAAGAAGTATCAAATTTCGTCAATCTACAAGCGTCGATCCTGAGAGACAATTCTGTAGGAGCAAGGCCTAGCCATCTGCGTATCACCGCCGACTTTGGACGGTGAGGTGAAGCAAGGAGTTGAGCAAGACAAAACATTGTGAGGGCCTGCTCCCAAGTTCGTCAGTCCGAGGCCCAACCTACCCGGACTTACCCATTTTTTAATCGGACTGTATCCTAACCTAATTAGGAAGGGATTTACAGCAACCAAAATTCATATTAATATACTAAAAAAAAGATACAATTTATCAAAATTATTATTATAAAATAACCCTACGCCTCATTAAAAAAAGGGTCTTCTAATATAGCAAGTGCTATAGCAATGACTTACTGTATTAGAGGACTAATAGCTTGTAAATTATTCTAGTAAATAAGGCCTATGCCTATATCACATGACCTAGTCGGCTCAACGCCGGCAAAACAGTCTAATTGGGCCACGTGACTAAAAATCCAAACCCCGCAGCCTTCAGCCTTCTTCTGGCTTGAGGCTGAAGGCCCAAAAAAATTAGGATACAGTCCGATTAAAAAAAGGGGTAAGTCCGGGTAGATTGGGCCTCAGTCCGACAGGCATAAAGGGGGCCAGGGCGGGTATTGGTGTCGCAGATTTTCTTCTCTTTGCGTTTCTCATCCAATTTCTCACTCAAATTGGGCTGCCAGTAGTTAGGCCGGATTTCATCATGAGCCTTTCGCTAATGCATCCTTGGTGTGGCCGTCCAACCCCGGCAGCGGCAACTTTCTGCAATGCGACGATCATTTCATTACTGTCTCTCTGAATCCCAACCATCTCATAGATGCAGCTCTAGTAACCCTGGAAACCAGCCTATTCTCGTGATCAAAGGTTGAGAGTGTCTTGGATTTAGACGAACCTCATTCGCCCAGCCGCCAAAGGGCAGCGCTTAATGGATCAGACCGTTCTGCAAGGACGACAAGTTGCTAAAGTTACGTAGGTAAGGGTGCGCAGATAGCCGGATATGGTAAAGAATACAGTCTCAAGCCCCTCTGAGTCTTGGCCAACACTGCAAGGCATCTCAATGCCCCAGATTATCGGGGATTAAATATCTTTGATCATGCAGGGATAATTAATGGAGTTTTTACTAGTGATGTCAGCCATTTTGTAAATGTCTAGCTCCCAAAATGACGGGGGTACGTACCTCTCCCGATAAGCCAGTGCTCTTATCGCCCCGCATTATTTCCAGGCACTCTAGGAAAAAAAAAATTGGTACACGGCAGATTGAGCGACAGCAATTACAGTAACCAAAAGGTCCAACCACTACGAGAACAGCCATCGCGTCCCTGGAACCTCGTGCGCCATGGAGTCAGGCTCTAAACGCCGTAAGCTTGATCATTCAGGCTCCGGCCTAAAGCACGATGCCCTCATCGACTTCGAGGCACGCAGCTCGGCGCGTGTCTCGACCGCCAGCGCTTTCGTCCTCCAAACCGACGAATTGCTCAAGGAAGCCAAACTTGACTACAGCAAGGCATTGAAGGACGTCGATGGCTATCTTCATCGTATCCGAGAAATCATTGAGTCTGCCAAATCGCATGATCCTGTTCCTGTAAGCATATACAGCAGTGTGCACCACGGTCTTGTCTGCTAATACGGTATTCCAGATCACCGAGGCTTCAACCAAGTTTGAGAAAAAGCACCGCATCACCATCCCTTACCCTGATCCGAAGCCTGCCAAAGATGCGCCATACAAGCTCTCGTTCGCGGCCCCTGCCCAATACAATGTTGTGGGCAGCTATGTCTCCAAGACAATGGTCAAAACACAGGGCCAGTTCGGCGTCGACATGGTTCTCCAGATGCCCAAGTCCCTGTTTCAAGACAAGGACTTCACTAGCATGCGATACTTTTATCGAAGGGCATACTACATTGCATACATTGCTGCACATCTCAGGGACGAATTTGGCTCCTCTATGACCTTTAGCTTCGAGTGTCTGAATGAGAATCCTCTACTCCCGGTTCTCGCACTCCGTCCCGTACCCAGCAGCGAGGATGAAGAGCCAGCCAGCAAGAAGAAGGCATCGAAATCTTCGGTCATCATTCGCCTTATTCCATGTGCCCCCGAGGGACTTTTCCCCAAGAACAAACTACTTCCTTCTGCCAACAACACACGAAGTGGAGACGCCGACGACAAGGCGGCTCAATCTGGTACCCCGTTCTACAACTCTACGCTTAAGGCCGAGGAGACCTTCATCTCCTACCTGCGTGTTCTCACTCACGCCAAGAACGAATGCCCAGCCTTTACCGAAGCTTGTATCTTGGGCAAAATTTGGCTTCAGCAAAGGGGTTTTGGTAGCGCTGTCTCCCGGGGTGGTTTCGGTCACTTCGAATGGGCCGCCATGATTGCTCTGCTCCTCCAGATGGGCGGTCGCAATGGCCAGGCCGCATTATCAACCTCCCTGAGCAGCACAGAGCTGTTCAAGGCTGCCGTTCAGTTCCTCTCTACCACTGATTTTAACAAGAAGCCTTTCATCTTTGGCTCCACGAAGCTCAGTGCCGATACCGTTCGCGAGCCTGGACCTGTCATGTGCGATCCCATTCGCGAATTGAACATCTTGTCCAAGATGAGTCCTTGGTCGGCGAGTCTGTTGCAAATGCATGCCAAGTCAACGACTGATCTCCTTGCCGACGAATCCGTTGACAAATTTGAGCCGACCTTTATCACCAAGGTCGATGCGCCTCTACAAATGTTTGATGCAATCTTTGAGATCAAGAGTTCCGACATCGCCCGCCCATCTTCTTCACCTGATCGTCGAGGAGGAGCATGGAATTTCAGCCTAGAAGCTCATAAGATCCTCAAGAAAGCATACGGAGACCGTGCTCAACTCATCTACTTCAAGACACCTTCAAGAGCAAGCTGGGCTTTGAACTCATCGCAACCGAGCGAGCCCAACAAGGTTACTTTCAGCGTCATATTTGATTCCATGCAAATGTCTCGCCAGATGGAGCATGGTCCACCAGCAGAAGAACAGAGGGATGCTGCCAAGTTCCGCCAGTTTTGGGGTGAAAAAGCCGAGCTACGTCGATTCAAGGACGGTAGCATTATTGAATGTATCGAGTGGTCTAGTAGGATGCCATTTGAAATATGCCAAGAAATCGCCTCACACGTGTTGAAACGCCACCTCAAGATTGTCAAGGAAGAACTGACAGCTTTTGGGTCTAGCTTGTCTTCAGTCATCACATTGTCTCATTTAGACAAGGAGGCATTTGACGCAGCACGGCGGAACTTCCAGACCCTTGAGCATGATATCCGAAGCCTAGATGAGTTGCCTTTGCAAATCAGACAGCTGTCACCTATTTCAGCGGGTATTCGATACGCCACCATTGACCCTCCAATCATGGGCTTCCACAAGGGCACCATCAAGCCTATTGATGTAAACCTTTACTTTGAGGCTTCAAGCAAGTGGCCTGAGAACTTGGTGGCCATTCAGGAGGCCAAAATTGAATTTCTACTCGACTTTGACAAACGACTTTCAGCCGCCAAGGACAACATTACTACATATCTTGGTAGGGAAAACAGAGATATTGGCATCGAGAACTTGGCATATCTCGATATCGTCTACGACAATGGTGCTGCGTTCCGACTAAGGATACACTGCGACCTCGAGGAGACGCTCTTAGAGAGGCAAGTGAAAAACAAGACACTGGATCACCACGTGCGAGATGACTCGGAGGTGGCTCTCGCAAGGTTCAATTGGCTGTTCACCACGCTGCCTCTTCACACGCAAACTATTGCCACATTCTGTACAAGACTACACCCACTATCACAAACCATCCGTCTCGTCAAGCACTGGTTCAACAGCCACAAGCTGTCAGGCCATATCAGCGAGGAGCTTATTGAACTTTTCGTGCTATATGTCTTCCTCCAGCCATATCCATGGAAGACACCGTCCAGTGTTGCTACCGGCTTCCTGCGAACTCTGTCATTTCTCTCTCGTTGGGATTGGCGTGATGAGCCACTCATTATTGATTCGGCAGAGACTTTGGACAGCGATGATCGTGCCACTATCCGTAGGGAGCTTGACATGTGGCGCAAGCGTGACCCCAATATGAACCACATCGTCATGTTCGTTGCCACATCGAGCGATCCATCTGGCCTCGCATATACTCGCTCCAATCCATCTAAGCTTATCGCCTCTCGCATGACTCGCCTCTCCAAGGCCGCCTGTAAGGTCCTCAAAGACGCTGACCACAGCCTCGATACCTCTATCCTATTCGAAACCTCCCTTGAAGACTACGATGTCCTCTTCCACCTCTCTCCCAAGGCCGTTCGCAACATCCTCCGCGACGCCGCCACCGACCCGGCTGCCCGACGAATCTCCCACTTCAAGAACCTCGACGATCGCACTAGTCGCGCGCCCCTGCCTGTACGCGCACATCCAGTTGATGTGTTCGTCCACGAGCTACATCGTGCCTATGAGGACTCGCTCATCTTTTTCCGCGGCGGTAGCGATGATGATGACGGTCATGTCATCGGTGCGATTTGGAACCCCAAGCTTCAGCAGCAGCAAAAGTTCCGCGCCGGGCTCCCATACAACTTCCACAGGGTGGAAGGCAAGGACGGCGACGTAGTCGAAGTTAATCGGCAAGCAATATTGCTGGAGATTGCGAGAATCGGTGGGGATTTAATTAAGAAGATTGAAGCGACGGATTAGATTGTTCGGTGGGACAGAATTGGGGATATTCAAAAAGTAAACATTAGAGATCTGCATTGATACATAAAAAGGAGCATTAGGAATATCAGCAGAGATGGCCAAGTAGCCGACTCACACAAGTGGCATCCACTTTCAATCAAACAAAAACTGGCGCTACAAGTCATGATATGTGTGGTATGGTATTACTGCCTACATATTATGTTGGCATGTACACAACGGCATCTAATTAACATTCGTTTTAATGTGCGCTGGCAAGGAACAGCCCATAATTGAAATATGTTCAAATTAAGTTTCGTCATATCAGAAATACATGTTCTCTCTTCACTTATTCAGCCTGGTCTGTCCCTACTAAACGCCGTGCCATGGTATAAATGCATATACAGCTCATTCCCTCCTCATTTCTAGTCGCTCGTACAATTCAGAGTTAAACCAGTTCCATCTTGAACCAAAATTTCTTTTCCCGTTCTATTAATCATGTCTTTATTCATCTACCCATTCATCGACCGTCCCGCTTCTCTACCTGTTGGGTTGAAAAGGAGCAGTACTTATCCTTGATGGCGACGACCTCGTATGTACCCTCTTGGCTGGCCTTGATGACCTTGCTGTGCTGGTGCGAAATGTCGTGGCGGGTTTCGAGGATGACGCTCTTCTGGCCCTTCTTTTCGTTGGTGCTGCGGGTGTAGGTGAATTCAAAGGGCGGTGTACCCCAGAATTCAAAGAGAATAGGCACTTCATTTCCTTCGTGAATATCGACACGTTCCTGTTTGCCACGGCTGATCTGCACGCTGGGCAAGGGGTGGATCGTCTTGGCAATATTGACAGCTGCTCGGCACTCAGATGCCTTGTCAGAGACGCTGGTAATAATGAAGTTGCCGGGCTTCTCTGCAATGCGGCGGAAGTTGGTCGTCTGTGATTTTGCGTTCCATTTGCCATTGAAGTCGTAGGTAATATCGAATGGAGGCGTGCCTGACAGGGTATAGGCAATACGCTCACCGACGCAGAAGTCCTGGCGAGATTCTAGAGGGTAGATTGAAGGAGCATCGTAGAGCTGGATCTGGATTGATGGACCTCCGATCTCATACTTTTGCTGGCAGCCACGGGCATCTCGGACAGTGCGGATGCGAACCTGTTGACTACCAAGACGGAGATGCTGTCGAGGGATTTTCATGCCGTATGTCTTAGACTCAATGGAAGGAATCCTATAAGTCTCGACTGGAGCACCAGCTTGGTGTTTAATCTCGACCTCGACATAGAAGGGCGCAATGCCAGTGAGAGTTATGGGGATCTTGTCTTCAAACTCCTGCTCCTCCATACAGTACTTGAATGACTGGCCAGGCTTGGAAAAGGCAGATGATGGCTTGGCGTTGACACGCTGATAGATAGTGAGGGGGTTCAAATTCTTGTCGGTGTCGTAGAGGTTATCAGCGAGACCGGAGAACTTGTAAGTATATTCACCAGCCTTAGAAGTGTCCATGGCGATGGCTGCCTTGGAAAGGGCAGCATCGAAGTTCCTACGGCTGAGGGAGCTGGCACCGTGGAAAGGCTTGTGATTAACTTCATAATCAACGTGGTAAGGAGGAGAGCCTGGATATTGGTTAGCTCAAACTGATACTATGCGGAAATCCCAAAACTTACCCTTTAGGGTCACCTCAAAGCCATCGATATCCCCTTCACAGACGTCATCCTTGATATATTTGCCCTTGTCTGAAGAAATGCTGTCTGTTCCAACAAGAGCAATTTCGGGGCGTGGAAACCAATCGACCTGGAACTTGGATGCGGCTGGGTCAACAATTCCAGGGCAGGCCTTATCCTTCACATCAACGATTTCCCAATTGCCACGAGATTTGACCAAGATATAATCGTTGGCGCTATTAGCAGACTTTGTCAAGATGTCATTGTTGCCATCGACATTCTTGTACGAAATCGTCCAAGGAGCCTCGCCCTGAAGACGAAGAGGCAGGCGGACCTGTGTATTCTCGACCTGCATTGTGCTATGTTTGTGATCAACAAGACCGAAAGCAGCACGAGGCTGTTGCCGGCGCACCGCAATTTTAACCTCGTCTTCCAGGAATGCACGACATCCACGCTTATCCTGAATGCTCTTCAATGCAAGGATATACTCGCCTCCCTTAGTCAGAGGACCCGTCTTGATCTCGAAACGGTTCTCTTCAACGCCCTTGACCTGCTCAGACTTGCGCTTTCCATCGTGAACAACCTCCCATTCGAGATTGAATGGAGCATCGCCGTAGAGAATGACGTCCAGTTTCACATCAGAGTCTAGACAAGCATTGATGACCTTTGATGAAGAGGCGATGGATGCTGATGCAGCAGGTTTCACAACTTGCTCCAAGACCTTATCTTCGCCTGTGAGAGGGTGCCCAGTATAAATAGCATCGTCAATGTACTTGAAGACATATTTGTAGCGGCCCGCAACCTTGGGCACAAGGTCTAGCTGCGATCGGAGACCATTTACGCGATGCTCGAGCTTCTCAACATGGTCATCCGAAACAACATCGTATCTGACGATAAAAGGGGGCGTTCCAACAAGGTCCAGGTCAACACGGAGACCAATCGAGTTACCAGCGCACTTATCAGGAATCTCTTCGGACCGAACCGAGACGTGAGGCTCCAGAGGGTTCAAGAGAAGGCAGGAGGAAGGCTCATTGACATCACCCTGGCAAGAACCGCTAGAAACAGTCTTCAATGTGTATAGACCGGGAGCAGATACCAATGGCTTATCGCGAGAGTTCTTGGCGGAGAAGCTACCAGCTGAAACCTCATCTCCGTGGTCACCACTGTTTGTCAAGGAGTCAAGGGGTGAAAAATCCCAGGTGATTTCATGTGAGGTGTCATCAATAGGGCCTTCCATAGAAAATCCGACAGGTAGCTTTGCAGAACGCCCCTTGGCCACCTTCAGAGGGTTTCTAAGGTCACAACCATCCATACGAAGCTTAGGTCGCTCCTTGACAGCGAAGGTATGAGACAGTCCCTTGGGTTTAGGCTTGTCGGGCTCGTCCTCAGGCGCAGTGTACTTGACAATATTACCAAACGCGTCATGGACCTCGTCAACAGAGTACTGCCATACACCAGAAGTGGTCATAGATTCGTTCAAACCTACGGTGACCTTGGCGGGCCGCACCCATGAAATGTCATTCTCGTTTTCCATGAGAAGCGTCGAGGCAGCGCCTAGAAGAGGTGATGAGAAACCATCGGGCTGGAGGCTCTGGAAGTGGAAGCTGTGGTCCTTGCCGTTAATAGTACGACTGTAGACAATTTTCAAAGGAGGTGTTCCCACTACCTCCAGCGACAGATCCGAAAGATCATGACGGCATCGCTGGGTGTCGGGGGTCGCTTTGATCCTTGCCTCGGGACAAGAAACGACATAAGTATCCTTATTCCTTCGCTGAACTTCAAGCTTGTACTCGTCCAAAACCCTTCCAAGGCGGTAAACGCCTGGCTTCTTAACCGAGTACTCCCACTGAAAGCCCGATGTAGTTTGATCAGAAGTATGGTCTCGAATCTGTTTGGCAACTTTGTTTACATCCCGCTGCGGGACTTTAATAGTCTCCTCATTGTTGGTCTCGAGATCGATACGGATAAGTTCAATCTGAGCAGGGATGCTCGCGTTGAAATAGATGGGCAGGGAAACACCTGTCTTGCTCTTCCCAGTCAAGCAGAAAGAATGGTGCTCAGGGTTGAGAACCGCAGAACCCTCCGGGAGGATGTTGATGATCTGCTTTCCCATGATGAGGGAGTGGTTGTTGAGAATATTGGAGACCTTGACGTTGTGCTCGGAGATGGAAATTTCACGATCGTAGAGAACCTTGACAAAACCGAGGAGCCATGCTTGGAGCGGGATCTGGCAAGAGGTTAGCATTTTCTAAAGAAAGAGAAGACATTGTTTTTGTTGCATACAGGAATATTGAACATTAACATGTAGTTGATGACGACATGAAAAGCGTAAACGGTGGTGACGAGGGGCTGTGATAGCTCGAGCCATGGTATCCTCAATTCGGGAATGCCAAAGAGGAAAGCAAAGTCGATAAAGATCCACTTCAAAAACAGCCACCACGACGTCTCTCCATCTTCAATGACTTGAAGCCAGTCGTACAACTTCCATGCCCAGAGTAAGATGTATACTCCGAAGGCGTACAGACGCTGTTGGGGAGCATCCAGGAGGGTCAAAGGGATGACGGGCTGGCTCGCATGAGGCTGCGTAAGGGCACTCTCGGGAGCCTGAGGCAGTTTTGGTGACTTGTTAGTCGAGCTCCTAGTAGAAGAATTCGAGCCCACAGATGAAGGGGTCTCTTGCTGGTTGTATCTTCGAGCAGCGGTAGGGGTTGCTGGATACCCAGACCGCAAGCGGGGAGTCGAGCTCATCGCATTCGCATTCCGTGGAAATTTATGCGAGTAGGAGGAATCACGTTTCGGGTGTGAAAGCGGCCGGTCGAGGGATCAAGCGTTGGCAGGCGGCGGCGAGTCGCTGTCGCGGGCTTGGTGGTTGTGTTTTGGTGAAAGTGGTTTTTTTGCACCGTGAATGGAGATGGAAATTCCTTTGAGCAATGCGTCACGTCAGAACGCGACTGGCCAGGCACATGCCCGAACAAACAGGCTGCTACGTTTTGTTCCACCGCTAGAGCTACCCTAGCTCCAGGGCTCCAATGACGGTTTTTGGTGGATATGATTGGCTGTGGAGCTTGGTCGTGCGCCAGTTGTCGCGCCGGGGGGCGTGCATGATTGGCCAGCAAGATGAAGAATTACACCATCCTTGTTGGGTTTGGCCCCATGAGCTTGGCTCCCTGCACTGGCAAAACCATGAGATGAGCTATCATCATCTCACTTCCAGATGTCCAGCATCCACGAGACGCCAACTTCCCCAGCCAGTGGTTTTTGCCCCAGCGTTTGCTGTTCTTGTTGGCTACATATCGACAACTTGACTTCATGGCCCATCTGTCTTCAGGCTAGACGTGGTTCCTCGCAGATTCTTTCCTAGTGCCGCGTGTACCATATCCAAAACACAAAAAACTCGAGCCTAGTTCCATCCCAGGCAAGGCCATACAGTTGGCTATTAAATATCTATTTCCATTGACCCCTATGTAGCCAATCGATTCGTCCGGTCAGTGATTCTGCGTCCGCTATAGGGTTTTTTTTTCCTCTCCCCTTTCGTGCTTGTATATCATTGTTGCATACGCAGACAGGCCAGCCACCGTCTACCACGAGTGAGTGCCTGGGGCGCCAACTCAGCAACACATACATGCACGACAAATAAGGGTCCTTTGATGAGTCTCCTTCTTTATCAAGCTCAGAGGCCGGTTTTTCTACTCTGCAACAGCGCAAAATGCCCATTCTTCCCACTTCGTTTCACATCACCATCTGCCCCTTGGCCACCACCATCTTCTCACATGTCATCACCTTGCTGCCATTACATCAGATACAATGGCCATGGCTATAATATCCTATGCCGAGGCTAACATGCAATCTCAGTCAGATAAACAACCCCCCCCACGCCGGTCAACCCGTGCAGCAGGTCGCCTTAAAGCCCAGTCCCAAAGTGCTACAATTGCGCCTATCACCATGGGTGAGCCGAGGCGAAATCCCAAGCGCAAGGCGAGCGAGGCCACAAATGCCGCTGCAAAGCTTCCCGAGAGGATGCTTGACGAGGCTCTGGCGCCTCTTACCCCCAAAGATATCCAAGCATGGGAGGGTTGGGTAGAACTGGAATCAGAACCCGTAAGAGCCCCACAACCGATCATCTCATTCCCAGTGTTACTCTAACATCGGCCCAATACAGGCCTTCTTCAACATTATTCTACGTGATCTAGGAGTAAAAAACGTCAAAGCCCAAGAAATATTCACCATGGACCAGGATTCGCTCGCTATGCTACCGTTGGACTTTCTTCTCCATCTTGCGTGACTGACGCTCACACTCCTCAGGAAGCCAGTTTTCGGCTTAATATTTCTCTTTCAATACGTTCCCGGCTACGACGATGTGGAACAGGATGAAGATACGGGCAGTGTATGGTTCGCGAACCAGGTATCCTCCTGACCCTTCTCCTCACAATGGTAACGTACGTTTGCTAACAATCTCTAGACAACAGACAATGCGTGTGCAACTGTGGCCATGCTCAATATTATCATGAATGTCGATGGATTGGACATAGGAGATAATCTTCGTCAGTTCAGAGAATCAACACAGGCACTCAGTACCCCCCTGCGAGGTCATCAGCTCAGTCAGGACACATTTATCCGCTCTATCCATAATTCTTTTACTCGTCGTATGGATCACCTCAATGCCGATTTGTTTCTGGAAAACGAAGCTTCAGAAGCAAGGTCACAAAAAGCAAAAAAGCGAGCTGCGCCGAAAAAGGGCAGGAAAGGGGCAACTCGGAAAAAGAAGGTAAAGCCCGAGTATGGTTTTCATTTTATCGCATATGTCCCGGCAGGAGGTTATGTCTGGGAACTAGACGGTTTGAAAAGCAAACCACACCGACTCCGTAAGTGAGGCTTTGTTTGGTGTGTATGAATAAGAGCAACTGCTAATGGGTTTCTAGAAGCTGCACCTTCAGGTGACTGGACAAGCATTGCGCGACCGCAAATTGAAGCTCGCATGATGCAATATGAAGAGAGTCAATTGTCTTTCAATCTTCTTGCACTCTGTCAGAGCCCTTTCGCTTCCCATTCGCAGGTCATCGCTCAAGCTGCTGCCTCGCTCAATCGCCTCCACGTCAAAATGAAGGAATGTTCTACCTTTGGCGAGCTAATTGCCGTCGAAACAAATCCCCTCGACATTGACAGTGATTCACAGCTCGCTGAGTTCGGTTTGACTAAATCCGTCATCGAGAATGTAGAGATTCTGGAAACAATATTAATGAAGATCTCAAACTCAGATTTAAATACCAACGATGCATATACATTGCATCAGGAATTGACCATCGAACTAAAGGCTGCCATGGGTGAATACCGCGCCGAGACGATGGCGATGGCAGACGACGAACAACGCGTCAAGGGTCGCAAAAAAGACTACGGACCAGCTCTACATAAATGGGTCACTAAGCTCGCTGAAAAGGGAACATTAGAAGACATCATAAAAGCCGCGAAATAGATGTGGAGCCAGGTAGGCTGGTAACCGCTCTCGAATCAGTGCCCTTGTGGGGAAGAACATTGATGAAGCATGGTCACCATTGCTGTCACCACACATAGTTCACACGATAGGTACAGTCTAGGAGTTATAATTCCCAGCGATTCGCGTCTTTTTGTGGTTTTGATGGTATTTGAATCGTACGTGTATTCACATTAGACTTGATATGGTCCGAGGGCTATACTTGTCCTGTGCCAGTTCGACGGATGACATTTCGATCACAATTTCTAGACACGCAATGTCTATAAATCCGTAGCGTCAATGACATTCCCATTTATATCACCAACCCGAGTCAACATATTTCACTTAATTCCCCTTTAGTGGAAACTTGAATCTCGGGCGAGATATTACCACAAAGGTGCAAAAAAATTTCCCCATACCCTAAAGCCATCCTTCCATTTTTAAGACCTCATATTCATGAATTTTCCAACGCTACGCCAGTGTTGAAACCATACCCGATCGATCCTCTTCGGACTCCTGACATGCGCTATTGCCTCCGGTATGGTATTATTCTGTAGGAGTCTACATGCACGTCTCACAACGCGAATAAGTGGAAAATAACAGGTAAGAACAAGAGCAATCATGTTGCAAATTAATCATCCGGATATTGTTCCTTGAGGTTTGAGACAAAACTACATGTCCCTTTGTCAAATCTCTTGAAAAACTTCCCAGCCAATGCAAACATGTCGCTCGGGACCTGCTCGGCATCCTCAACAAGCACAATGTTATCCTCAGCGACCACGTGTCGTTCTGTTCCAGTTGTACGCCTCCTGGGTGTATTGATTAGTAAATGTACTCTGCAGGGCAGGTTGCAGCAACTCACAAACAAGTATAAAAAGCCTGGTTTCGTGGCCGCATTGGCTTAGGTAATTCGGTATCGCTGTTGTCCTCGAGTGTCTCACCTATGGCCACGGTATGAGGCATTGGGAGACGGCGCGTTCCTTGGTCGGTCCAGCCGTTGATGACACCAATCCATCCATAACGTCGATGCTGAAATACCTGTCCAATTTTAAACCTTGCTGGCTGTGGTCCATGGCTTGATCTTCGAAAAACTGGAGGGAATAGATTATCCATTTCTCGAACTAGACCCAATATTTCCCGTGGGTCATCCCACCCGCGAGGACCATTGCGAGGCAGTCCATCTCGGATCGGCATGAATCGATCGTATAGTGGCATGAGATATTTCTCGACAAGCCATGCATCCTCGTGCCATCCTTTGGCAAATTGACGCAAAAAAGGCTCCAAGTTCTCATCCCATGCGAAGACATCGACGGGAGTCACGATGAGTGCTGCCCACAAAGCAGAGTAAACAGCAGCTTCCATATTCATTGGTCCATTCCCACTAATGAGGCGAGTGAGTTGCGCAGCATCATTGTCTCGGAGTTCGTATACCCTAGAAGCTGTGGCTCTGATATTACGCGCAGTTCTCATCGCCATGGAATTTGGGGGCACTGGAGCCATAAAAAGGTCGGTATTAGCCTGCCAGCCAAACTGGGCCAGCATGGCCTGTAAATCCTCAATAGGAACCTCATAATCGGAACCATATGGGTCCAAATACATCCTTTGTTGGTGTTCGCGAACTTTCCAAACTGGGTCGTTATCCAACGTCATTCCCTCCCGAGGCGAGACGACGGCGTGGACATGGGTGGGAAAAGAGCAGCACTCTGCCCTTAACCCCAATCGTTCCGCAATGGCGCAAAATATACCGCTGGAAATTATGGGTATAGACTCATGGTCCTCGTGACGTAGCGCCTGTCCAATGTAGCAGTTGCGTAGATTTCGGTAGTTTCGGTCCTGTTCTCGCAGGCCTGTCAAACCGTTGGCACGAAGCCACTGATTAAGCGCCAATGCTTTCTGGCGCGTTGTCATGGCATCTACATTTGGGTAGCTCTCCCGGAAATCGTCGGTCATTTTATCGAGCATGCTCGCAAGCTAACACGAGCTTATTAATATTGACTAGTAGAACCTTGTGGGGTTGACATACATCATCTAAATCACCCGGCTCATCGTGGAGCACAAATAGATCGAAGGCACCCAGTGCACGCTCAAGACCGCGACTTTGGGTAGGACAACGCAAGATCTGGTGCCAGGTCTCAATGGCGATGCTTCGATGGATGGAGTCTAGGATGGAATTGGCATAATATCTAAAGAGGAAAATATTAGATATGGAATGGAGTATGGGTATGGAGGAGTTGTTACCGTCGTGCCAAGACGTCCTCGTACGAGTCATCAGCTTGACATTGCTCGAGAAGAAATTCTTTGACATCGTATTCCAGTTGACAAATTTGTTCAATTTTCCTGTAACGGCCTACTTTAGATGCCAAAACACCATCTAAGAGCCAGGAAGCTTGGCAATTGCGGCGTCTGCGGAGGACATATAGGTTCTTCCAGCCGACGTCCGAGGCTCTCTCGCTCAATTTACGTTGGAATCCGTGTTCGGAGCTCCAATATTTGAAAGCAAACCGACAGTAGTATTTCCAGAGCACTGGGTCGTCAGCAAGACACTTTAGACGATGAGATAGTAGTTGAAAATTAGACAGGTTGTCTTCAGGGGAGACATAGTAAAGCACCTGCTGGATTATGTCGTCTGGGATCTGATCCATCGACATGGCGGGGCAGCGAGTTCGGACAAATTTGAGCGGTCAGCGTTATGCAGAGCGAACTTTCTCGTATAGAACAGGCAAACTCGTCCCAGGAAGGGGAACCGAGGAGCGGGGAAGATGGAAGCGACAAAAACCGGCTGTCATTCAACCAAATGAGAGTATTATTGCCATGCCTGGCCTTGCCTTCTCGTCTTGACTTGAGGAACGCTTCATAAACTTGTGCGACTGCGTCTGGACGTGATTGATTATTGTTAGTAAAAGCTATGAGTGGGGTGACGCAAGAACGGATGTTCTGCTGACTCATCCACTCTTCTTCAACATTATTGGACATAAATATACGGGCTCATGATTGGTCAGGCTTCAATGGGTCTATGCCCAAAGAGGAATCCAAGTAAACAAAACGCGCCTGGCTCCATTTTGATGGAGACTGCACGCGGTCAAACTGCCAATCCAAGACGTACTTCGCCTTATCGTTGTATTGATTTCGACTTACAACGAAAACCCCCCATTCCCAGCCCGAGAGCCCTCGACGCGCGACACAGCATCCCAACCCGCGCCTATTCCTCGCCGCACGCTCATATTTTATCGCAGAATCATGCTGCGCCGGCCTGACGCTCGCCGATTCTAGAGTTACACGCCTATTCTACCGGCGCCCGCCAACATGGTCCAGCCAGATTTAGGCGGCGCGCTCGACACCCCGCGAACAAACATTGGGGATGCCACCTACCTCAGCCGCCAGCCCGATTTTGCCGACATCTCTCAGGAAGCATCATTTCAATCTCCCGCCAAGGAAGGCGACTTGATCCAGCAGCTTCGCAATGGCGGACGCTCCAATGGAATCAACATGCGCACCCCGCGTCAGAGAGGACCGCTCGCCGACCGCCGAAACCTGCCTCCCAGTATTGGAGGCGCCGAGTTTACGCCCCTTTTGAAGTCCGCTACGAGGAACAGCGCGAGGCGCTTCGGGAAAGAAAATGGCACCGCAGCACCAAACACGCCTACTTTGGACAAAATTGACGAGGGTGATGTGACTTCGCTGCCGCGTATGGACACATCAATGTATACCGGGTCGCGCCAACAGTCGTTTCTGGAAAACACCCTGCCACAAGTCGATAGCAGCGCCGCCTCGACACCAATCGCAATCCCGCCGCGGAGAGGCGGGGACAAGGGCCCACTACAAGACGGAAACCAACTTTCGCTGCGAGAACAAGAGAATGTCATCGATAAGATAGAAAAGGAGAATTTCGGGCTGAAGCTGAAGATTCACTTTCTTGAGGAAGCGCTCCGAAAAGCCGGGCCTGGTTTTAGTGAAGCCGCACTCAAGGAGAACACTGAGCTCAAAGTCGACAAGGTGACGATGCAAAGAGAATTACATCGATACAAGAAACACCTAACAACTGCCGAAAAAGATCTCGAGAGTTACCGCCAGCAAATGTTGGAGCTCCAGGACAGGGCAAAGCGAAAGTACGCCAACGAGAGCCAGCGAGCGGAAATCGAGAAGCTGCAAAGACAATTGGAAGACCGGGAAGCAGATGTTGAAGATCTTCACCGTCAGCTCGAGAAAGATCAGAACGAAAGCGACCAGGTCGAGAAACTCAGGGACGATATCGGTGATCTCGAGATAGACCTTCGGGAAAAGGATAGAATAATTACGGAGCGTGAAGACGAGCTGGAAGACCTCAAGGATAAATTTAAAGAAATGGAGGGAAAAGTCAAGGATTCGCGACGAAAAATGATTGAGTTCGAAGAGAATGCCCAGCACAGTGAGGAGTTGGAGGAGGCCAAAGATACTATTCAAGACCTCGAACACAACATTCGACGTTTGGAGGAACAGATTGAAGATATGAAAGCCAAGATGGAGGACGCCGAAACCAATATGGGAGATGCCATGACCCAGAAAGAGAGAGCAGAGAACGATCTTGAGGAACTACAAGAGGAAATGGCTAATAAGTCCGTCGTCACTAAGGGACTTTCGCGGCAGATTGAAGAGAAGGTTGTTAGGCTACAAGAGGAGTTGGACAAGTCTGGCCAGGAATACGCAGATCTGGAAAAGGAACTATCCGAGGTGAACCAGGAAAACGAGGAGCTCCAATTTACCGTCAAGGATCTACAACGAAACCAAGACAATTTTGACAGCGAGCGGCGATCTCTGCAGTCACGAGTCGACGAACTGGAAGCTAATCTGCTCAGCGGTTCCGATCAAAAGAATATGCTCCAGTCGAGACATGATGCTTTGGCAAGCGAATCGGCGTCTCTCCAGAGAGATATGGCAAAGCTGGAGAAGGAAGTTGAGGAGCTTGAGCAGAACCTGGCTGAGGAGCGAGACCATGGTCTTGAGATTGAAAGGGACCTCCGCAGCCAGTACCAGGGTGAACTAGGCAGGCTCAACGATGAAATCTCTGATTTGCAAGCAGAAATCCGAGAGAAGGACAACCTATACGACAATGACAGCGAGAAATGGGAGACTGAAAAGCAAAATCTAGAGTCGGAGCGAAACCGTGCCGAGGAAAAGGCTGCAGGTCTGCAGCGAACCATTGATCGACTAAGAGAAGCTGAAGGAACTCTCTCTGACAAGGAATCAAAACTGCAAGCGGCGATCCAAAGTGAAGCGGAGCGACACAAGAGCGAGGAAGGCGTTTTGACCCGACAGATAGAAGATCTTCAGGACGCCCTTGAGACCCGACAAAACCTGCTCACAAGCCTGCGGAATGAATTGTCGACGGTGCGTGATGAACTACGACAAACACAAATTGGATACCAAACGCAACTTAACAAAGTTGCAGTGCTCGAAGACGAGGTCGACGTCCTCCAAAGCTCCCTAGACAAGGAACAAGGAGCTGGCCGTCGGGATTTGGATACTGGACGCCGAGAACTCGAGACCGAGCGTCGACAGCTCGAGGCATCTAAGCATGAATGCAGCAGCCTCCGTGAACAGCTCAAGGTGCTTCGAGAAAAGGCTGACTCGGCACAAGCCGCAAATGCCGCATCGGAACAGAATGCCCAGCAAAATACGGAGAGTGTGACACGACTCAAGTGGCAACTCTCTGACACAACTGCTCAGCTGGAGAAGGTTACGAGGGAGAAACAGTCGCTCCAAGATCGACTCGCGAAAAATGACCTTGAACTCCACTCCATCTCATCTCAGCTCGCCGAAGTCAAGGCCGAGCGAGACGAACTTGATGCGGAACTACGTAGGGTAAAGCTCTTTGACAATGAGACCATCCGTGTTGACCAGGAACGCCTTGACCTACGCACCGCTAAAATCAAGCTGGATAACGAAGTCCGCCGCCTAAAAGACGAAAACCAGGTCTTGATGGATCAGCGTGAGGCCATCGAAAAGACCCTTGAGGAGGAGATTGAAAAAGCGGCCGAGGAGGAAGAACGATTAGGTCAGGAGGTTCTTCAACTTCAGACCAAGCTACAACAGTCATCGTCTTCGGAATCTCACGAGTTGAGCTCCGCTCGACGCACTATCCGGGAACTTCAACGTCGAGCTACAGACATGGAGAACGAAATTGCTACACGCCAGATTCCAGGAAATGTAGAGGGAAGTAGTGAGTTGTCAATGATGCGCAAGGATCTCACCGCTGCACGTCAGAAAGAGCTTGACTTTATGCAACATGAGTCGGCCAACCGAGATGTAGTCAAGGGTCTGAAGCGACAAATTGCAAACCTCGAGCGCCAAGTGCACGAGTCTGAAGTGTCGCGACTAGTTGGCACGCCCAAGTCCTCCGCCAGCGACTCGGGACGCAAGTCGGAAGTGACAGAGCTACGACACCAGCTCTCAACCGCTCAGCATTCCATCCATGAGCTTCGTTCTAAGAACAGAGAAACCGAGCGCAAGGCCTTGCAAACCTCGCAAGACCTCCAACGACAACTCAACGATCTCGAGGACCAGAAGGTGGTGTTGGAGGAGGTGCTCGACGAGGCCCGCCAGCAGGCTGAAGAAACGGCCACGCAGCATGAGCGCCTGATCAAGCGAATGAAGCACAAGCTCGAAAAGGTTGAGCGCGAGCGCGACGCCGCCCAGCGGGTAGACGCGAGCAAACAGGACCGCCAGTTGCGCAAGAGCCAAGCCGAGATGGAGAATCTCGAGCACGACGTCCGCCAACAACATGAACTCATCGAGTCGCTCGCCGCTTCCGAGGCCTCGCTCCGCCGCAAGCTCGAGCGCGCCCGCGACGAGCGCGCAGCCTTCCGCATCAGTGCCGAGAAGCTCCAGAAGGAGCTAGGAAAGGCGAAGGCAAAGGCCGCCAAGGAGTCGGAGTCAACGGCGTCCACGTCGGCCCAGCGCCAAGCTCTTGAGGAAGCCAACCAGGCTCTCGAGACCGTTGTTCGAGCTGCCGAGAGTGCTGATGAACGACACAAGAAAGAGATTCGTGGCATGGTTATGCAGATGGAGTGGATGCAGGCCCGATGGCAGCGTGAAGCTTCTCTTCGCGCCGACGCGGCATATGCAAAGAAGTTCCTCCAGCTGCAGCTCGACGTCGCCAATGCTTGGTATGTTTTCCGTTTTTTATTCCCCTTGTCGTCTTTACCGTGTCTGGAACAAGCCACTAACATCCTCGCAGCAACAAGGCTCAGCTCCGCGAACTCGAGGATATTCGCACTAACATCCTCGGCAACCGCAAGGCCCTTTCTCTCCCCAGCAAGAAGTCTTCCTCATCACCATCATCACCGTCCCAAGAAGCCACCAGCCGCCCCACGCTCAAGAGCTTCCTCGTCATGGCCCGCTTCATTGCCCGCATGCGCCTCTCGGCCGGCGAGTGGGCCAAACAGGAAAAGGTACGCGAGCGCATCGTCGTTGCGACTGAGGAGCAGCGCAAGGCCAAGCGCACACGCCAGCTCAAGGTTGTGCGTGCAGAGGCTTGAGAGTGAGAGCGGTCATTTTTTTCCATGCGGGAGAGGGAGATTTCCCGCCCCACCCTTATTCAGTTGCTCGGGGGAGTTTTATCCGGTATTTCAAAAAGAAGCGATCTTTCTTTCACGTCTGGCATATTGCCCTTTTCGTTTGTTTGTTTTTTCTCTTTATTCATGTGTATACGTCAAGCAACATGGTCCTGGGGATTATCGGCCAGCACAACGGATTCTGATGTATGAAGAATAAATCAATGTCCATCTCAGATGGCTCAAATGATGCCGGCACAACATAACGCAGGCAAAAAGAGAGCCATGGTTGGAATATGTTCCAGTACCTCGGAGGGACGGGAATGGGAGAAGGTGGGAGGTTGGGTATGGAATTACGAAGGCGTTCATGGTAATAAGAAATCCTAAAGCGCGTTCATGAAAGGCCATATAGCATAGTAGTTTGGTTTTTGCCCTGGTTTTTATTTTCATTTTCCCCGCGGAAGTAAGGAACCAAAGGCTGGTTCCTCTTCACTCACTACACTCAACAAATATTCATGAGCATATATCATTTGATTGCGCAGCGAATGTATCCAGTACCAAAACCCAGTGAGACACCCCCAATCATCCGCCCCTATACGTAAAAATCATACCAAATCCCAAAGTCCAGTCCATGCAGTAACCATACCAGATGATCATCACCCGTTCGTTACACCCTGTTTCAAAAAGAGAACAAAAAAGACAGGCCGTCATATTCAATACTTTTTCTTCCTCGCTTTCCCCAAGCCTTTAGGGGCCAGGTTTCCCTACTCATCGAATTCGGATTTACCAACATGAAAGGGGCAGAAAGCGATGAGTAAAGGGATTCGAGATATTTAAAAGTTCCATATACAAGGCAGGCTGACACCACAGGGGATATATACATTACATGACGAACAGGAGGTTCGTGTCTAGAGACAAGTTAGCATTTCAGTTGTTCACGCTATTGGCCAAAGTGACATACCAAGGGGATGGCTGCAGGAGAGCTGTGGTTTCTGGGTATATCGAGTGGCGAGTTCGTCTCGAATGCTGTTGAGAAGCTGGACGTAGCTCTGCTGGGGGTTCTTCTTGAGAGCAGAAACGAACGCCCAGGACATAGCACCGGTGGCCTGAGAGGCGATAGTTGCGTCGGCACTGAAGAAGTTGTTAGCCGCAGTCATCACCATATTCAAGTAGTAAGAAACATGGGGGTGTCAGTCCGGCGGGCAGGACAGCACAACGTAACCCGTAGCCCCAGATAACAAGACACAAGCCCAAAGGGGCTGTTCTTGAAATCTGAGGCTTTGGATGGAAAATCCGGCTTAATGTTAGATACATGATTTTTGCTGCTCTTCCCGAGGAATAAATTCCAAAGCCACATATGCGCTGGCTCCAAACACCATGCGCCATCGCTTTTGAAACGAAATGAAAAACAAATGAATCTCAAAAACAGCCTTCAAAACAAACAAGATGCAACCCCCCCCAAAGGAAAATTCAAACAAATATCATTGGCCCAGTAGTAAAAGCATGAGGAAATGGGGGTACCCACGAAGTCTGGTCGTCTTTGCTGCCGGACCACATAATGACATCGGCGGGCGATGTCTTGGTGGCTATGGCACGGTCGCGAGCATCATCACCATTGGCAGCCTTCTTGATGAACCCAAGAATATTGCTAGCCACACCGCCAAGGTCACCCTGGCTGTATGAGGAGATAACACCCAGCAGGCCCTGGCCGGCCTCCTTGGCCAGATTGGGCTCCTTGAGGATGCCCTGAGTCGAGTAGATATAAGGTAAATCGAGAGCGGTACCAGAATGGCAGGAATCGAAGATCGCAGTCAACCTTACCCCAGCCTGCAGGGGGCGGACCATGATGCGGTGCATCTCGTCATCAGTGATGTGTCCGGTCTGTCGGAAATCAACAGGGTAGATGACCTCGTCGTAACCATCCTCCTCGTCGCCGTCGAGGTCCTTGGTCTGACCACCGTGACCTGCACACATTAGCAAATTGAGGAATTGACAGTACACAGGATGGATTCCAACCTGAGTAATGGAAGAATAGCGAATCGTTGGGCCGGGCATCCTTGGCAAGCCAATGCATGGCTCGCAAGATGTTCTGTTTGGTGGGCTGGCTCATGGGGTTCTGCTGGTCGTCGGTGAGAATCACCATGTCCTCGCGCTTGTAGCCGAACTGCTCGGAAAGGTAGGCCGTCATATTCCGGACATCATTGATGCATCCGCGGAGCTGGCCACGCTGGCCAAAGTAGTTGATACCAATCAACAAGGCCTTTCTCCTCCCTGTGCAGTTTGAATATTGGAAGTTGTACGATGATGGGGCACCATGGCCGAAACGCTGGGGGGCTGAGGGAGGAGCGGGAGGACCTGGAAATTATATTTAAGCGGCTAATCAATTGTGTATATATTCGAGGGAGAAAATATTGGGCTCGTCGGGATAAAGACATGAAACATACCACTGGGCCGGCTATTGTAGTTCGGTTGTGGCTGGAAGTGTTGGCCATACTGCTGTTGCAGCGGCGGTTGCTGCGGATGTCATGTCAGCGTTGGTCTCTCGGGTCGGGTCTGACGGGCTGTTGTGGGGAAGGCAACGTGAGCGCACGAGGGTGCGACAGCGCGTGTTTGTTCGAGTGAATAATGAAAGAATGCGCGAGTTTAGAAATCGGGGATGTGCGCACCTGGTGGTAGCCGCCGTATTGTTGCTGCGGGGGCCCCTGCTGGTAGCCGTAGCCGGGCTGTTGTTGATGGTATCCGTGCTGTTGAGGAGGGTGGTTTGCGTAGGTTGGCTGCTGAGGTCTAAGGACGTGGGAAAGCGAATGTCAGTAAGAGCACGGAGGACACAGCATGATGCGGTCAAGACGGTGGAGGAGGGGGGTTAGAGCACGGAGAATGAGACCCACGACGAGCAGGTTCGGCAGTGAAGGTGCGTAAACATATGAGAATTGTGGGAAACAAAGATGGGGTTTCGTACGGGTAGTAGTTGCCCTGGTATTGCTGCTGCTGCTGCTGCGGCTGTCCGCCATAGCGGCCAGAATGGTAGCTTGGGTATCCCGACATGTCGGAACAAGCAGAGGACGAGGAAGCGGCGTGTGAGAGAGTCGTGCGGTCAAGAGGCGTACAAGAGGCGGTCGAGGGTATCGCAAAGGGATTGCAACGGTCGTTGGGCGGTTTTGGGGGGGGTATTTTTTCTTCTCGGGCAGCGGTGGTGTTTAGGTCAGACAGGGCGGCGGCAGAAGTTGCAATCTTTGGTTGTCGGTGGAGGTCGAGGCCGAAAGTATGGCAGTGAGCAGCTGGGCCTTAGACCTGGGCGCCAAGCACAACTGGCTGTGCACGATGCGGTAGTGGTGCTCGCTGGGCCGGGGTATCGCAGGGTTGGTGGGGGGCGGCGCGTGAAGCGTCAGATGGTGTGGGACTCGACTGGTCGCCTTGGACAGCGAGTCTGGTTTGGGGGAGTGGATGTGGGCACCAGGGTGGCGGGTGATGATGGGCAGACGACGCAGGCACGCGCCGCAGTCTTTCCGAGCCCGGGGCAGTGAGGCAAAGTCTTTCAGGCGAGCAAGGAACGCAGTAGAGCTCAGTTCCAGTTGGCTTTAGCTGGGGAATGTGGGCGGCACGGGCTAGAGTTGTGCGGGAGAGGAGCACCAGGAACACGGAGGGGCAGGGGTCTGGATGCAGTTGGCAGCTGAACAGCCTGGGCTAGAAATATGCCGGACAGATATAGGTATAGGTGACGGTGCGGCCAGTAGGTCTGTTTTTAAACCAAAGGGGAGATAGAAGGGTGGGAAGATAGGGGGGGTTGATGATGGGGAGCAAGAACAAGAGGTCAAAAAAGATGAGGGGAACGGTATAATATTTGTAGGTTAGAGCAAGCATACATGACAAGACAGAAAAACAGACACAGCATGTCGTATGTGGGTGGGAATGTGACGCCGAGCACTGTAGCGAGCAGACTATTCAACACAGCACAAGAAGCACGCGGCAGTTGACAGGGGGGGTGTTGAGATGAGCAGCGCAGCCTAGTCTTACTTTCTGGCTTGGACTTGTCGCCGGTCCAGCATTGGGCGGCGGAGGTGGCGGCCATGGCGGTGATAGTAGCAGCAGGCGCTTCGGGATTCATAACAAAAACGGATTGGATGGTGGGCCATGGCGAACGCAATCGTGACGCTGCCACCAAACGACTTGGCTTGACAGGCACGCTCTCTGCTTTCGACTATGTACTCGTCCAGTCCTCAATTGCTACCCGTAGGTGAGAGGGGAGGGGTGGTCCGTAGCTTGCATCTTCCCTCAGACAAGAGGTGGACTCGGTGGAGTCGAGGGTGTGTGACAGCACAAGCCTGGGGGAGGTGTGTGTGTGTGTATGTCTGTGTGGGAGAGCGTTGGGCGCGAGCTCCGTCGTGCATTTTGATATCGTTCGAGTTGACAGCTTTGGAGATTCACGTTGATTATGCTTTTCTATCATATGACTCTATCGCCCTTCAGCCCTCGGTTCTTATTGCTAGCTAAAGATAATACTCGTCCGATGTAGAAAAAGACCGGCTCTTCTTGGGCCTTCTCGACGTGTTTTTAACTCGGGCCCCATAACTCTCTCTGCACGCAACGGGCAAATTAAAATCCTCCCCAAGCACTTGAATTTTGGGTTCAGACTGTGAACGGCGGTGCTAGCGCTCTCTGAAACTGTCCCGGATGTGTGACCATGAACGTCAAGTGCAGAGGCCCGAAAAGGTGTGGTGGCCCGGCCAGGCTTGGACTAGACAACGATGCATCGGCGACGCGGGGATGCGCGGGATGAGACATGCAGACAAGGCAAGACAAAGCAAGGCACAGAGGGTGGCAATAGAAGGTCAACGCGACAGTTGACATTGATGAGAAGTGCAGAGAATTAGAAGGAAGCCAACAATTCCGAGAAATTAGAACTGCTAGACATCAGCCTCTGTGATGTAGAACAATCGCGTGGCTTGTTTCAATTGCCATATTTGGTCACTCATGGCAAGCTTGCAACATCGTATGCTGTTACCAAAACATATAGGCGGTACCTAAGCTCCGGCACCACCATGGCTGTCACATCACTCTCCCACATACG
This sequence comes from Calonectria henricotiae, assembly GCA_020623695.1. Lineage (NCBI taxonomy): Eukaryota > Fungi > Ascomycota > Sordariomycetes > Hypocreales > Nectriaceae > Calonectria > Calonectria henricotiae. Next base: position 138,863 of record JAHVYB010000032.1, on the reverse strand, counting down.
AGCAGGTGCAGTACACACGCAAGCATAGAAGATGGGCTTGGCATCAATGGCACAGCCCTAGCTAACGTGCGCTTGTCTTCCTCCCTTCCCTCTTCCGCCATTGACACACGAGCATTCCAGCCAGACAATAGGACCAAAAAATAAAAATAAAATGGACGACTTGCACACAACAACGCCAAGACGGAACAAAGCCCGCATTGCTTCGTTGCCTTTCGGGATATACGTCCAAATACATGCGCTCTACACATCACTGCCGCACATAATTGTGCACTGCCCGTGACCTCCCGGTTGAGCCGAGGGGGGGGCGAGTGAAGACAGACGTGAGACAAACGACTCGGCATGTTGTAATATGTCATGTTTGTTTTTCTAATCAGATCGCCGGTACCCAGGTTGACGGGCCTCAAACAAATAATTGTCTGTTCCCCAACCTCCAGTGTGCGGCCTCTACGCCCATGCAATTTCAATTGTCCAGGGAGGGTTGAGCATCGCTATGAGACACTTTCAAGGCCATCGCGGAAAGGATCTTGTTCCCATCTTAAACCCCCGGTCGGAATATATCATCAATTGACGGCACTGCAGCGGGCATACAGTAGCAACGATCTGTCCCCTCCCTGCACGGATCGCCCAGTCCCTGACTCCGCTATAGGCAGGGCCCATCTTATCAACTCACCACAACCGGAGTCAGTCAGCAGACGCGGGACGATTCCCGCAGTCCGATGTCCACAAGAAAAAAGAAAAAACATTGTGGTTTTGGGGGTTTTTTTTTAAAGTCTCTCGGGGCCCACCCCCAGTCTTGTACTTCTTCATCCATAATTGGAAATTGCCTACTCTTTCTATCTCCAGCCAAATCAGATTGACCTCAGAAGAAAATATACCGGGCGCCAATGTGGTTTGGCATTTACATTGGTCTGGGGGGAACAAACCATGGAGCTTCTGTTTGAAACTTCTCCTGGCTTTGTTTTGTCGCTGTCTGGCATGGATCATGTTAAAGTTCCTGCGCCAAAAAGGCTGAGATTGCTCGTCCATAGGTCATATATCACTCACCGATTTTCCCTTACACCATCTCGGCCCCCCCTGCTTGTGATGAGATGGCACACCCGCACAACCACCATCGCGAACGTCTCAGTCAGTCTGCAACACGGGGGACCCGAGAGAGCGGGATGGAAGGGCAGGGCGGTGTAGCACTTGGATATTTGGCACCGAGTTTTGGCCATTAAAAGGGTTATCAACATCCCTACCCTAAACCGACAATTGTAGATGGCATGCAAGGCATGCACCGTGAATTCATGTGCATACTTTCATACACACCCCTCCCTCCTTACACTACAATAGGAATAATTAAAACCCAAAAAGAGCTCTAAGCCGCAAAAGCTCCATGTCGACGAAACACGGGCTCCTATTTTGAGGCTTGTTTTGTACGTACCTCAAAGCCAATCTTCACAAACTTGGCCCGTCTTGGGACGATAAACTCCCAAGAGATCGCGCGCTTGTGGGGCAAGCAGCCGGTGTCACGCTCCGCCCATTCCATTCCCACCCCCTGTTCTGGCGACAGCGCCAGCGCGAGCCTTACCAACAACAGCTGGGACTCCCGAGACCAGCACCGAACCAAGGCTGCACCGACTCCAACCTCCCGCTCCGGAGCCATGCCAGAAGAGCAAGACGTCCGAGATGTTCGGGTCGGGTAGTGCCGGCAGGCATGCCGCCCCGTGGCCGCTGGGCCATGTGTGTAGAAAACGTCACGCTGTCCCAGGAATTCAATGGGTACATCCCTGCCAGGCTGAGAAGGGTGGCTGTATCCACTGGTTTTTTTTTCTCCTGCGTGTCTGGCATTGCAACCCATGCTTTCTTTTGTGTTTTTTTTTCTTGCTCTCTTGTGCTTTGCTGCCGTTTGCTTCCCTTGGGGTTGTCGCCCCCGGCTCCGCGCGAGCGACGGCGATCCCGATGCGGCTTATACCGGCAGGGTTCCGAGGTGTTGGGAAGCGATACGACATGACGTGACACTGCAGATGTATTAGATACCAATCAACAGAGTGCCCATTCCATTTGAGTGCTTGCGTCTGCCATTATTTGGCAGAAGCTACGAGTAGTATATGTGACGAAATGGCTCATTCAAACTTGCGAATTGGTGAATTGTCGAGACGTGGGGTTTATGATAGATGGACACCTGGATATAGATCAGAACGGCTTGTACGCGTAACAAACCCCCTGTAAACTCGACTATTTCTTCCAGATTCATCGAACCATGGCTGCTTTAAACCTTGACTTAGAGGAGCATGGAAATTAGAATACAGATAACCAACCCATGCATACCGGCAGCCCTAGCGGACGGGAAACATTGAGGTGTCCGATTGCGTTGGCACCGAACCCTTCGCGCGCGACGCACCACGTCGGGGGACAATCACTCAATGGAAGGGTTTGACGAAGACGGCGTGTACGTCTCTGGGAGACTACCGAATCCTGCATCTCGAAAATCCCGAGTAGGAAAGGGTGGCGGACAGGCCGAGAGCTGAAGCGGCGGGAGTCGGCCAATCAGAGGGGCCCAGGCACCGCCATCACAACGCCCACAAGCGCAAGGGAATGGATCTGAAATTATTGACCTCGAGTGTGGGGTTGCAGCGGGAGATAGCCAAAAACCCCCCAAAACCCAAAAAACCTCCCAAAAAACGGTACGTACATGAGCTTCGACCGGGACTCTGGCCACGAGCATGCTGGGTTGACCCCTCAGCCACGCGGTTTTCCCAACTGCTCAGTAGGATTTGACAAAAAGGAATATTCCAGGAGCTTTGACCAGCCATGGGAATCCCCCCCCTCCTAAAAAAAGCGTGGCTTGGATTTGCGCCGTTCTGCGTTGCAGTTCACCCGTGTCCATGGTGTCGGAACCCCGGAGGGAACTATTGGAAAGAGCCCTTGTCCTGGGCAATGCTGATCCGAGAGGTGAAAATAAGGAACTAACTAGACAGAAACCTCAAAGAAGTTCAAATTTGGTCCCACAAACATGCATGTTGTGATTCCTGCTCCTCTATGTTGGGCGAGTTGTCATAGTGTGCTTCTTGTTTGCCCTTTTGAGCCGCCACAACATTTGCCATCATCCCCATCCATAGTACAAGTCAGAACATCACCGCCGAACCCTTGAATATCCACAGACTTCCCATTGAATGACATCCAATCCATCCCTCGCCTTCGAAGCGGTTAACGCCTGAAAAACAGCCAACCCTGAACCTGGCTCGTCGTTCATCTCCGGCTGGCAGAGATGCCACACGTGTTGCAACACCATACCATCCACCCACCCACCTTGCACGCAATCCCTGACATGTAAATAGCAAGGCCATCGTCTGCCTTTTTCGTTCGCTCCAGCTTCGAGCACCCCCCCTGGCCCCTCCATGCATGCCATCACCATACAGCAGGTCTGGCTGGTGTGGACACGCACCTCCTGCACCTACCGCACCCACAGCGGTCAGCTACTGCACCATGACACCCCGTTTCTCAGCTCAGCATCTTCCCATCAACTTAGATCTTCAGCTGGCACTGTCTGTTCCGTCCTAACGCGACGCGTCCCACATTCGTCCTGTGAATCTGGGTCACTGCAGGAAGAGGCAAAAAAAAAACAAAAACCCCCAAAAAAGGTGTAAAGAGTTGACCTCTGTTCTCCCTCCATCTCGGCCCTGACCGGTATGTCACCCACCACTATGTGTGCAGCCTATCTTCAACTCACCCAGCTCCACCGGTCTTGAACCAAAGTGATGAATTGAATGAAATGTTGAATCTGTTGCAACTCTGGCAGTGAAATTTTTCGTGATCGATCCCCTACTAACCATGTCTTTGACCCGCCGCCATGGCAAGTCCCTGTAAGCGTCAGTATCCCAGTATGCTGCACCTAGGACGCACGACCCTTGGTTCCATGGCCAACCTTACCCATTTCTGTGACCACTCTGCCCCTTTCATGCAAGGCACGATTGGCTTCGACCCCGCCTGTTGCTATATCTGGGAACGGCTTAGTGGCGGATGCATTGTTCGAGTACTCTGATGGCTTGCCACGTGCAAGAAATAGAGGAAACTGATGTCACGATGGGTTTTGAATTCCTGTCCTGTGACCATGTGAAGTTCAGAACTTGGAATCGACTGACAAACACCGGATCCTTGAATCAGTCGTGTTGGAGACCTGGGCAAACGTGATTGATTTTCTTTCTCACTTTGCTTCAGGAAACTGCTTCTTGGAGTGAGGACTTTTCCAAACCTTATAAGAGAAAATAAACAAAAATGAGACCACCACAATGACATAACATATAGAATGTAGTCATCAAAACCTGATCGGTATGTTCTCAAGTGTAGTCGTAAATCTTTCTCGCTATGTAGGTTTCCCACGGAGGGTGGTAGTTTGACTTTAGTATCCCGGATGGATAAATCAGATCTTTTTAAGGGAGATAAATGAGTGCCCGGTACCCGTATATATGCCTGTATTCATTTGGGTATATATTATGACAACTTCTATCTCTACACTTCTAACTGCCTTGTATGCTGTCATCGCTGCACTAATGAGTTGTCAGGGGAAATATGAGACTTGGCCTAGAGCAGCAACCATATGATCCATGAATTAAACGAAACTGTGTCGAAAATAATAATTCATTTATGAATAGATGCCATAGATACCCTCTAGGTTTTGTTCCAACCTCTTGAATGGAATGCTTTTCAAACTCCGAGTCCCAGAGTGCCACCCTCAACCAATCTAGGATAAGAAAACTAACCCAGGCAGCGAGCAGCTGAACAGACTGCTCGCTATGGTGTAATGAAATAAAAACCGCTTTAACAAGCATTGGAGGATTTCAGGCATTGCCCATGTTGACGTCCCCTTCTATACCCCCGCCTTCCTTTCTCATCTGGTACGCCATCATTACCCACACAAGCTTCATGGCTTCGAGACGTTCGTCTGTCTGGAAGAGGTCGTACCAGGGACTTCTCCATGCCTCGACCTTGCCCCAGCTGCGCCTGGTTGTGTTTGTATCGCGGGCTCCATCCAACACCTGGAGGAGACGGCCCGGCACTCGCACCCTGAGAACCGAGATATGATGGAATAATGAGCTCACGAGGAATATGTCATCGTAGTCAGCTCCACAGATTTTCCCAATAGCTTCGTATTGGGCCTTCCGATCCCACGTGGCGGCTGGGACCCGAACCATGCGGTAGTTGTCATATATGCTCATATTCTTTCGAGGTTTCTTGGAAACAGGCATAGGCAAACCATCAGCATCGCTGGGCTTGGCGTCTTTGTCACCCTGGATAGCATCTTTGTCGGCCTCGCGCCCAATAGGACCACCTGGGCCACCTCCCCAGCGTTTCGCTGTTGCCCACCACTGTCCTTCGCCAAATCGCTTCTCCGTCCTGCCTTCACGTGCGCGATGCTGAGCTGTGATTAAAACTGCAACAATCTCTCGGGCGAGATCAAGAGATTGAGCCGCCTCCAAGTCTGGAGTGGAAAAATCGGTTGTTCCTCGTGCGCTTACTGCGGCCACGGGTCCATAAACGGTGCCTGCTCGAGCAGCTTCACGAGTCATTGGACTCTGGAAGACAAAAGTACACCCGGAAGTGCAGTAGGATTTGCGAGTTTTGCGAGAACCCTCGGTGGAGCTAAGCTGAAGGCGAGGCTCCAGACGTGCTGGGGCGACGCTACAGCCGAAATCATAGGCTACGAGCTTGACGAAAGCCGTCATGAGACTGTTGCGATATTCAGCTGGCATGGAAGTTCCTGCGGCGGTGCGGAAAACTTGGTTCGCATCATCTTCGGAGACATTCTTTGACTTAGACTCGTCTGACAAGGGAGTGGAATCCGTGGGGATAGCTTCTGGGGAAGGCGGAAGCTGGGGAGGTTGAGTGGGATCGTCCCAAAAGGTGGTAAAAGCCTCAAGACATCGAAAAAACTCATAAGCGTTGCCGAGTCGAGCCTGTTGCTTCCCCTTGGGGGGCTGAATCCTTCGGACCGTGCGGAAAGCTTCTTCATTTAGATGAGACAATTCCCTTTTGCGCTCGAAATAAACCTGGCATCCTGGAGTGAGGTTTCCATTTTTCATGGGACGGCGGGTAGACTGGTTCTGGTCCCGGGCTTCGTCAATGGACAGAGAATCCCATTGTTTAAAGTTAGAGATATGCGATGGGTCAGGGATGAGCTGCTCTAGTTTCGCATCCAGATTCAAGTTGAGGCCGATGGCAGAAAAGCCCGGGGTTCCCAGGGCACTAACCGATCGGCCTGTATGCTGGAGCAGCGAGGTGAGTGCGGCAGGCGGGTCCAGGGGATCGTCCTCATGGGCGAAAGGCTGATAACGAGGGAGATTGATTGGGGTTGGTGGCGGGATGTCCTTGGGATCAACCCTTGTCTTGGCGGGCAAGCCTGCTAGTGGGAGTTTAGAATATCGTCTTATTCTTGGTGCGAGTTTAGAAGTGCGGGGCAGGGAAGGGTAGTTTTCGTCTGGAGGATGACAGACGTGGTTATGAAAATGACAGAGATATGAAAATGACAGTAGAGGGAGCAGGGGGATAAATAAGAAACGGATGTGACGCAGGAAAATTGAACCGAAATTGAGCGGACCGAAATTTTCTTTTTTGATTAATTGATTGATTGGTTGCTGCTTAAAGTAGATGGAGACAGAAGAGAGGCCGTTGATGCTTACCAAAGGCGGTGAAGTTGCCAAACATGACGGAGGAGAGAGACGGCGGTAGCGTTGGTGTGAACTTGGACTGGACTGAACTGTATTGGATTGGGCCGAGGGGAAGGGGCAGGAATGGGAGGAGGAACAGCGGAAGTAACGTGGACAGTGTGGGATGTGATCAGGAGGTGTGACAGAGCACACGGGCGAGGAGGCTGGACGAGAACGGATTGCACGCGCACAAGCAGAGCAGAGCAGAGCAGAGCAGACGCAGACGCAGACAATGGGTGAGGTAAGGCAGGTTAAGGTAAGGTACCAGCTATCCAAGCTTCACTCAGCCCAGCTCAGGCACGGCGTGCACGGGGAGAGGGGGTTGGATGGGCAAGACGAAGCGAACGAGCCGGAGGGGTTGGCGTGGAGGAACGAAAAACCGAGGCCACAACGACGATGGCGGCGACGAACAGATAGGGAGGAGAGGGGGCGAGGGGCGCCGCACAACAGACCAGAACAAGGCGGAGAGATGGTACACACATTGGATCACGCAGGCTCGCACAACATACCCGCTGGCACAAAGCTCGCCAGCGACCACAATTCGGACATGCAGCCCTGCACAATCGACGAAGCAGCCCAATCCAGTTGGCCAATGCAGCGGCCGAGAGTGGGCAATCGACGAGTTGGCGGAGCACGGAGAGCGGGCGGGAGGGATGGCGGGCGGGGCCGTTGATGGTTGTGTCAGGGTTAGTCGGCTCCTTGCAGGGGGCGGAAGAAACAGAGGCAGAGAGGCAGAAAGGGATCAACTTTTTGTGTTGTGTGCGTCTGTGAGCCTGTGCTGTGACTGCATCTACCTGTCCATACGATTAGTTGCCTCGGGGGGTTTTTTTTTCTTTTTTTTTTCTTCTTCTTTTTTGGCTCAGCTTAGACATGGTTAGAGGACTAATAAGTTAGACGTTATTTTTGCGGGCTAATTTCGACCCTGCCAACTGCAAGCTGGGAAAATTAAGTGCGGTCACTTGCGACACTGGCCGATGAAGAATTGCGGATTAGTGGGAGTTGATCCGAGATTCGACGCTCGGGGACAAGCTGGTGAGGGTTTTGGTCATCATCTACATACGTTATCTTTCTGTTGACCTTGTTTCGCTTGCGAATCATGGCGTTGGCTGTGGTCCTTCGGTAGTGGCGTTGGTGGCGATATCAGTGGATTGCATTCTTTTTGGAATATCGACTATGACCATGTTGGTTGGCTTATGGACTGTGGAGAGAAAATTAAAAACCCCCCCAAAAAACCCCAAAAAGCCACACCCCAATAAAAATATAAAATATAAAAGAAGTAAAAAAGAGAAGAAAAAAAGAATAAGAAGCACAGAGACAATGCGTTTGAGTGCTAACGACACGGGCATGGGTGATTGCTCTCTGATAGGTGGAGAGTTTGGGTGGCACAAAACAAGACGACCTTCCTTAGTGGAGAGAACCCGGTGGCAGTGGTGATGGTGGTGAAAGTGGCCTGATTGATCATAGGCACAGACGCAGACACAGACACAGACACAGACATAGGCACGGGTGCAGCGAAAGGAACGTCGGGATTTCCTTTGTTTGACCAACTGGCCACTCTACCCGCAAGCTTCCTTGGCCCTGGTGAGGGCACGCACGGATGGACGCGTGTAAAGATTAACGAGTCAGCGAAGCAGGGCACGTTCCATGCTGTAGACAAGCAGGAACACCGAGGAACGCGAAGGAAGCGCGAAGGAAGATCTGTGTTTGAAGGAAGGGATGGTGGGCGCCAGATGGGATGGTTAGTTGCAGTTGACTGGACGGACAATTGACATGGAAACCAATCCAGCAAATTGACAAGTTGCGCCTCTCAATCAAGCCTCGACGATATCTGGCAGGCCAACAGCCAGCACCCAACGGTTTAAACTAGACATGCTATACATCACTTTGACACCTGTACCCCTAAACACGAATGTCGACTGGGAATCCTAGAGTAGAGAGAGTGAATCATTTAATGACGGCCCAATCAAGAACACACTCGCTGAAGCTAAGAAACAAACACTTTACCCAGATCCCTGGAGCCATTTTTCCTGGAGTACACCGAAGAACGAGATATATTGCGGTGGTGTCATAGTGCCATCGGGTACGGTCGCATAGTCGCCGGCCATGGAGATGGGGTGGCATGGGCTATCGAAGGGTGTGTTTGGTGTGTGTGGGTGACCACCCAGCTCCGACACGGGATTTACTTGCACGGATTGGATTCCTCATCTGGTGGATTTCTCCGAACCTGCTGTTCCGGAGGATCGTGGATCGTGACGGACTCCCCAAAGGACGCAGAAAAGACATTTGATATTGTCGGCCGAGTGCTAGGACGAGATGGCTCAATAGTTGTGCAAGCTACTATTGCATTCGTCGGGTTGGCTGAAAAACGGTTGGCTTTTTTTTTTTTTTTGGTTGTATTGAAAGCTCGTGCGGGGGAAGGCGCCACCGCTAGCGCAACCACCGGCGGTCCTGCCTAGTGTCTCAGGTGGCTCTCGAGCATCAAGACGGCTGCTGACGAAAAAAAAAAAAGGTCGTTGGGCTATCGACACCTCCACTAGAACAGCTTCCATCGATCAATCTTCCCACCCGCCACCGTCCTGGCCGTATCTGCGTCACCCACTGCAGGCGTTCGTCGATGCCATTTCCCGCTATGGCGCGCTCACGCTTCCTTCCGATAGGGAGTGATCATCACCGGTGCTCTGGCGGCACACCATCCTCATTCCTATGCTGGGCTCTGTCGCCGCCCTTGTCGCAGATCCTAACGGCGCACCCTCTTAAAAACCCACCCGCTAAAACACTCCAGAGACAACGACCAAGACATTCGATGACAACCCCGCCACCGGTTGCCATCTGCCTGCCCTCGTGGCGACACATGTTCGCTTAGTGAAGCATGAAATGGGCCCAGAAACCATCAAGCCCAAACCTCGTAGACCAGGACGTCCCCGAAGCCTAGGCTCATCCGGATCCCACTAACAACCCTCATGGGCCCGTGCCAAGTTCCGCGGCGACGGCGTGGAGACAGCATCATGCTTCAGATCTGTCGCAGGACAGGGGTTCACCCCTTGCATCCCCTCGCGTCCGCCACCACCGTGCCCTGCTCCCTGCGGGACCCCGAGCTTCTTTTGTCTATCCCTGGTCTATTCCTCTTCAACTTGGAATCAGATTAAAACATTTGATAGCATAGCCCTGGCTGGCTGGACACAAGCGCATTGGGTTGGATTGCTTTAGGCTCGTCCGAGTCCCTTCCTCCCCCTTGGACCCTCGTGGCTGGCTTCCTGGCCCTTGTCGTCTCTCTTTTCGTCTCTTCCTTTTCTCGCTGTGATCTCCTTCCCTTTACCATTGTTCACTTCTTCGTGGTGACTGGATCATCTCTCTTCCCATCTTAATGATCATCATCGTGATCTAGGTGGCCGGGCCACGCCCAGTCTCATTCCAGTTTGTTCCTTGTGTTGCTAATACCTCTTTCCTACCTCTAAACCTTTGTTTGCTTGACTGGGCACCGCCCGTTCCTTCTCCTCTCTGCGGCTGGCTTCGCAAATTTTTGAAAATCCTTACTGTCAAACAAAAACCAATCCTCACTTACATCAACGTGGCGAGATCGACATTGCTTAGAGGCCAGACGCCAACCGCCCATGTTAAAGTCTCTACCCAGCCTGTCATGGCCCTCTCGACAGCGACTGTTATGAGGACTATAACCTCTGTCATGGTTATCGCTACCACTGTTGTTGAGCCACCACCCGAAGCACTTACTACAACTGTCACCCCTGAACAAACCACCGCCATCAACGCCCCTATCGAGAAGCCCACCACCGACTCCATCGATTCTACCTTGGAATCGATGCCAGCTTCCAGTGCGACGTCGAACACCGAGAATTCCTCGTCTGTACCGGCACATCTTAGTTCTACTCCTATTTCGCAATCAATTCAATCGCCCTCTTCCGCACCAGCGCCGCCGGCTTCTTCGTCGAACTCTCTGCCTGCCCAAAACACCCCGAGTTCTGGCCAGTTTTCTGTTTCCACTGCAGTTCCGGACCTGAATACACCCGTATTTGACAGGCTGCATACCACGACTTCGGTCCCCAACCAAAACACACCTGTATTTGATAGGCTGCATACTACGACTTCGGTTCCCAACCCAAACACCCCAGTCTTCGACAAACAGCCCACTAGGACATCAGTTCCTGATCTGAACACACCTGTCTTCGACAAACCTCTTTCCACTTCAACAACTCCAGCTCAGACCACATCCGTTTTTGACAAGCAGACGACCTCCTCTTCTGTTCCGGCCCAGGATACCTCTGTGACTGAGCAACCGACTACTTCCTCAACCTCAAACCAGGAAATCTTATCGAGTTTATCTTCCCAAGAGACCTCTCTGCGAGCTACATCAGAGCCAAGCCCTCAAACGACTCAGCAGAGTTCGCCGGAAGTTTCTTCAAGTGTCACATCCCATTCAGTTGAGAAAGCAATTCTCTTGCCAACAAGCACAGCGTCCTCTCAGACCACCCTCAGCAGCTCATCCTCCGAGTCCAGCTCTACAGTGTCTTCTGATTTGCCGTCAACTTTTCAGACAAGTGTCATCTCGACGGCCGCTACCTCTGTTGAAACGACTAAATCATCCGATAAGACAGCTACTAGTGATGAAATCACAAACCCCCAAACCACATACACTACTGCTACCCTTCCAGGTGGCGCTATCACGTCAATCCCACTTGATGCGACAGCTGCGAACGAAAATGCTCATCCCTCTGACACCAACTATCCTATTGTTGGGGGCGCTGACTCGAGTAGTGGAAACGAGAAGACACCGATTATTGTGGGGGGAATCATTGGAGGTATTGCAGCGCTGTTGGCCATTGTGATTCTGATATGGTTCTTGAAGCGAAAGATCAGCAGACACCGTCGAAGTACGCTTCTGACCCCCCTGTCATTAGCGCCCGGTGCTGGTGGCGGCGGTAGAGACAAATATCAGAGTAACACGGCATCCTTGGGCCCTACCTCCCGAACGACCAAGTTGGCAGCTGCTTTGAATCACTATCCTAAGAAGTTGAGCGAGAAGATGTCCCAAATGCCCACCAACAACGAATCTCCCGGCGTCAACATGAACCGAGGAAATTCGCAATTCGAGCCTATCGCCACTCACAGCCGTCATGGTTCGGTTGACCCAAATGGCGATACACACAGCGAACGCCTTCGTGGCTGGTGGTCACAAGCGATCCAGGACGCCAGTTCTGATGACCTTACCGAACAAAATATTACGGAGAAGCCCCATTACGCGGGCCACCCTTACTTTGCGAACACGGATGATGACTCCCAGCGTAGAAGGATGAGCCAGCCAACGAGTGTCAGCAGTTGGACTGATGGAGCACCAAGCCCAAATCCGTTTACGGATGCCAATGCGGCAAGTGGGCGAGGTGGAGTGTCAACATATCTTCAGGATCTGGAGGGAGCGGGTAATCCATTTGCTGATGAAAACTCCATCACTCCTCCAGCAGTGGCGCAGACGGCACCCATTGGCAACATACAGGAGGTTCAGAGATCGAGGCCACAAACTGTGAATCGAGGTCCGAGTTCTCGAATGATGCCTCGAAGTGGGACTTTGGATGTTGTGTCGTTTTATCGCGATTCTTCCATGACAGACACCTCCAACTCCTTCGAGACACGCCGGAACAAGATTCATTCTAACCCATTCGACCTCGAAATCGACGGTTCCCACCCTAGTGCTGTCCCCCCTCCGCTTCACCCAGTGCCTGGCGCCTACTATGATATGTCGAGGCCTGATACAGCACGTACCCGTGGTGATAGCTTTACGTCTCGATACACGAGCGGCACAGGATGGAATCGTAGTACCATGGGTGCAATGTCGTCCAGATGGGGCAGCACAGTCGGATACGTGCCGATCGGGCACGTCCGCAGCGACAGCGACACAAGCCTGAAGGGCCCAAACCGTGGTCAGGGTGTCGGCCAGGCGATGTAATTTGTACGACAACCGGAGGACTGAAGACGATTTGCACAAAGAAGGGGTGGGTATATAATTGATGAGGAACCAGCATGAAGGAACCAGCCCGCTTGCTGGGGGCGAGAGCACATACCTATGAGGGACGAGATAAGGCGTTTTATTGGCAGAGTGGCATCTTTTAAAAGATATCCCGCAAGATGGCGACGTGGAAAAAGCAGGCACGGCATGGCACAACAATGCTCACGAAATTGCATCGGAGATGAGACAGTGAACATTACACCCAATTGCCCCTGGAGAGGATAGGGGCTTTGGAATCTAGACATAGCGTGCGTTCTGATACATCTAGACAGCTTGACAGCTGAGGCTACTTTCATTATATATATACCATTTTCTTTCTGTCGCGCAAAAGACGAACGTCCCTTGCGGGACTGGTAAGGTGCTCTATATAGCGCGTGACACTTTCTCTATAACTCGGGTCCCGGTGTTGAATGTCGGCTGGCGAGAGAGGAGACGAGGGTGAGGTTTGTTGGCTTGCTACGAGGGATATGGAGAAGGAGAGAGAGGAAGAGCTTTCCGCCTAAGATTGCCGTGCGTTTTTAACAGACAGTCTCTTTTCTGAGTTGCCCATCCCAATTCTCTCTGGTAGCGGCCCCACTACCACGGTGGGTTGTGATGGTAGACAAGCTGAACCTGTTGGAAGGACCAATCTCAATTAGCGGGAAGAATTACAATCAATCTAACCCTTGCCTATATCCCTCCTAATGCCTCGTGCATCTCGAATCGCAACATGGTTAGTTCCGTGGTATCTTGGGATAAGAAAGCCTTCTTGCTTGAGTGAACGGGGTATCATGAACTACCATTTGCTAAGATAAGTTGCGTCAAGCCTGACATGTTCAAATGCCTCTCCCAATTCCGTGAGCAATCGGAGTCCTAAACCGTCCATTGCTGCTCCGTTTCCATTCCTTTTTTGTTTCCCATCATCGATTCCATCTCATTAGTCTCATGCGTGACGTTTGATGAGTGCAACAGTTCCTGGGCTTGTTGATCCATCACCTTTGCCTGCTTCGCCAAACCAAGCTAGCCATGAGTACTGGGAGAGAACAGGAGTGTTAAGGCTATATTGTTTAAGGCTTGGGTATGTGGATCGTCTTGCTAGTCATGAGACATCCGTGGATGACGAAGAGCACGACAATGGGGTGGAACTCGAGATCGGTTCCCTGTAGCCAGACACCAAGAGGCAAGTCTTCGAGAACCCAGCGCTGGGAAACCCAGTAAGCCATGATGGCGTCCATGCCCAGCGATGTGGGAATGGGCGTCCCCTCAAAGTACTGGCTCTTGCCTGTGGCATCCTTAGGAAGCGAGGAGACGGTGACATTGAAGCGGGCGAGACGAGTGAGGCCGCAGAGGACGAAAAATGTGAGTGCAATGGTGTCGACAGTGGAACGGAAGCCAATGGTGAAGGCGACCATGGCGGGGGCTACGCCGAAGGTGATCTACGTCATCGATGCGGGTTAATGATTGGAAGCGGAAAATGGGGCTGTTGAAGCCCGATGAACACACATACCAGGTCTGCGAGGGAGTCTAGCTCCTGGCCCATGAGACTGCTTTTTTTCCTCCATCGCGCCACCTTGCCGTCGAGAAAGTCAAAGAATAGACCAAAGGGCAAGAAGCCAAGTGCGAGGTAGACCTTGTCGAGGGCGCTGGGATCACCGAGGCAATATCGTAGTGAGGTGAAGATGGACATGACACCGCAGAAGCCTGCGAGGTTGTTTCTATTAGCATTCGATACTGGCTTGTTGCCTCTCGCTGTGATGTTTGAAAATATGTACCGTTCATGAGAGTGATGGAATCGGCCAGGTGCAAGGCCCGGATGAGAGAAAAGTGGCCGACATCGGCAGAAAGAAGCATCTTCTGCTTGTCAATTGCTAAGAGCGCGCCCATGTTAGCTTCATAAAGGCTACCTTCACATGCTGCGCCAGTCTGTAGGTCGCATGCGCGATCACGGCTCCATGACAACTTACCAGGTTGATTCCTGGACGAGACGTCCTTGGGAGCGCTTCCGTTGGAGCTTGAAGACATCGCGTTGCTCCTTCTTGACATTTTGCGACTCAGGGTGCAGTTTTGGATACGCGGGGAGGGCAGCGGCGGGCAAGAAGAAGGGCTGGAGAGCAAGAAGAGTCGCAGGATGGATCGACGAGAAGCTCAACACTTTCGGGCGGCGGGGAGTTGAGTTGTATTCGGTGGCCTGTGCGGGAAGGGCTGTGCAGGCGGAGGAGGGCGACTTTTTTTTGGTTTTGTTTTTCTAGACAGAGGAAGAAATTGTGAGATAAACGGGACGAGAAAAAAAGAAGGATTACTATGAGGCCTACAACAGCAGCCCAACAAAACAAGGCGGAGCACAATGATGCAGGATGGCGTTGGCAGGTCGGTTTGGCGGTTGGAGTGGGCGGCTGACGGCTGGGCGGTTTCGGAATTGGGGGGAAGTGCAAAACGAAGCAACTTTCCTTGCTGGTGGGGATGCCGTCATCGTTTGTGGCACGCTACTCTAGGACCTGCTTAGCGTCAGGTTGGCGCCTCACACCCACACATGATGCGTGCGCGCGGGCTGAGACAACGTGACTTCCTGTCTGCTGTATGTATGTGGCTGAGCCTCAGGCGGTTGGCGCGCGTGTTGACATCGGCATTGCCCGCGTGGATGCAACATGTACCACGGGATTGGCTGTGCCGTGACGAACACGTCGTGCTGGGGAACATGATACCGAATACGACAACGTCTTTTGTCCGGGGATGCATTAACTTAGTTTCTTCTTTCTTTCCATTCTTCATTTTTCTCCCCTTCCTGGTTAACCCTGCCTTGACCGACAGTCCGTAATAATTAAACTGGGTAGACGCTAAGCATGTGATAATGGAGCCCTTCGACATGGGATATATCTGCCCTTGTAAATCAAGGTGCCACTGAGTAGGAAGTATTTCTCAACAGTTCAATTGCGTTTGCTACAAGGCGGCCATGATTTGCCCCCGCCTTGCCGTCTTTTGATAGAGGTCCAGTAACTATGTACATATCCCCCGGCTCATACAAGCCCCATGCGCATTCGCGATGCCACTTCATTATCTTTGTTGGCATCTCGCCCTTGTCCCATGTGTTTGCGTGATTAACAAGTCGACTGCCCAAACTCCGTCGCCAGGCCAGTGTCTAGGGAGGCCCTGGAGACTATAAGCGTTACCGCCAAGGAAACGAAGACCCTAGAACTAAAAAGAAATAAAAGACAGCCCATCCCTCCCTTCTGAGGTCCATGGCGAAAGGATGCGTTGCCAGATACATATGTACAACATGATTGCCGCCGTTTCATAATGCCGAAGTGCTCAAACATAAAGGAAAAAAAAAGGTATGCCGTGAACAACGACCGGCTGGGATACCGTTATAGCCAAGCGTGTGTTCTCAGCGGTCACCGTCTATCCATTAAAATTACCCGGCTGTTAGCGTCTTTCGTTTGCTGTAATGAAATTGAATCTTGGATTGTGTGTGTCTTGTTCCAATTATCGCGAGATGAGAACTGAAAAGCCATCGAGCCAGGGACCACACGAACCAGACACACCGCAAATGGTGTATCCTCGAGGGGGTATCAAAGTATGTCTGTTTCATTGTTAGCATGTTTTAGAGCCATCGAACCAAAAGTCTGGCAACGTACGCTTCACCACCATGGGGGTTTCCAAACATGGGTGATTTGCGGCCTAGGCTGGTCAAGATTTGCACTCCATCGATCCAGAACCCGGACCGCACAAGAAAACCGCTAATGTATTCGCCGCGACGAACATCTGTAATGAACCCGTTAGAACGCCTCACCTTTGCTTCTTAACATAAAAACTTACCAAATTCAAAAATATCACCACTCTTGTCGCTGCCGCCCCGTTTCCCAAACAGTTGCGTCGAGTCATCCTCATACATAAACTCCAATCCATCCACGGCGGACCCGTGATATACCACAACTCGTGAAAGAATCCGCTCCGATTTCCCAGCGCTGGCAAAGACAGACTCAACCGGCTCACTGCCGTCCATCTTGGAACTGCCTAGCATTTTGCACCGGAATGCCATCTTTCCGTTGGACAGCTTGACCTGTGATTGTTTTGAGGCGAAAGTTTTGAAATCCTCAACGTCCATTGACCCACCACCATGCGATTTGATAGAGATTCTGATACGGCCTTTTTTCTTGCCTTCGGCTACCCTAGCACGTAAATCTTGTTCATTGAGTGTTATTTGTCGAGGTGGAGGTCCCTGGTCAGACTGATACTCGATCCACGAGTGACACACATCGTCGCCCTCAGCGAAAATCTCTACAAAGGAGATGCCTGTGGCTGCCATAGCAATGACGCTGCCACTCTCGACAGGGAACGCCTGGACGCTGGTATCAGGGTTCGTTGGAGGATCGTTGGGAAGCCGGAAAGCTGGGTGAGCTCGGAACCGCAGACAGTCGAGTCGGTGCCAGCCGCATTCATCTCCCTGTAGGGCAATACCACCCTTGGACTTGGTCCTCGTTGAATAGGCCTCACGGGTTACGAAGCTGCGATTTAGCACTACATAATCGCGCAGCATGATGCCTGTCTCCTGATGAGGACACCCAAAGAGATGACCTGTTTCGTGTAAGTGAGCACCAACGCCAATGTTGGCGGCCTCCCACGAACTTCCAGCGTCATTGCAGTCATTGGCTACATGGTTGGTATCTGTTGGGGTGCAATCCGTAAAGGCGGGCACAACCTCTTCGAAACTGGCAGGGTAACTCTGTAGACAATGTGATCCGAAGATGGCGAGCTGCAGATCACCATCGCCACCGCCCAGGGCAGCATGGCCCGTGACCATCTTGGCAGTCGTATCCCAATGGGCGTCTAGAAGGAGCGCGGATACATAGAGTTTCTGGCCTGGCAAAGGGTTAAAATACTTCTTCACCGCGGCGGCAGCGATCCCAAAAAGAGCGTCCTTTTCCGTGGCCTCTTCATATTGCTGAGCCTTGTTTATATCTCTTAGTTCAGCGACTGTCTTGTCGCAACGAATGATGTGGACCCTGGCCTCGGACCGCATGGTGCCGTTGTCGAGATCACGATAATTGATGGTACCTGACGTCCACTCTTCCTCAAATCGGAAGGTCCTCCGTCCAAGCTTGTGGCGTCGCATTTGCTCCGACGTAAAGGCCTGCCATAAGTATGCGGCCATTCGGAATTTCCTCACAGCCGTTTCAAGTCCATTGCCTTCTCTTTCAGCGCGCGCGGGCGTAGCATCATAAGTTCCGGGGGAGTCCTTGCCGAGGATAATCGCAAGCTGCAGTGGTGGGGCGTTGTTCGTTGGGAGCATGTGCACAGTGAGATACGAGGTATGAATGGGGTTTGAGCCGCCGCTGTTGGCGAGCTTGGGGCTGGAAAATTCGAAACGTAACTTGTTAGGACCTGGCTGAAGGTAAACGAGCGCTTTGAAGTGTGAGCTGCAGACAGGCCAGCTGATTGGGGGGAAATTGTCGTCATGTCTACAAACGGTCACAGTTCCATCAATAGCTTGCTGGGCAGGGTCTGCAATTGTTCCATAAGCAAGGAGCACTTTTTGGTAGACCTGAAGACAATCAGCACCGTGTGGTAAATTTGACAGTTTGCAATGATGCTGTTGGTGCCAAGAATTGGCCATGGTATGCGTGTCACCATCTTCCGGAAACGATGCAGTAGTATATTTGAGTGGTGAAGGGGGGCCAATCGAACACAAGATTCCCGCAAAAAGAAAGGCGGTGACTTACCCATGCATTCTCTGAGAGATTGGATATTCTTGGGGCATATGGCGACACTGGCAAGCTCTGCTTTCCATTGACGGAAGGGGCTCCCAAACCAGACATACCCGAGACGCTATATCGAGAAGAGCTCGCGGAAAGGGCTGGCCGCGCCTGAATATTTTGTGAGTTCTGTCGCTGCGGCGATGACTGACGACTGTTTTGCTGCTGCTGGTCCTTGACCTGGAGATTGAGTGCTGGATCCGAGTGGTGGTTGATTGAAGGCGGCGTCACGGAACCCGTCGAGGGTGTAGTATCCTGGCTAACAGCACCATCGCTTGAGGCATCGGTGGAGTGATCGGTGCGGTCGGTACGAAAGCTCGCCTTGGAACGGCGACGTAAGTCCTTGAGCTTGAATAGGGACGGAGACATGACCGCCCGCGATTAAGAGGTTTTTGTCGTTGAATGGGTGAGATGACGTACAGCGGGCGGTTCGGTTGGATTGCGGTCCAAGGGGGGAAGGGCGTCGGCAAATGTCGAGACACAGTATTTGGCGCAGAGAAGAAGAGCTGCGTTTGGAAGAATTAAACGAAACAGCGAAGTATTGGGAGCTTGTGATGACCCGGCAAGTAATGTTGCCGTAGGCAGTGTGCCCGGTGCGCATTCGAGAACACTCGAGCTCGCAGTCCGTCTCTGCGGTTTTGGCTGCGAACGGGGGGGGGGTGCTAGTTTAGCGAGAGGTTGTCCTGGGGGTGGTGCGAGTAAAAGCGAGCGACAGTGGATCGCCAAACCAGTCGAGACGTAGTATTACGTTGCGCCTGTGGGCATGAAGCAAAGGGAAGAGAAAGGGAAATTTGGAAAGTAGGAGTGACAGCCAAGAGAGGGGAAGATAAAAAGAGCGGCGGTAGGTGACATGGAGATTTGAAGAGAGAGAGGAAGAAGAAAAAGAAGGAAGGCCGGCCCCCCCGCGATGAGCTGGGAAAGACTGGAGTGGCAGCAGCCTGTTTCTGTCCCCTGCCTGAGCTTGGTGTGGATGGTGAACGGAACGACAAGTTGGTGCAGAACAACACGACGACGAGGGTTAGAACGGGCCAAACTATGGGCCCCGGACGCTGGGGTTTTGCTAGGGTGTCCAAGGCAAATAGATGTACTGTACTTGACATGATGCATGCCCGCTACCAGTAACGCTACAGCAGGCTATCTAGTGTGGGGAGCCATCCGGTACTGCGTAATTAATGTTGGCGATCCAGTCGAGCCAAGCTAGCGAAAACCATGATGCAACTGCCATCAGGAGTCGACGACTTCATCCACTTGGGCCGAGTATCATTGCCGTCAAATGGGGATTCCGAGCCAATATGTTATTCCGTCCGGAGTGCATGCAATTTTACTCCGTGACTCCCAAACAAGTGGTCTGAGAGCTGGTGGGATATTTGGAATGCACTGCGCCATCGTCGGATGCAACTGATCGCTATCTCAACTCCCTGTCTGCGCCTCCCGGGCTGCGATACCTCAGCTACCTTCCGCGCACAGAACCTACCCAGCCATGACGGCCGGAAGGGGAGCATCCAGTGGGTTGCAGTGGAGAGAGGTGCAGAACTATCAATCCATGATTCCACCCATCTCCCGCCCAATCAGTCCGTCATCCGCTGCAATGAGGCAATAGCTCCCAAACGCTCGAATCCACTTGACGGGGGCTTGGTGGATGGATCTTCCATGGCTAGAGCCACCTTAACCCAGCTTGTCGATGGATTTGCGTACGGGATGTCCGGGCCTGTATGTATCAAGCTTGAGTGAGGCGTTATCAATTGATGACGTTGCCTCGGACTCCGGGATTTCCTCCAGAGAAATTGCGTGCTGGGCTCAATAGTAACAAATGTGAAAATTCTACGGCTTCATGTTTTCTATCTGAGTAGAGCGAATGGGTAAGGCAAGTCCCAAGGTGAGATGAGGATGCCGCTGGGTATAATTGGTGGGGAGCCCGATACGCAGACTGGTATTGGATGGGTACGCACGTTAAGATAGTCGCTCTCGTTTCAGAAACCAGTCCGTTGCTTTATTCCAGACAGATAACTGTCGCGAGGCCCGCGGAGAGACGTCATTCTGGTACTCAACCAGCCTAGTGTGCTAAATTTACTAACCCTTCCTACCCCCCTGGCTTTAGAGCAATGGCCAAGCCGCAAGGAGTCCAGATCAGACGAAAGGAGCCAATGCGAGTGAGCTCAGTGCCAAACCTTCCTCCCACCTACCATTGACCACGACCGTATCTCCGGCACTCCGTACGTACAGTACACCATCACACTACTCATCCGCACGTCCCGCGCCACCATGAACAGTTAGCTAAATGCTCAGTCCCTCAAGCCAAAGCCGCGGCAAAGTCTAGAAGCCCGTGGAGCGGTGCCCGGCTTGCAGCGGACAGTATTGCTAGTGGACAAATAGAGCTTCCGC
The DNA here is from genome assembly GCA_020623695.1 of Calonectria henricotiae. NCBI lineage: Eukaryota > Fungi > Ascomycota > Sordariomycetes > Hypocreales > Nectriaceae > Calonectria > Calonectria henricotiae. The sequence continues at coordinate 118,050 of JAHVYB010000032.1, read as the reverse complement.
TCAGAAAGCCAACGGCTTGCTACCAACGCTACAGTAAGATTTGCAACCTCAATAAGATATAATACGAGACCCCCAAGCTCATTTGTGCGCCGCTGAGGAGGGACACGTATGTCGCTGTGCGGCAAGTGAGAAGAAAAAAAAGATGTGGAGGGCGGAGAATTTGTTCCTTAGCTACCTCCCTTCTGACGGTAATAATGCCGGCTGCACACTGAATGGATCATACTCAGAGACGGGATGGGTATGCGGATCGTTGATGACGGGCGGCTAACGACGACTGCAAGGTCGACATTTTAGCGGTAGCCCGAATTTCCCTCTTGGAAGAGTCCCATCTGACTGAGCTGAATTGCACAGGAAACAAATTGGCTTGGACAATCCCATTTATTTTGCTGGAAAAATTTGTTTGGTGTTTCTTGTGTTTCTCACAACGTCGCAAATAAACACGGACGAAATCCGAGGAGGGTTTTCTTTGTGTTTTATTGTTTTGTCTCGTCTTGGATTGCTCGGTTGTTACAAGTTGTCATCGAGATGCTTGCCTCCTTGCTGCTACTCCTTGCTGCCGCTCCACTTCGGGTCTGTGTCCCATGTAGAACCAGCCCACTTCCCGTGGGTGATCGCACGAGGGTAGATCAAATCGGTGAGCGCGTAATTAATTTATCCCCTTCAACTCCTCGCTCTTCCTCTTTTGTTCTGTATTGCTGCGGAGCGTTGGATTCGGCAGTACTACATGCACGTTCTGGTCCTTGATATCACGGCTACTGCAGTGACGTGGTGAATTCCTATGCCTCTCTCTGATCATGATCCCAGCATCTGACCATTGGAACATTCGCGGAGGAAACCTGCTGTTATAGGCCATGTGGTTTGCTTTAGACTGCACTTTATGGTACCGTAACCTGAGGAGTCGTCATCGGGCAACCAACACAATTCTACAAGCAAGGTTAACACGAGCTTTTCCTACCTTGTATTTCTGGGCCTGCTCGACGATCCTCCCTCTCACAGCGGCAGCGCCTTGTCTTCTGCCCTGTTGTACATTCGGAGCTTCCTGTCGAAAACAAATTAAAAAAAAACCAATTTCGTATGGTTTCCGACTCCCCTTCTGACGGTGGTTATATGGGGATGCATGCATTGATTGAATAGCCCGCACCGTTTTCGTATCTTGGCGAACTGCTCCAGTGAAGTGTGCAGATTGCAAGAGAGATGCTGATCTGCAACCCCTGTTATCTGTAATGTATATTTTGCGTAATTATAATCAAAATGCAATGTCTTCTTGTTTATTTGCATTCATCATATACTCATCCCCCCCAGATTCCAACTTCTCCGGCGAATTTGGGGATGCAACTACGAGGACGACTTATTTTTATCGTTGCAAACCACCTATAACCAGCAAAGACTGGGGTCGATAGCGCGACTGATACAGAAGCTATGTCCTTCATTTTGATTGCAAGCCTGTTTTCTAGTCAACCGGCGAGCGCAAGCGTTGGCGGGATCTTTTAGCCCCTTTTGGCATGGTCACCATGATTAACTCAACGTGCCCCCATCGATTGTTTGATTGACGCTTCAAAAAGAACGTCAAAGCTCGACGGCTGGTGTACCAATTATCGCACCCCTTTCGATGCCAATAGAACCCAATTTCCTGGTCTCTTGATGTTCATAATGGTTGGTGGTAGTGATGATGGGCGAGTGCTCGCTGGAAGCAGGGAACAAAAGTGGATGATTAACTTGCATGAAAAAAGCGATGAAAAATAGCAATGGGACTGGCTAGTGCTGGAGATCGACGTTAAGAGACACAAATGATAGTTAAATGAGAATGCGAAGAAACTTGGGTTGCAAGGCGGACTAGGCATCGGGTGCGATCACACTAGCGATAATCATGAAAATCGCGCGGCAATGATAGTGGACGATTGGATTGCCCTGCATGGAGTATAAGTAAAGAAGAGAGAGTGCTGCCAAATATGGACGTAAGCAGAATGATCGCCACCAATGGGAAGAGCTGAATTACCGTTCTTGGGCATAGCAATGGCGACGGTAGCCTGGGTCGGAGGACTCGATCGATCTTGAGCATGGCGATTGGATCTGGTTCGGGGCCCATTCAGCCCTTCCAAGTCCATGATCAGCTAGCCAACAAAGGAACAATAAGCAAGGTCAGCTCCGAGGGCTGAATGAGACTCGGCCCGGCGCTGGGCCAACGAACAGACCCCCGCCCCCATACTCGCCGACGGTCGTCATCGACTGTCGGAGGTGCTCGGCCTCTGCAGGACTGGAAATTAGTGGTTCAGGCGCTTGCCTTCGGGTACTCTGGCCCTGTGAGTCAAGACGATTATCACGACCTCAGGGGGAACCGGGGGTCTCTGGAGGCCTGGAAGCCTACCCCTGGTAGAATGAGCGGCAGTATTCTGAGAATGGGACGTCAGCCTGAAAATGCGTGCAAACGGGGCCCAGTGTAAGGCGCCGCCCCTGACTTTGCTGCTGAATGCTTGGACCCTGTGCATTGTGTTGCCTGTCCAAAGTGCGTGCATGAGTGAGCAAGCAGCCAGTGGTGTCACGGCTTGGGGAGCTTGCTACGCATGGCCAGTGTGCTCGCCTTTAATCTGTGATGGGGGGATAAAGTGGTCCGTTTCCAGAGGAATGCAACCAATTTCGCTGTGGCGCTCTGGGGCGGAAGCACTCCAACAGCCAGTCAATTTACGAAGTGACCAAGGCTCTGGTTGCTGCGTTTCCCCGGGACGAGAGGGGAAAAGAAAATTAGAAAGAAAAAAAATCCCACTCTGTTCACTTTTGCACACTGACGCACACTCCTTCTCAGTCCCCGTTCACTCAACAACCACAGCAACCACTTGCACATCACACTATCGACGCAATTTTCTTTCATCCCCTTTCTTGGTGGACTCCCTTTGTCTCCAGCCTGGGGAAGAACAGCCAGCCATTCATTTGCCCTTTCAACCGAGAGTCACCTGCCAGGCTTTCTAACACTTTACGCCTCGTCCCTTGGTCGCTTACACCTTGGCCGTGACTGCCCCCTCCCAGCCTGGTCGCCCACTCAACTCTCCTTCCCGCTTGAGTCGCAGCGCTCGACTTTCACAAACCTTCACACACCACCTCCACCAGACCATCATCATCATCTCCAGAGCACCGATCTGCCACAATCGACAACTTCAAAAGAATAAAAAACGCATTTCCGAAAGCGAGAGCTCAATATTGGAGCTTGCACAAGCAAAATACCATGCCGTCGCCGTGGAAGAAGCAACCCGAGGACGTAGCCGACTGCGTCCTCAAGCGTGCAGAAGTGAGCAAGGTAAGTTCAGGGATACTCACCAGCCTCCCCTCACCACCTCGGCCTACGATATGACCAGCTATCTTGGCTGGTCTGCCGATCATAAAATGTGACAATGAAACTAATGCGATTTTTTTCTTGCCCCTTTGCAGATTGCTCGCCGTCTGCAGAACCGTCTAGCCCTTGCTCAGTTCAAAACGAAACATGGTTGGGAAGACCTCACGCTCGATACGATTGAACCCAAACTCGAAGAGGAGATGCGACGGAAGCGACTCGCTGAAGGAGATGTCCTCTCGGATTCCTCGTCTTCTGCTTCCGATTTGCCATATCCCTCTCGCACTCTCATGAGCTCCCCCCTCAAGGCGCCCCTGTTTTCCGACGCAGTAGGCTCCAGCAACGGGAGCACCGGCCACCGCAAGCGCACCTACTTTGCTTCATTCGAAACCATTTCGTCAAGCCCGAGCAAGCGATTCCGTGGCTCACCAACTGCACACAAGTCATTTAATGGTATTGCTTCCTGGAAAGACAGTCGTCAGCTCGCCAATTCTTCTCCAATTAAACCTCGCCGCCAGCAGCACTTTACCACCTCCGGCGGCCCGGATGTGTCATTCTTCCAACAGCGCCTCATGCATGGCCTCACCTCGCCAAACTTCGCCGCCCCGTCGGATGACGATGATGACATGTTGCCTATCCACTCATTCAACGTCAATAACGTGCAGTCCTCACCTCCTCGCACACCACCCATGCGTACTCGCACACTCAGTAACAAAAGAAGCAAGGATAATGTAGTATCAGGCGCAGATGGTGGCAAGACAGGAGAGGAGGGCGCTGATCTACTTCTCTATCTCGCAGCCTCACCGTCTCCCGCTGTCCGCTCAACAAAGACACGTATGGACCCCCCTTCAACGCCCCCTCAAAAGAACAGCAAGCTGGACTTGCCTTCGTCAATGATGATGACTCCTGGTGGTGGAAACCTCTTCCCCACCACCCCCGGCCAAGGCTTTGATTTTGCTGATTTTGTCAACATCACTCCCAGCCCAGCCCAGAAGCCTTGGAAGACTCCGGTGGCCATGCCTGGAACCCGTACTCCCCTAAGTGTAGCCCGGCGACGGCTAACTTTTGATGAGCCACTGGCATAATGCCTTTATCCGCCATTCAAAACTTGGTCAGCAGGACGGCCGCACAACTTCGTTTTCTTGTGTACATGATACCATGACAGCACATATTGCAGCACGCGCGCACGCACGTTTTTATTCTTGTCTCAACAGTTTTTATTGGCTTTGGGTTCTTTGATCCATTGTATGTACAGGCTTTTGGTTTTGCTATTTTTGGCGGCGTTGGATAGATCACTGGGCGTCAAAGGCCGCCTTTAGGAATCACAATGGGAGAATGGCATGACCAGTTTTCCGGTCATGGGGGTATATTTCATTCCACGTTCCCATTACACATCAGACTGATGGGGAGGTGGAGGGTAATGGCTACGACTAAGGCCAAGTCTGTAGGTTTTCTATAAATGAATTATTCTCGAAAGACAACTGGAATGCACCGACGCACATCACAGCACGGATTGCGAATCGTTCCTTTGGTCTTGGTGCAGTCGCACACGTTATTTCCTTAGTCACTTTTGACTCTGGCGCTTGAGCTGAGGTGGAGAGTGGATCATGAAAAAGACGCGTGCGATATTCATTTACGCGCCGAACTCCTCTGAAATGGGCGCGTGCTACGCGACTTTTCGTGTCTTTCTGCATGTCATTTAATAATTATACAACCAATCATTTGCCTGGCAGGGGTCCCATTCGCGCCGAATGAAAAGTGGGGATGATATCATGAGCGTGTCACATCACTTCCTAAATGGTTGCGTTTCGACGGCACTGATTGTGACCAGCTTAGCTGGGCCTTCGGGAAGTGATACCAAGAAGACGCAGGAGAGAACCAGAAGGCTTTGCAGAAAGGGGGTTCCTTCATGGCAATGTACAGTATGTTTCAGTCAAATACTTTAAATAAGGCCGATGCGAGTGTTAGACAATTGTCTAATTGCAATTCCCTCCCCCCCTCAACACTTTGATCATGTAACAGCCTCAAGCCCCTCTCCCGTAAATTCTCCCTGCGAAATGTTAGTATTTGCCTAGGGCTGGTGCTTCTAGCGCGTATGTATAGATATCTACTCACTTACGACTACAACCCTTGTCCTCCCATAACGACTAGTTTGAGACGAATCATAATTGACTTGGCCTTTAATGATGAGCTGCTTATGTATGGTCTTTGAGTTCACTGTCGTCAATAGCCCACACCCAGAAATAGGATTCACAGGCGGTGGCAAACAAGGGGGCGCCATGGCACTGTACGACGCCAGAGGTATCGACATGATCATCAACACCAATAGGAAAGGCAGAGACTCAGTAGCCAGGCAATAATTCTTTAAATACACACGACGTGCCTTGTCATCCACCGACTCGCCGGCGAACAAAGGACTTTACAGATACTAGACACTTGATTTGTTCTGCATCATCAGGGTCTGTGAAACTCCGGGGTCATGGGCAGCACTTGATGCTGTACACCACAGCTTACAAACTGAAGCCCAGGAAATGTTGGAAGCAGTCTCTCTTATACACACTACAACTCATTTGGAGAACTTTATTAAATAATAATGGAGGAAACTAAGAACAGTGTTGGCGGTTTAAACGAGAGTACTACTAATAGCATTGGAACGGGCGGCGCCTCGCAGTTACATGACAGTTGGGAAGGCGCTGCCACTCCCATCAAAGTTGGCAGGGGCTAACGTTAACCTGACCGCTGAGTTGAGAGTCGCAGCGCGCGGTGCAGACGGTAGAAAATTTCTTCGTCCCTATGATATAAATGATTGTGGTGGGAAATCTATGATACTGTACAAAGGAAAAAGGACTTGAGCGTGGTTTCTTTGTCGAGCGAGATATACAGTGGCTACAACTCATGATTCAACCTCCGTTGCGCTTCCCCAGGTTCATATTTGACTTTTGATTCGACTCCTTGCGTATACTTGAATTGTTGAATCTCTGCCCCGAAAGTATGGGCGCAGAGAAGGTAGGCAAGCGACAATGACGCTGATGTTGCATTCGATAGTGTTCCATAACACTGCATAAATAACAAAGGGAGTTAGCACACTGAACCAAAATTCGACAATGCTCATGGGCACTAATTATAAAACTTACCCATCAGGCTTAAAGCCACGTTGTTTCCAACCTGCGAGACTTCGAGGGTTATAAGCCTAGCGATGCAGATTGCGATGGTGATGGCACCCAGAAGAAAGGTGCCGTAAACTCCAATCTTCATCGAAGGCTTCAAATTCATGCTGGGAATAAAAAGCCAGGGTAGCATAAACACTGCCGACTATCAGTAACCCCTTGTTTGTGCTATATGCATCGCGTTATCCAGACTCACCGAGCAGATCCCCAAGGAAATGGAGAGTCCAACTGACAATGAATATCCTCTCCCCATAGTTGAACGCGCACGCTCTATGTGGTATACTCAGGCTCCTGATTCGAATACAGCTGTCAGAAGGTTCATCTTCAGTACTGGGTAAAAAATATTCACCAATCTGTTTCGGGCTCGCAGACTAATAGAAGCACAATGACACTGACAAAGTATGCCCCCACATTGTAAATGACTGCCACCCATAGGAAGGCCCTTCTTTTCTTCATAAATTCCAGGAACATTGGCGTGTATGCCGCGAGAAGCGCTGCCTTGCAGAGGTAAAAGGTTGTCCATAGCGGTATGTGCGACATGATGAACAACTAACATGGTAATGTGTTAGTTTCTCCCCTATGGTCCTCGAGCGGCAACACCTCTTCGGCGCCACCAATTCCATTGGTTACCTACTTTTATTACCATTTCGACGTCCTTGGGGCTTCCATGATAACCTCTTAGCGTCATCATGACGCCTTTGGCAAACGCGCCCAATGTTGCCAGCTTCGTTGTCATAACATTTGTTGCAAGTGCAGACCCCCACGCTGCCCAAATGAGGTAGTCGCTAAGCATTAATCTTCTTCTTTGGATCACGAGGCGAAGGTATGACCTTGCAATGATGGCTATAGCCGCGATGGAGTGGAAAACCCATCCCAGCACCTGTTGTCGGGCTGTTAGCATTTCAACACTCGGAGATAACATGACCCCCGGGCCTCTGGCCCTTCATCTCGTGTTTCATTACCAGTACTGAATTTTCCTGCGGCGAAGACCCACGCATGGCTCTGGTTCGTGATGTTCTGCGTAACCGTTGTTTTTCCCATGGAAGGGAGCACTTCCACCAGACCCCTGCACTTCTCCGAGTATGGTAGCCGGAGCCAAGATGTCGTTTATTATATCATTCGCTTTTTCGGCGGATAGCAGGCTCGGAGGCCTCGTGCTTGATTGAGGTCGAGAAAAGTAGACGTTGCAACTTCGAGAATACCTTGTTGAGGGCAGAACCTGGCCTACTTTTACAGTTTGGTCAGGCGGTGGTAACTTGCAAGTAGTCCATCCCGCTTCTCCAAAACCTTCTTCTACATGATCTAACCCAATATAATGTACATGATGGATGTGGATGGGTAATCCTCAGCCCAAACGCCACGGTGAAGAAAATCCATTCCAACATAGCTAGAGGTGCCGGGAAGGCAAAATTTGTTCGCTACTTGCTGCCATGTTGGTCCCGGTTTTACGTTTGCGTAGCAAGGATAGAAGATGGCACATTAATCAGCCAGCGTGTTCACAAGAAAGGAGGAATTCGCTGAGGTGGTACCATCTCATTTACGGCACCCAAACGTCGCCTTGCATCAATTAATCCGCCATTACAATCTTTGGAGGAGCTCGCCAATGCTCTCTCAGGATGCCGCACTTGGCCCACTACGGCTGGCGAGGTATCCAGTCTAGGCTTGTGGCAGTATAGTAGTGCATAGACAATAAAGTCTCGACCAAAGGTCATTGTTTTGACACACCGACCGCCAAAAGTGGCTGGACAGTTCGAGAACCGATCTCGTAGCAACATGGCTGCGCTGCGCTGACAGTACCTTGAAGCCAACTAAGCCAGCGTGATGAAGCTTGATAATGGTGAAAAATGGATACGCGAACTGGTATGAGGCGCATTGTTCTACCGCGCATCAACTGCCCGGATTTGCTTGGGAAGTCCCACAGTACAGCGGGTTCCGCCGCCAAACACTAATACACCAGGGTTACGGGGAACAAAATGATCAAAAGGAATCCCAACAAGCCATCAACGTCTCCTTTGTTCTCCCCCAGCCCACAGTTGAGGAAGGCGGAGAAGAAAACGGTCAGGTGAGAAATTGTTAGCATTCCCTCGTGCATGGTCAAGCATGGGATGCAAAGGCTCGCATCAGCATTCAATCTAGTCTCGGGAACTCCCATTCGCCTTTCATGGAACACGACGGAGCCGACCTGTTCCCGCGCGCGACGACTTTCTTGGCGCAAGCCGAAAGAGTTTCACCGCATTAGGGGCGTTTGGTGCATGTTACTTTTTTGCTCCATGTTCAAGAACAGCCGAGACAGTCGGGCTCTCCATACTGTGGTAGTGCGGCTCGGTGACTCCATCACGGCGCAAGCTCTCTAGGCTCCAGGAACACATAAGTTTCTTTCCATCCACTTTATTGCTGGCTCTGATGGCACGGCAAGTGACAACTGTAGCTGTCAGAAAATTCCTCTGAAACCCACGCCAGTCGTACCGAATAGCCCTTTCCGGCGGTTTTGCGGGATTGAGAGCAAGGCAGCGCCAAGGTAGAGAGAGGGCAGGATCAACAGTTGGCAAACTGGCCAAAATACCACTGCATCGATGACGACGGCAAGAGGCGGGCTAGATCATGAACCAATAATACTAACACAAAGTTGCACGCAATGATATCGAGCATCAAACGACATCACTGTAAAAGGCAAATTTAAAAAATCCAAAAAAAAAAATCAGCAGAGTGCCACTGATTGTCCTAGTTAACCAGAGATGACGGTTACAAAACTTATACGTCTTCAGGTCCAGTAGTCTCTTAGTTATGTCCCAAAAGCCGCATGTTGAATTAGACCAAACTATTTTACTCCTAACGAGATGCCATTTTTATTCGCCTCTTATCTCTAGGGGTATCATACAAGAGTATCTTTAACGCTCATTACTCATTCAATCCGCCTAGCCAACTTCAAATCCTCCATCTACCACAGTCTTGAAGCCACCGTCTAGATTAACAACGTCAAAACCCGTCTGCTTCAGAATTCGCAATGCAAGGTAGCCACGATAACCCACCTGGCAATACACCAACACGCGAATCGACCTGTCGAGCTCCCACATTTGTTTCCTTAAGTCGTTGACCGGCAAATCAATGGCCCCCGGCAAGTGACTGCGTGCAAATTCCTTGGGTGAGCGAACATCAATAATTTGCAGCTCTGCGAGTGTCTTCGTATCAAGATCCTCCGCGTGGAGGATTTGAACATCCCCACAGAGCACATTCGAGGCCACAAACCCAGCCATATTAACCACGTCCTTCGCCGAGCCATAGGGTGGCGCATAAGCCAGTTCAAGGTGCTCCAGGTCAAAGGCCGTCATGTCAGCATGCATGGCTGTGGCCATCACATCGATGCGCTTGTCGACACCAGCCATTCCAACAGCCTGAGCCCCCAATATGCGGCCCGTATTTCCTCCAAAGGCAGGTTTCAAGGTTATCGTATTCGCGTTTGGATAATAACCAGTATGGTCCTGGGAGTGCACTGTCGCCCACTGCGGATCATCGCCTTTGCGGCGAAGCGCATCGATCGAAAGTCCCACCATGTCTCCGACGGCATAGATATCCGGGTCGGAAGTCCGCATTTGGGAATTGACCTTCACACCGGTGCTTCCAACATCTAATCCCGCCCGAATCGCTATGAGTGTTCGGGCTCGTACTCCTGCGGTCATAATGACTAACCCAGCAGGAATATGGGTTCTATCCTCCAGCGTCACGCTTGATTTTTCGATGCTTTTAAGTCTAGCATTGACGAACAAGTCAACTCCTTTGGTATTGAGCTCCTTTTGGAGAACTTTTGTTATATCTGCGTTAATTGGAGGTAGGATATGCAGTGAAAGCTCGACCAGAGAAACTTCGAGTCCAATTTTCCGCATGTTCTCGGTTGCCTCTATCCCAATGAATTCTGTATCGAGATGAACGTCGAAATTGAAGCGATCCTTGAATCCCTCTGGAGTGTTCAAAATCAAGGCAGCATCGTCCGTGATGATATTTCCGAGAGCATAAGACAGACCGCAATTAGCGAAGCTGGTATCACTTCCCTGTTCGAACACGGTGGTTTCCAAAGTCTCATCGATACAACGTAGACGAGTGGCTGCAGACATGCCGCCGGCTACGGCGCCGACGACAACGACTCTCTTGGACATGTTGCGACACGACGGTTTTAACGCGAAGAGAAATAAACGTCGAAAGGTAGAGCCGCTTCAGCCTACAAGCAACAGGTAGGGGATTGCATGCACCATGTATTTATAGAAAATAAGACGATGTCCAACTTTTCTCGTGTCCGCGACTCATGTTATTATTTGCAAATTACATCTGGAGATTATCCAACTTCTTAATGGCTCAGGAGTCTGGGACTCCCTTCCACTAAGATTTTCGGCAATAGTAGTGGAGAAAATATGAGCACAATGCGGGCACTGTTTGTGAGTTGGGCCGCCGACGTGCACGATAGACTGGGGTTCATGGTGGCGATCAGCAGATTCCAGCATACGATTCAAATAGAATAAAGTTAACTGTCGGTTGTTTAATGGTATTCTCGGGAGTATTGGCATCTGAATGTAAGAGAATAACCCACAACTATCAATATTCCGTTGCTGGCCAATGCAGCTCCAGTGATGATGCTTTTGTAACCGCCCTCCGTGTCCTGTATCAACTAGGCCCCGCGCCTTTTACCTCTCTCTTTTACTTTTGTTTCCCACGAGTAATATCAAGAAATTCAAAGATGAGAACGGGAATTGTAACCGGAAAATGCCGATATATTTCGTCAAGCAGCTATCAAACAGCGACCTCTCACAATATGTGCTTGCTCTCGGCTAGCATCGCTAGGAAAACAGCAGCAGCATTTGAGCTGAATGCCAAATAGAAAAGAGTTAGAGATATAGCTTGGTCAGAGAAGATTCCTTAACTCCAGCACTCTTACTCATATTATTTGATATCAATCCCAGGGTTCCAATATAGAGAACTGGTGAAAAGCGAGAGCGTCATGATGAATGGTCGCCGAACGGGGCTCCTAGATCACCGAGCCCGACATGTTATGTGGGGCACTGCTGCCGACAGAATGAAATAATTTTTAAACAAGAAACCCGAGAACCCGGAAAGGCCTTGTCTCTACCAAGAGAATTTCAATTTTAGTGCCATATCCCGAGTTTGTTGTTTGCCCAAGTAGTAATTTAATCCCACTACTTATACCGGCCACATGATTATTGGTAACGGTTTTGCACAAGACCGAGAGACGGCCTCTTTTTTTTCTTCCCTTGTAAACAGGAATAGTTAAATGGGTCCCTTGTCGTCCAACGTGCACCGTACGCCTCTCTCATACAAGTCTTGGAAGGGTATTTATTTGATGATTGAAAACATCAATGTGCCATAGATAACCCCCCATATCCGCACTGGTGTCGTCAAACTCCCGCCCAGTATATATACACATACGTAGAGATTTGACCGCCGATAGAAATCATGCAGATTAGCTTGTAACTGTGGTTGCAAGTTCAACACTGCAGGTCATATGCACAACAATCTCGCCATCTCAGGACTGCACGAACGGCGTGCTACATGTATCATTCTACACCGGACCTCTGTGAGGTCTGCAGACGGGCAGACATGTTGAAATTCTCGGCCATCCACTCGTTTCCGTCAGAGAAATGGGTACAAACGTGGCAAGGCGGGCAGAATGTTCATGCCGTAGCAGTTCTCGCCATGTGGTGCGACCAGAGAAAGGATGAAACAAGCAGTAGGTGGATGAGACATTAAGTAGCACAGCACACACCATTAAAAGCTCACTAATAAAGCAGGTAGTCCCACGGAATTACGGGGGAATTCTAGTCTGCGCCCTTCTCGGGACTTTGGTTGGTTGGGCTTGGAGTTGTGGTGGCTGTGTTAGTACGGTGGTGCAGGCGGGCGGTGCTGAGAACTTTGGCGGTTATGCATGCCCCTCTTGCTTAGCAGCGGCTGTGGGAAGGATGCAACGAAGGAGCAATGGAGTGCGTGAATGTCAAAACACCAGCCGGGGGGGGCTTTTTCTTCTTCTTCCTTGCTGCTGTATCCTCTATGCCTATTGCTCTACCAAATGCCGTTCGCGAATATATAGTTTGATGGTTGCCGGGAGATGGGTGGCCAAGGTTCGCAGCAGTAGCCCCGAGGGTTATACTTGCAAGAGTCTCGCGCTGCAGTGAGTAAGCTCCGGCCAGCGCCCCAACGGAGCCTTCCTAACTCAGGAAGTTGCTGATCACTGGTATAGCGGTATTGCTTTTTTTGGTCCCCGCCCTTACCAAGTTAGTGATTGGTAGCAAACTACTCCATCACCTCACTCATACTCTGAGTCTCTGACACACTTGCATCATAAAAACATGTCTATCGCCAAACGTTCCACTGTCCACGAGCCAACCGCGTTGTTTGCTGCTTCAGAAACAGATGGCCAGTAGCCACTGCTATGCTTTGCGCTAACACGAGGTGACAAAATTTCACCGAGCAGCGCTTCGCTATCCATGCCATATCATGTGGCCGTGTTCGTGCCCGCCGTTGCTTGTCACAATCGACAGGCTACCGGCTCCCCGTGCGCCGTCTCCTCGACTCTTGTCCCCCCTCCGTAGCTGCTCGGCTCGACAAGGCATTATCCGTCATCTGGTTTAGGTCCAAGTTCCCTCCCCCTCTCACACCTGCCCGCCCAAGTGGGGAAACGCGGCTTACAGCCCCGGAGCGCGGCAGCTGGGCCAGTGCCTTGCATGTATTTCTGCGTGGGGCATACCGCTCAGCCCAGTTTGGTCTATTCTTGTCTTGCAGATCACACAGCGCAACTTATCATGACTTGTATCATCTCCCCGGTCAGCCCTTGCGGCGCCGCGGCGCCTCAAAACCAAGATACTCCCATTTGTGCCACCTCCTCTCTTCCACTCTAGTAATGTGAGTTTACGCCAGTTTCATTCTCGCCATACGCCTCTCTGCCGTTCTTTGTTTTGATCTGTACCTCGAAGCCCTCTCCGTCCTTGACCGATTCACCAAAGGCATCAAACACCCATTGGCTTTCCTGGTGGTTGCCCATGGCAGCTCTGACACTTTAATCATTTCCCCATAAAGCCGGCTTCTCTCACCCTAGCCTGTCTGGCTGCTGGACTATCAATCTACCCATGTGCTACGGTTTGTTCATCGTCTCGATCCCGGCTCCAACTCCTCCATAGCTATGGAGCCCCTCTGGCCTCATTCGCGGCCTGACTCCGAAAAGTCAGAGGAACGCCGGCTTCGCTCCGAGGCCGACGCTGCTGTTCAAAATGCCGCCAACGCAATGGTCGCCATTACCCAGTCCTACCATCACCGCTTCCAGGAAGCATATCCTACCGAACCTAACCCGCCATCTCGTTCATATTCACATTCGCGTAGCTCCTCTGGTAGCAGCACGTCCTCGCATCGGTTTCTAAATCCAGGGCCAGAAAGGCGTCTCAGTTTCTCAAATCCTTCTTGGTCATCGAGTCCCCAATACCAGGCCCTTTCTGTTCATGAAGATGACCCTTGTCAAATCACTGAGCAATCTTCATATACTCTTGTTCAAGAGGAGTTTGATCCTGAAATTGTGCGGCCTGTGCAGCCGGTCTTTAGCCTTGCCGATGATTTAATCCGTCTTTCAACTCCGAACCTTCCTCCTCGATTAAACACGCCACCAGCCCTATCACTTTCTAATTTTATGCCAGCTCAGGGTATGAGAGACCATTGCCTTGAAGACGAAGAACGCCAAAGGCTCTATCGCAACTGGACGCATCGTGGAACAATACAGACTGCTCGCTCGGGACAGGTATCATCGTTAGGCCCCGTTTCAGATCTCGCCTCAAATCCCGACTCGAGTCGGGTCTCTCCCGTATCAGAGGGTCCTTGTTTTGAAGGAGGTTTGGTGGAAGCTTCAAGGCGCATGGATGCTTTTAGGGCCGCCCACGCGTACATGACGATTAGACCTGAAGCCGGGAGCGAGATACAAAACCTTGACACAACCACACAAACCCTTGCCCTCAATGCATCAGAGGGAACATCCCTATTCCAACAAGGGGTTCGCAGGAAGCCCCTAGCCCCAGGTGCAAAAACTCTCGACTTCAATCATTCATTCACCAACGAGATTCTCTTCGTCTTTGTTATCTGCATGGCCCAGATGTTGGCTTGGGCTGGCTTGGCCCAAACTCTCGTCCCCGCCCAGAAGTTAGCAGAGTCTTTCCCAAGTGATGAAAGGACAACAGCACACCTTTCATGGTATACCGTATCATATGCCTTGGGTACCGGGACATTCATCATGTTCGGTCACCGACTTGGTCGCATTTTTGGATATAAATCGATATTTGTTACAGGATATTTCTGGCTCGCACTTTGGAGTCTGCTTGGAGGATTGAGCACCTACGTCAAGGTTTCCGGGGGCGCTTGCACGGCATATTTTTGTATATGCCGTGCTATGCAAGGAATTGGACCTGCGTTGCTAATACCCAACGGACAAGCCCTGCTACAGCGCGCGTATCCGCCCTGTCCACGCAAGGCCATCATCATGGCCTTGTTCGATGCCGCTACTCCCGTAGGATTCTTGCTTGGCACGGTCATGACCAGTCTCTTTGGTCATTTTTCATGGTGGTCCTGGGCTTTTTACTGCCTTGCTACTGTGTGCCTGGCCTTGGCTGCTATGAGCTTGCTCAATATTCCCTCAAGAACGGTTGTAATGCATGATATTGAGGGGAGTCTTTGGCGCCGGCTCGACATCCTCGGTGTATTATGTGGCATTGGCGGATTGGTGCTCTTTTCCGTGGGCTGGAATCAAGCCCCCGTTGTTTCGTTCAGAGACGCCCAGGTTTATGTTCTAATTGTCGTTGGTATCATATTGATTGCCCTCTTCGTCTATATCGAGTTAACAGCAACTCACCCACTCCTACCGTTGAAACAAATGGAGGCTGCCGCTGCCGCCACCCTTGGCTGCACCGCTGCGAGCTGGGCCGCTTTTGCAATCTGGGCCTGGTATCTTATTCAGTTTATCGAGGTGCTGCGAGGGTGGGTGTCGCTCCGCATGAGTGCCGGATTTGCCCCGGTTCTCATTATGGGAGTGGTTACGGCCATCATCGGCACCCGATTCCTCCACAAAGAGCTGGCTGCACACTGGGCCTTGGCCATTTCATCGGTGGCTATTTTTATCAGTTCAATTCTCATGGCAACGGCCTCGGCGGACCAATCGTACTGGCTCAATACTTTTTTCAGCATCCTTATTATGCCAGTAGGTATGATACTCTCTTTCCCAGCGACCGTTAGTGTACTTGGTCGAAACCTCCCCCAAGGATACCACGGTCTAGCAGGTAGTCTTACAGGCGCTTCGGTTGGGTATGCATTGTCGCTCGGCCTCGGGATGGCAGGGGCCGTGGAAAGAGATACTCTTCAAAACGGTGGCACAACATTCAAGGGCTACAGGTCAGCCCAGTACTTGGGCTTGGGTTTTGCTGGATTGAGTGTCCTCTTGGCGTTTATTCTTTTATTCGTTGCTTTACTTCGGCGTTGGAATGCCTCTCAAAAGGGTGGTTAAATGGGGGTGGCTGGTTAGGATATACCCCGAGGGAGTTTTGGGACATGTTGTAATAGCGATGGCGTATTGTAATGACTGTATCATCATAATTTCAATATTAAACGGGGCTGTTGAGCAAGGAGGTTGAGTTGTAAAAGGGTACTCTTTTCTTTTTTGATATCTCTCTCGCCTCGATCCAGGTATCCACTGAGCTTGTACAAACTCCTCCAATGCCATGCCATACCGCAGTATTGGATTTAGATAAGAAGGCCAAAGGGTGAAGGGAGCAAAAAGAACAATCAAAGCACAAGCCGCCGTAAAACGCCAGAAAACCCCCCAGATTTCTTTGAACAAGTGTAGTCGTACTCCCCTTGGTCTTTTCTCGTCCGTGATTTTGATCTCGGATCTCCTTGTGTTTACCGACCTCGGCTGAAACCACCACGTCCGCGACCACCGCCGCCGCCTCCTCGAGAGAAGCCGCCGCCACCGCGGGCACCACCGCCCCGACCACCGCCGAAGCCTCCACGGCCGCCCCGAGAGAAGCCGCTGCCGCTGCCGCCACGGGCACCACCGCCCCGACCACCGCCGAAACCTCCACGGCCGCCACGGGAGAAGCCTCCACCACCACGGGGGCCACCTCGGCCAGCACCACCGGCGCGCTTGACCTTGGGAGCGCCATGCAGAGGCTTGGGCTTGGGGAGAAACTTGTCGAGGGGCAAGAGCTTCTCGGAGCCGATGTAGAACTTGTCGCCCTCTTTGAAGGAGGTGGCCTGGATACCCTCGGTGGGCTTGATGGTGAAGAAGACCTGGTTGATAGGACCGAGGACCTCGTCAACCTTGCCGACGGCCGTCTTGTTCTCGAGGAAGATCTGGGCGTTGAAGTGGGGGACCTTGGGGTTAATGGACTCGCAGACCATCTCACCCTCACAGGCGTGCAAGAACTTGCCCATTTCTGCAGGAGAGGATTAAGTGTTAGCTGAGCGCAACTGCGTTTCCCTCATCGTGTTTCTGTTTTAGAGAGATGGAGGACAGAGTGATAAAAATGACGTACCAAGAATCTGGGCAGGAGGGCCCATGTCTCGCTGCTGGAAACCGCCGCGGCCTAGAATCATCAACTCACATTAGCCAACCTCGTCTTCGTTAGATCGCTCGCCAACGGGGGCGCAACCAAGCCAATTGCGTGTCCAAGTGGTAAGTATCATGGGAAACATCGCCAGCAAGGCTTATTGCATCACCAAGGAGATGTGGAGGGCCAAAAAGGGGGCGGGAAGAACCTACCACCGCCTCGACCGCCAAAACCAGAGCCACCACGGCCACGGAAGCCACCTCGGAAAGACATTGTTGTTGCTCTGCGAAAAACGCGATGCGCAGTTCTTTTAGTGTTGAGATGGGAAAGAGTTTGATTATCTGCTCAAAGACGATATCTTGCCCCAATTGGTGTGAGAATTATATTGCCCAGCGTTCACGGGGGCTGTTTGTTGTCGCTTGCGGCAGAGGTGAGGCCCGGGTCAGTTCGCAGGACGAACTTTTTTCTGTGAAATTTTCGGAGGCTTGGATTCTCATGGCTGGTGAGCTTCTCGAGGTTCTGATTGGCGGGGAAAGCTCGTCTGCGGAAAAACTATTTGGCGGGACGTTGCGACTGGCTGGGACGTGGGGCTGGGACGTGGGGCTGGGACGTGTGGCTGGTGGGGTTGGCACGTTGAACATTTCCCTGAAGCACCACAGTGGGGCTACCCTTCATGAGCTCCCTCAGGGACAGTGATAAGACAATGCTTAAGGCCACAAGTTAGCAGCTGTATTCATCTTGCTCTGATATCATTTCCCGTCCCCACTACCCGTGTAAGGAGAGGTCTGCCGATATTAAGCTCCAAAGTAATGATGGAAAACCACTCACCGGATCTACAATCGCTTTAAGCGAACATCGACCCGGATGCCGAAAGCGAACTCCGTCTTCTTGTTAACAAATATTGATTTAGGTCACTTTGACCATCATGAAATAGCCTTTGGCCCTACTATTTTTTGTCTCCTTCCATCTTTTCCGTCCAAAGATTGGGACAAAGGTCACATCCTGCGCAATACTATGACAGGAACTATTTACTTTTCTGCCATATTAAGGGGTACATCTTCTAGGAATCACAAGTACATAGCACACTACCCAGATCAGCCATTGTGACCTTCATATAGGGCAGAAACTTCGCTCAAACGTCTATAAGGCTACTTGCGCTCACTTCAGCCCGCCAATCATCGTGGATTATCGCCATGCCACGCCGGATGACTTCACTCTATACTCCCAAGCTTTGTCAAAACTGCACCTTTTAGGGATCCACCATAGGGACTTCAATAAACACTAGTTCCTTATTCATGCTAAAAGAGTAGCGCTTGTCGGTTTTAACAACGCGTCACAAACAGCCAGTTACGAGGAACTGGAAACAGAGATTTATAGTAACATTGGGCCGAATCGTGGGTGCTTTCGCATTCAACTATATCATATCATCAATATTCCAATACCAATCAATATGGAAAGGGTGTATCTAAACTCAGCGTATTTTGATCTTCCAAATACAGAGTACAAGAAGGCGCCTTCTGTTGTACCACTAAAGTGGCAGCCGCATACACCCAAACAACCATATTTTAGTGCTCAAGCATCCTCAGCACGCATAAATGCATTTCCCATCGTATTTCCAAGCTCTCTATCATTGCAAGGGGGTGGCGGAGGCAATAGGAAAAGGGGGCTAATGTCATATTTTCCATTGTTGTGGCATCGCCCACGAGATTTCTAAAGCCGTTGTTTTACGAGTTCATGGACCACTCATCGAGTAGTAATTTTATCTAGTGTTTTTCAATACTAGATATCAATGCAAAAGCATCAATTGAAACAATTGATAAGCAAATCATTCGTGGCTTGGAGTGCAATAGTTAGACAATGAAGCGGGTGGAATGGACATCAACGCCGACGGCCGCTGGCCGTACGATGTGACCATCCAACAAAGGTTTTTGTGCAGATGACCGGTCGGCCCTATGCACCTTTGCAACTTCTCCGATGCATAATCTTCTGCATACATACGTCTAATGAAATAGGGCGGTATAACCTTGAGTTTACAACCAAGGTCCACAACTGTTTAGACCAGTAGATTAACTCCACAGCCTATTTTAAGTTAACGGGGAACTAATTGGACAGCTGGCCTTCTGCAACCATACAGAAAATACAACAGGCTCCACGAATTGGTCATCAGAACAGCGGTTTCCAAGGAACCCTGAAGTCTACATAGCTTCAACAACTTTCGAACCCAGGGTTTAAAGAAGCAACCAATGCTTTGGATAACTCTCCAAAAGTAATTCCTAGTAGCATCTCCACAATAGAGCCCGTAGAGGTATTCCAAAATCATGAATAAAAGCCTGCGGTGCTCTGGTTGAAGATGAAGATTCTTTTCTCTAGAGAATAGAGTCCTTCCTCGACGGCAGCTTCAGCCATCAACGCGAATTCTCCAATAAGCTGTCAACACAATCCACCAAGGCCTCTCTCTCCACCAACAACTTCTCTACCCACAGACCTCAATTTACCTACACAAACGTTGCTAGTTAACAAGGCCGCAACAGAAACGAAGGCCTTCGCATTGCCCCACTCTCATCTACCAAGTATCTCACATGATACTTTAAATATCCCACTAATCATTAAATAGTAAGCACAATGCCTTCAATAGCCCTATGGAGGCTTTTTTTTTAGCATATTAGTGGCAGGCACGACTGCATTTATTACCGCGTTCATAGGGGAGGGCCTTGTTGACTAATGGCCATAGGTTATGGACCAGTGATAATGCAATTATGTGTCTCACTGTGTACATACGACCATAGCTCTCAGAAAATACGGGATCCCGTCCGCTCTCCCATAGTCAAGCTGAGAAGCGGTGAACTAGTACTCGGGTCGGTGACGACCGGGGAATCCTCGCTGTTGTATGTTTTTTGGTGGATCTGTCTGTTTTTTGTTTTTTTCGTCCTAGGTCTTGTCAAAAACCGATGGTGTATATTTCTACGGAGTGGATGTTTATTTAGTAACCTTCATGGAATATCTAACACGGCCCGAGCGGTGGAAAAGTTAGTATTGCTAGGCTATTTATACAAAAGAACCAATAGACTTCCACGTATCAGTTTTATTTAACACGCTTAGCAAAACCAATATGCTGGATACGGCCAAGCCTCATGAGTCTTTGCATCAAATATTTATTTGATCAAACTTATCGCGATGAAACCATCACGTTGGAGTTCCTCAAGCTTAATCATATCAATCAATATTAAAATGACCCTTTGCTTCTCAACCTACCGGCAACATGGCATGCACAAATAGATGGCGTACAAGGGAAGTACAATTGTTTTATTTACTTTCCTAGATGCTTTTGGTTCGTTGCTGCGTCCATATCCATTGTGTTCCTCATAATACTCGGTCAGAAATGACATCTTAGCTACACACTTATATGGCAGGCTACTTTCAAGTTGTAATTGCGGATGGCCTGCCCGTTATGCCTTCTCCCACAGCTCTATGTAGCTGTTTAATAACCCACATATAATATTTCGCAAGATTTCCTCATACATTCACTTACCCTAGACCGCCCACCTGGTTTTCGAATGACAGGCCGATATGGGGTATACTAATGGCGCAGGTTGGTTCCATTGTTTGTAGTTTAAGGGACAGACTTTGACTAGTATTACGTCGACAATAGCATTAACGGTCAACGCCCCTTTTCACAGATATGGACATTTGGATGAAATGAATCGATTGTGAATATGAATAGGGCCCCGAGAAAAAGGCCAATAAAGAACAAATACACTGCAACCGAGGAACCCTAGTGAAGGATATGTGAAACGTAATGCCAACTTGTAACGAACGCCCTCCCGTCTCTTGGCAGGTTATTTTCCCTGTTTTTGAACCACCGACTCCACCATATATACACCAAAACGAAAAAACGAAGCTGAGGTGCGAAATGGAATATACAAAAGAGAATCCAACCAATCGGGGTTTCATTCTTTAGACGGCAGCGCCCCTGGGAAACCCACCCGGAATATGTAGGTTAGAAATTGTCTGAACGCTCTCTGAGCGTGCTGTGTGACTCGGCCGGATTGGGACATTGTCCTCATCGTCGGTGTCATCCATCAAGGACTCTCCTTCAGTGAGGATAGAGATGGCATCATGCTCTTCGACTGGGCCGTTCAACCTTGTGAATGTCTCTCCATTGACTGCCGCAACGTTCATGGTTCTTCCTCGGATAGCGTCACTAGTTTGATGTTCCTCCTGAAACTGATTCTTGGTCTCTTCGGCAGTAATCGCATCTCCATATCTACTGGATCTCCGGTTTCCCAATACCGCATCGCCGCGATCATTGTTGGTGAAGTTGGGGCGAGGTTCCTGCTTCATTGCGACTACGACAGGTACAGTGTATTCTCCGTTCTGCGTCCGGTGTATCGAGTTCCGTTGTTGGATTGGTTCGCTCGTATATGGATTGACTCCGTCGTAGTGTGCTTTTTGGCTGGCGATGGCAGCGTGAGACGGTACTTCGTCCATGGGAGTCTTGTCGATGGCGCCATAGCCAAGATTGTTGTCCTCGGTCTGTTCATGGCCACCTATTGTAGGCGAAGGCAGAGCGCCCATGGCAGCAGCTACTACCATCGGCTCTGTCCGGTGGTCCTGGAAGCCGGAGCTTACACTAGAAGGCGAATGAGAGGCCTGTAAGCCACGTTGTGCATTGACTTGGATATCAGATGGGAACCGCCCACCTGCTTGAGTTCGCCGGGGAGTTGCATCGTATTGTTTCGATCCCGGGTTGGCGTAGACTTGTGTTTCTGCCGAAAAGGGCTCGTCGTCGTCTTCGTCGAGTAATCCATCACTACTAACCGATCGTCGAGACGAGCGACTTAGGCTGCGAGAGTGGGTGCGCACAAATTGGTTGCGTTCCTCGGGTGTCTTTTCGGTGAGAGCCTTTATATCTTCGTACCAGGCCATCATAGTGTCGTGACTTTCGGCGCGGAATACCCAGGTATGCCCGCGATGCATCCCACCCGTCTGTCGACCCTTGACGATAAACTTGTTGGAGGAGCCTCCCTCTGCCGAATGAGACCCTAGCTTTTGTTCTGGCAGGTACAAAGACATGATAGGCGCCTGTACCTTGTCTGCTGACTTGAACTCGTGGAGGTGCGTTGCGGAAAGAACATACCTTAGAAGTACGTGTTAGTATCATGTCAGAACAACAAATCGCAAATGGCTTACCAGCCGGCAGTATAACTTTTCAGGTACTTGCTCTTTCGTTCGAGCAGTCCGGCCCTGATTTCTTGCGCGGCTTCATGGTCTTGACCAGGATAATGAATTTGATCTGCTGATCTTATGGGGATGCTGGGATCAACAAATTGGCTGTCGTTGGTTACAAAGTGGTTCCATTCTTGGTCCTTTGGCATTGAGATTGGCCCTTCTCGGAGTTCTTCGATAACGCCATAGGCATTGTCAGCCTCACGCTTAAGAATTCCAGCGTATGCATTGTAAGCCTTCTGAATCTCGCCGACCACAATGGATTCCAGCTCTCGGCCTGAATTCTCCAGATTTAAATACGCCTATGATGCGTCAGTGACCAGAGACTTTCAGTCAAATAGTGACAGAAAGGATATGCAAGTACATACCTGATGAAGGTAGTTTTCCTCATCAATTTGGCGCTCTACTTGGCGGTCGACAGCCAACCGGAGTAGGTAAGGATCCTGCTTGCCGGTCGTTAAAGACTCGTCCAGCTCGTTTCTTCCCAGAACATCGCCAAGATTCCTCACGGCCTTCCGTGTGCTTTCCATTTCCTTTTCGACAGAATTCTTAAAGTCGCCCGACAGATTCTTGATCTCCTTGATCTTTTGCTGTAAATCACTTCTCAGACCAGTCAGGGCGAGGATGACATCTTCTTCAATCTCCTTGGCTTTGTTGGCCTCGAGAACAGCATTTTTATTGTATGTGCGAAGGAATTGAAGCGCATCGTCGATTCCAGCAGTGTTGAGGAAACCTGCGGGAGTTGTAATGTTGTTGGATACATTGGCAAGCTTAAGAAGAGATTTGGATCGATGCTCGTAGTGGGTCTGGATCTCGCGGAAGTAGGCTATCAAGTCTTTGAGAATCTTTCTCCAAGCTAGTCGAAAGAATCAGTATTATGTCAATATCAAAGCCGAGGATGCACATACACTGAAATCGGTTGGCAAGAACATCAGTTGGATTCCCTGATGTGGGCACTGGGCAGTGAAAAGCACTGTGAACCTCGTCGGGATCGGACGTGGACTGGAGGGCAAGGCTCTTTACGCTGCCGGCCCTCATGCTACGACGGCTGCTGCTACGCTTGAGACTGCCATTGCGACGCAGCGAATTCTTCTTCTTGAGAGTGTTGCCACGGATGGGTAACTGCTGGTCGTCGCCCGCGTTAAAGCTGTGGACTGAGGATGCTCGCTGCATCTTGGAAGTGGAGGCGTGGTTGGCGTCAAGAATGGAGGAGCCTCGCTGGGAGGCGCCCCATTCCTCGGTAAATCGACCGATAGGTTGGGGGTTCTGTGGTTGGGGGATGACGTGATCGTGTTGATATCGATTTGCGATTTCGTCGTCGTAACGGTTGGAGCTTGAGTTGGCTACAGCTTTCCCGGTTGTGGCGCGGTGTTGGTCGGCGGTGGAGGAAGAGGCGGGCGAGGGTGAAAGGGGGTAGGAGTAGGTATTTTGAGCAGTGGGAGGAGACTGGTGATGAGAATATTGCTGCTGTTGGGAGAGAGACTGGGACTGAGCTGGCAGCAGATCCATGGCGGAGGTGGCGCTATATGCCTCCCGCTGGCTTGTCGCAAGCGCTAGTAGAGGGAAGTCACGGTCGGCTCAACGGCGGGATGTGATGATGCGTGGACGTGTAGTATGAGCGGGCACGAAGAGAGGGGGGTAAGGGGAGAGCGAGGTGTGCGCTGTACAATCAGAAACCAAGTTCAAAGGCGGAAGGGAAACTTTCAGGTTACTGGCGGCGCGATGAATGGTGTTGACGCAATGGCGCACAATGACAACGGGGTGATTCCCCAAGAGACAGCACTAAAGGGTGCGCGAGGCCTGAGAGTGGTCTGGAGCAAGCCCACTGTATCTCCACTGGATGTGCTAGCGCAAGGAAGACGAGATGGGCACTCCACTTTGATGGCAGTGATGGTAGAGACCGCAAAGATGTGTATGACAACACTGGGTCAGTAGTGTTGTGAGATATCAATCTGTCCCTGGGCTAGAGGATGTCAGCCAAATACGAAGGCGAAAATGGCAACAAGCAATGACGACGCCAGAGATGTGTAGCACGCCGGACGTGCCTTGCTGTTACTGGGCAGTTTTCGGCGCACTGAATAATGGATAATTGATACCTAACCAAACGATATGTTTCTGTTCTCCACTTCCAGGATTGACCCTTTGGTTTTTGGGCTCGTGCGGTTCGTGCGAAGCGGGATGACACCAGTGCCGTAGCGATGGACGGGATGAAGTGGGAAGAGTACGTAGAGGGGAAATCCAGGGGACTTTGGAGGCCCCTTAGCGTTTCATAGGTGAGATGAGAGAAAAGTGTAACCTATGGATGTGTACCTAAGTAGGTAGGAAAGAAGAATTCAGTGGTGAGAAAAGCTATTGTGGAGGAAAGAGAAAGAGGAAGAATAGTATCGTGCCCCCCCCTGGTGAGCAAACCCGAAAAGAAAAGGAAAGAAAAAATACTGCCAGTCCCCCAAAACACCGAACCCTGACGTCCATGTTGTGCCACCAAATTACGACGCAGCTCTCCAAAACCAGGAAGTCGTCGACCTTTCCATCCGTCATTCAGTGCTCAGAACGGTACGTGCCCAGACACTTACACCAATCGGCGCGTGTCAGCAAAAAAGTCCCCGGCTGAGCTCAGTACCTGCAGGTACATCTCCGCAACTTAAGCCCCTCCAAATCTCATCATCTGGCCAAATCAAGCAACGGCCAGGGCATTCTTCAGTTCCCGCTATCTTGGATAATGACGCAGCGTCTTCAAATGGGAGGGGGCGCAAACACCCCATTCGCATCTACACTAAGAAGTGCACACGTACCTCTCAGCTGCTCAGCCGGCTTTAGTGCCCCAAGACAGCAAATCCCCAAGTCTGGTCAAGTACCGCCCCACCCACTGATGACGTCAACAGGACGCCACTTGTCCAAGGTCCAACCCTCGTGTCTCTTACATCCGTTCTTGTTCATCTCACGATGCCTTCAATCAAACACCTGCATCCCCCCGCGACGATCGTCATCCCATCGGCCTTTGGCTTCGCCACGATCCCCTCCGTTAGACTAAAACGAAAAGATCGGAACTAAAGAATCTATCCCCAAAATCTGCACGTCCTGACAGAATAGTTCGTGCCCATGCTCAGGGTCCTCGGTCTCTCCGGCTCCAGATCTGCATTTATGTGGATTGTAACATGTAGCTCAGGCTCTTACCTCATCGTTTACTCTTGGCACTGCTACCGTTGTGCCGTGTGACTCCAATTCAATTGTTTCTAGTACTGTATCATTAAACAACTGCGACTTGTCCATAACCCTTCGCCTTTAGCCTTCATTGGGAATAGTTTGACTCGGCCAGACAATTCCCGATCTCTTAGCCCATTTGCGCGCCCCATATGCCAAGCTCTCATGTGGATATTATGATTTCATTGCTTGTAAAGCTCATTTTTCAACTACGATGATAGTTGGCCACAGCGGTCGCTTGATTGTTCATCACAACTATAGCCATCCTTCAATATAATACATTCGGTGGCTGAAGATGGGTAAAATTATGCAACATCATGATACACATGATTCAATGCACCAAGACATGCACCTCAACGCAATATGATATCCTCCTTTGTGTCTAGTCACCACCGTTTACCACCAAACGCAGTATGCATTCCCTCTAGCGCTTCCATAGTTTTTGTACATGGCTATGCGTTTCTGTCCGTGTTGATGTTCAACAACAACCATGAGGCCTCCTGTCGGCCTGCAATCTCCCAAGTAACCCTAAACGCCTACCCAATGCCCTGTGTCCAACGAAAGCTCCACAACGCCGTTGTGAAGGCCGATATCCCTAGCGTCATGGCAATCCTGCGGGCCTAATGTAGATCCCATTGCTCGTTGCCCTGCCCTCTTAGAAACCGTTGTTTCATTTCCGGTTTGGTAATGTCGGCGTTCTTGCTTCATATTGCATTCATAATTCCTACTGTGCATAGTATCACTTTGCCGGTTCCGCTGGAGGGAATTCAGCCGTTTTCATCCTACCGATTCTTCTTGGTGGTGGTGCTTTTGGAGGAATCTTTTTAGGCACCCCGTTTGTGTGTGATTTTGGTGCATGCGCGAAAGGTATTCCGTGACGATGCTTCGGTACTGCAGGTAAGGGCTTTTTGGCTCTCACGGTCAAGGCCACGCCTTCATCTGGGGTTCCGGCTCCGTCGCCATCAGGGACTGCTTCCCCAGCACGGCTTGGCGTTTGTACACCAGGCTTCTCCATTACTGCTGCCACATCACTCACGCTGATGCTACTAGAGCTTTCAGATCGTGAAAGACTGATACCAAGAAGCTTGCGGGCTACCTCAGCCTCGCCTGAGCCACCGACTTGGCCTGGCTCCTCCACCCATTTCACCTTTGACACGCGATCAACTAGACGTAATGTGGTCTCATCAGCAGGAGCGAAGTGAGTATTGTGTGAGCCCTTTAAAATATTCACAAGACGGAAAATCTCGTCTTGTTTGTAGTGTGGTGGCTGGCTGAGTTGTGTATGCGCAAGCAGCGGATACAAAACACGCAGGTAGGTGTGTCTGAGGGACATCTTCTCATCGGGGAGGTCCATCAAATTGCGAATTATGACGTCAAGAAGAACCCTCAGGTCATTTGTGTAAAAGTATTCATGTGTTGCCTTATTCGTAAAGAGCAAGTATAGCAACTTGAGGATCAGCAGCTGGAGCGACGTCTCCATCTCTCGATTCAGCAACAGAATGATGTTCTCCCCAAATGTTCGGAATGATGGGCCATGAAGACTAAGGCACTTGACAATTCTATTTGTCAAAGGCGAGGAGGGAGACGTTGGATCGGTGTCGGTCGACGCAAGCATATACTGTTCGTTCAATACAAGCTAGATTCGGTTAGCATTAGAGTACATCCATGTCTGTTGAATACCCACCAATACGCGGATTGTGGGATAGTGATATGGATCGTGCGCATCATCCGACACCTCCTCGATAAGGCGGAACAAATAATGGACGAATTCATCGTTCACCTGCACGAGATCATCCACGCGCAGCCGCTCTATACGGGACATTTCATACATCAGATGCAACAGATGTCGGTGGAGAGTCGGGTCGATATGCTGACGGTCATGGATCAACTCGAGAAGCCGGGGAAAGCAAGCCTCGCCGATCATGCGGGTAAACAGAGTCTCATCTTGGCAACCGTCAAGCAAAAGGAAGCAGGCAATGGCATGCAGTGGTCCTGTATCCTCCTCTTGGAGTAGGCTGAAAATGAGCTGAGTCCGCACATATTCCTTGTTGTTACAAAAGATGAGGCTCGTGAGGAGCATGTGTCCGCAGGTGGCAATGTCTTCCGGGGCATCTGGAAATCGTTCGCGCAGCTGCGTTGTCAGATGGAGCCAGGAGCGAAGGGCATCATCGATGCTTTCGTGGCTGTCGCACGGGTTGGATACACATCGATCGAGCTCTGTCAGTCAACCACGTTAGTCTCTGCAACTCCTTGGCATATTCACGTGAAGGTGATGCCGTTAAGCCAAACCCACCAGCCCAGAGTTGCTCCTCATCCTCAATCGAAGGGGAGGTCGCGTCGTCCAAATGCGCCATGGTGATTCAGTAGTATATCCACACGGCAACGACAGCATCGGGTCCGGAAACGGTCTCAGCAAAAGACTTTGTCTATAGGTGGTCGAGGAGATGACTGACCGGCTGACAATTAATGGCAGAGGCAGTGGTCATCTCCAACGCGGGAGGGCGAAGTGGACGAGGCTGACGGAGTTTGAAGGCAAATGTAAGATGCAAGTTGGTAGTGGTGGAGTGTGGAGTGAAGTGGCGGGGTCGAGATTGTGCCGCGAATTCAAGGTTCATCCGCTTTCGTTCGCTTGGCGCACCAGACAACAACAGCTTAGCCAGGGGGTGCCCCAACCGTGACAGGAGCCGAAACGAAGGGCAATTACGCATCAATATAAATCCAATATTAAAACTGTACCGTGTGTTATTTCGAATCATAGGGGCAGAGAGGCAGCACTCCGTCTCGTGTCCGGACAAGTTGCAAACCCCCATCTAAGTCATAAGCTGAGGTCATCCCTGTCGCATTCATCCACATGATGTCAGCCAAGGTCAAAACGGCTACTTGAAATCAACTCGCAATCGCTGTCCAAGGTTCAGTATAACACTCGGGTCGTCTCTCATGTTCTACATATTGTTCTTTCATCGTAGGCGAGGGTATCGCGTCAAACTACAAAACCCGACCCCGTCTTCATATACACTCCCAAAACGCCATGTTTCAGATTCTAAGAAGCCAGCTCTATCAAGTCCAACAAGTCCCCCAGATGGGTCTCGCTCTGTGAATACATTTCCTAATTGTCGTAAATCTTGATCTTAGCCGCATATTCTTTGATGTTACTGACCACGTAGTCCATGATGGTATCACCCTTTCCAGCAGCGACCCTCAAAACCAACTCGTTCAAGTTGGCACGCCCCAGAATATCGACGTGGTCGGCTGTCTTAGGCCCTCCTCGGGGATGGAACCGGTCAGGTTC
The DNA here is from genome assembly GCA_020623695.1 of Calonectria henricotiae. Classification (NCBI taxonomy): domain Eukaryota; kingdom Fungi; phylum Ascomycota; class Sordariomycetes; order Hypocreales; family Nectriaceae; genus Calonectria; species Calonectria henricotiae. Next base: position 89,265 of record JAHVYB010000032.1, on the reverse strand, counting down.
ATGCGGCATCTCCACAACCGTCACCTTGGATCCAGCAGGGTTGTATCGCTTCATGTGCCAGCCACGATTGCACATATAGCCTGTGCTAATAAGATTAACAGTTCCATCACCCTCTCCCATTATGACTCCATGGTCTACCTCTCCCTCGGTATATCCCGTATCAATGGTAATGTTGAGGTTCGTCATGCCTGGGTGCTCTGGAGCGCGGTAATAGTACGCACGTTCAGTCGGCTTGCCCACACCGTAGAAGCAGTAAATCTTCAGGCTGGGTGCGAGAGGCAGCCTAGTCTCGAGCGGATTGATCCACTTCTTTGGGTCCAACTCATTGGCTTCGATCTCGGCAATGGTGTGTGCAACACCACGAGAATAGCTACCTTTCACCATGTCTTGGTACCAATCTTCGGTGGTGTTGAACAAGTATCGCACGGAATCCTCAACTGTGAGGTTTCGGTCCGGGCTTGACAAATTACCATAAGGCCTGAAGGTTAAGAGGGAACCATAAGAGTAGTTTTGACCGGGCTGATCATCTGGGGCCCAATTCAAGTCGCCCCAAATAGCATTGCCTCCGATGGGCAGCATGGACGAGATACCAGGCATTGCGCGGAAAATCTCGGCCCGCTCTTCCTTGCCCAGGAACTTTTCTAGTCCGTACATCGCAAATGGGTTGAGTTGAGCGGTGTCCCGCATTTCCCCTGACAGGAGAGCTGTCAGATCTTTAACAGCGCCCAGCATGCATCCGCTGATGTTGATCCAGGAATCAACATGTTTTTCGACCCAATCATGACCTCCCCGACCGCCCTGCTCAGATTGGACCCAGTGGAGGAAGTAGTATAGGACCTGACTTCCCATGCTGTGTGAGGCCAGAACTGCTTTCTTGCCCCCAGAGGAGACACCCGTCTCAATGTAGGATTTGAGACGGGAAAAATACTGGTCTCGGACCTCTAGATTTGCGTACGACAATCGCCAGTCGTACGCGGCAGTAAATGAATTGGTGGGATCATAACCAATGGATGCCAAATTCTCGAAAATTTTATTCCAAATCCAATATCCCGTGACAAAGAAATCGGTCGCATCGAAGCCCTGAGCAGCTCTCAACTTGACGTTTGGAGGATCAAGCCCGGTTCGTTTGTCTAGCATAACGTGCTTTTTCCAAACATCCTTGTCCATGACTAGAGCTCGCATCATAGTCCAGCTTCCCCACAGGCGCCTTCTAAAATATGCCCGGGAGATATTGGCGGTCCCCCATGATTCCAGACCCGTGGAAATGACACCAGGAATCATAATCATGGGATGCGATGCCTCGAGGCCCTCGGCGCGGGCCTTGGTTCCGACTGAAAATGAGTCGTATGTCTCGGCAAAATCTCGTTCACCCTGGATCAGGTCACGCATGTCCTTAACCAAGCCGGCGGGCAGAACTTCCAGAAGGCTTTCGACTGAGAGATCGGAGAATTCGGGGAGGTCGATGAGGTCATTGCTGGAGGCAAAGAACCCGGCCGCGATGATGCCAAAGAGACTGCCAAGCAGGAAGATGAAAGTATTGCGGCGCTTTCGAGTTTTTTGCGTATGCTCGACGACGTGGACGTGGGTTGCAGGCTGCGAGGTAGCAGGGCTTTCATCCCTGGAGGAGCTTTCGGAATCGACGACATTGGTCTCGGGAACATTGCGGCGTCGCAGCGTAGTCGCCATGGTGCAGGAGGTGGTGAGTGAGCCTCGAGCGGCGCGCCGAAACACTTGAAGGGACGATGGTGGACGGGGGATGGTCAAAGGAAGCGGAATTGAAAAACTTGTGAATCAGAACGGAATCTCTCAGGACAGTCGCAAGGAACGAGATGCAGCCCCAGTTCCACCTATGACGCTGAGGGCGCGAAATAAAAACCGGGTCACGAAATGCACTGGGTTGAGACAAGGTGGCCAGCGCTGTGTACAGCAGCTAGCTTAAGCACTACTCCGTGCTGCTAATGATATTAATATTGCCAGGAGGTTTCGGAGTTTCGGGCATCTGGGTTCGGATCGGGCGGTATGTCACTTAACTTCTGTAAATGCACAAACGTGTTGTTTCAATCGAGAGATCGGCGTTCTAGAGGGGCCTGAAAGCACTGAAATCTAATAGAGCGGCTTGGGGGCAGCATTCGCGACCATGTGTTGACTACCTATTAAGCTTTCTTCTGTTTCGACGCCATCGAGCGTATCTGATAAGCAGCCTGACGTCAAAGCCTCCACCGTCCAGCCTATGGCCTGTGCAGCTCGCGTCCAGGAGACAATCCCCGTTCATTGCCGTCAAAGGAATATTTATCACATGCGCTGGCCTGCAACCACCAACCCTCCAGACTCGTCCCAGCAATAGGTCAAGTCCAGACCCTTGCCCGCCCACGCTGGTGCGTTTTAGGCACCCAAGTCTCTGTGAGTCAACCTCCTAAAGGTCCCAAGTGCTTCCATTGGCTCCAGCGCCCACGTTGCCCATGCTAGTGCCCGCCCTACCCCGCCGTGCTATACCGAGCAAAGCGGCACTGGCATCGTGTGTTGCTGACCCCGCCCTGTGCTCTGGGAGCTTGCACACCCTTCGCAGATCAGCCAAAGATTTGGAGTCGACCTTGCAGTGGCCTATCCGCTCTCCAACCGGCGACCAGTCCGGGGTTTGATGACAGTGATCCGGCTTCAGGCAGGCCTATCATCCTGTGTGTTGCCACCAAGATATGTCAGTCACACCGGGTCTCAACAACAAGTACAGTTATAGTCTTATATCATTGCTTCTTGCTTTTTTTTTTCTCCTTCATCTTCCGACCCTCCCCCCCCTCCTCGGTTTGCCCCTCAATTATCAGATTGCATTTGGTCTCAGTGCACAGAGCACACATCCGGATATCCTTACCTTCTCGACCTGGTCGACTGTGTGAGATCCACTTCGGCCCCAACATCAAAAAGAACAACACAACCACCTCCATCCAGCCCTGCCAAAACCTTCAGCTCTTGACAAACACAATCCAGGAATCAAGACATGGACCTTGTGAAAACGGACAGCCTCACCGGCGAGTTGCGCTACGTCCAATACGAGCACTCTCTCGAAGCCCAGTATCTCCCCGCCATCCGTGCCCTCATCTCGAAAGATCTCAGCGAGCCATATAGCATCTATGTCTACCGCTACTTTTTATGCCAATGGGCACACCTCTGCTTCATGGTCCGTCACCCCACACCGAGCCTGCAGTACTGCCATCTCGCTTCATCTGGCATCTTGTCCACACCCATACTCACATTACCTTGGCAGGCTCTGAACCCCGCAGACTCGTCCCTCATTGGCGTCATCATCTGCAAGCTGGAAGTCCATGCATCACACTCCCATCCTACGCGGCGGGGTTATATTGCTATGCTGGCTGTTGAGTCCTCTTTCCGTGGCCACGGCATTGCTACCGCTCTCGTGAAAAAGGCCATCGACGCCATGACGAAGCGGAACGCGGACGAGATTGTCCTCGAAACAGAGGAGACCAACATCCCCGCCATGCGCCTCTATGAGCGCCTCGGCTTCCTCCGCTCTAAAAAGTTACACCGCTACTATCTAAATGGAAACAGCGCCTATCGTCTAATCCTACCTCTCAAACTGGTCGATGTAGACGTCGACCCGAGCACTTTTGATGGTCAGGTGGCTTAGTCACCTTTTTTTTTGTTTTTTTTGTGTGTAGCATTCTCTTTTTTTCGGTCAGACCGGATTCAGCGCTGGTGCTATTTTCCCCCCCTATATTGCACTGTTTTGGTTTACGATATCTTATATGAGCTTTACACGACTGGCATTATGGGGGCAACGAGCGAGGTGCATCACGGATGGCGCGATGGAAAGCGAGGTTTCGGATGCAGGCCATGTACTGTTGGAACTGGCGTTCTGGAGTTAGATGCATATCTTTTTTTAAACCCCTGCATTTGCGGGGTTGCTCTACATATATCATGCCTCTACCCCTTGTTTAGAATTATTCCATTGACAAATCTCGGTCCTATTCCATGTAGCGACGTATCAGTCGACAAAATATGGTTTTCGAGTCATCCCTTCATAGGAATGAGCTGTTCCTGACATGTAGAATATCATCATTCCGCTGGCTCTGTCCTTCCAGTGGGCAAACAAATGCCCTCAAAAGTCTTTGGAGCTATAGATAGATGCCCGCAAGCCCCAGGGATTACCTGAAGCAATTCCAAGATGTGTGAAGACATCTATGACCATCAGTTGAATTCATTTGCATTATAAAATGGCACACTCGCCTGGCTTGTAATAAATTGGTCGTCCTCGGGCCTCAACCAACTTCAGTTCTCGGAGTTTCTGGAGCACACGGCCAATACATTCCTTATCGTTGAAGTCGCTTGTATACACACATATAAGCCGGTCTTTTCGTGGGTCTGCGTCGAGAGGGTTTGGCACAACCTTGGCAGCGATCCCCAGCTCGTTCTTTGCTGTGGCTTTAGCCACTAGTTCCCATACCTCGTTGACATCGGCGGGGGCACAGAAGAGCATCCACTATTTCAATCAGTTTATGAAGAAGCCCTTGTCACGCATGACCTTACCTTTCCCGTTCGAAGCTTTCCCATATGCGCGAGATGCAAAATGTCCATCGTAGCCGTCTTTATTTCACGGCCGAGCTCCCGTTCTTCTGCGGCTGGTGTCTTTTTGAGTTGCTTTATGCCTTCAGTAAACTTCCTGACGAGCTCCAGTCTCTCCATCCCACCCTCAATTACCAAGGACGTACGGCTACCCTCCTCCTCGGGGCCTTCATCTTCGTTTTCCTTGCTCTTTTGGCTCTCTGCTCGTCCCTTATCTATCCTAGAGATGTACGGGTTGCATATATATATACAAGGAACTGCCTCAGTCTGGTCAGTTGTTCTGGGGGGTAGGCGTTTGAGAAAATCATCCACTGTCTCTGTGAGCTGCCGGGCGTAGGAGACGCCAGTGTAGGGGTTGTGGAAACGAGTTCCTTCAATAGCGGGGTTCTGTGAGACAACTGCCCAGCCGGGCGTCTTTTTATTCTTTACAATCCACTCCTCGACTTCGAAATCGTTTACACGATGCTGAAGAGCGAGGACTGTCTCTTCATCCCCTAAAAAGGTCAGCTGTTATATTGGAGAGAAGTGGCGATTGCGTGACAATACCGTAAAAATCCGAATCATCCAAGAATTCCATTGTTTGATACTAGGCAATTCAAGGCGAACGGCTGATCTATCACCAGGCACCTATCTGCTATTTGGGCGAGGCGACGGGGCTAGGTCCGAGGGATAGAGCCAGTCCCAGCTGTTTGCCAAGGCAATATATTGTTATCTGGAAAATGGTTGGTCTGTTTCTTAGATCAATATTCCGGGCGATGGGGATGCGGTAAAATCAAGCTCCGTGGAATTCTGAAGTTGATGCAACTGGGTTCAAATCTCCTGGGCTCCGGGAAGAACAACAGAGCCCGACACTAGGTTGCAGAAGAAGCAAGTTCTGCGTCTTCTGTCGCAGGTGACGTCTTAGGGCCGTCCGAAAGGCAGCCCAGAGGTAGTGACCAGGGTGAAAATGGGGGCAAAGGCAATCGCGTCGCAGCTAGGCTGCAAGTACCGTGCATTTCCCATCCAAGCCTCCTTTTCTTCTGCAGCCAAGTGGCTGGCCTGTGGTCGCGTCTGCCGTTGATCGTATGTGATCCCGATTTGTCACCCTTGAAATCTCAAATGCCGACCCCGGCAGACGGCAAGCCACTCCGTTTGCCCCGCCGCGCTACTCCCATACCACACACACACAAATACACATAACATCGTGTCAATCAACAAGTTGCCATCTGATTCCTAGGCGACTCAGCCAGGGGGGAGGGCCTTTCAATTTCGAAAACCGACATCTCATTTTGTTTACAAGAACGCACCAGCCACTATATGGTCATGGGTTCGCCAAATCTCGTATCATCCAAGGTCTCATTGACCCTAGACCTCCCTCCAAGTTGTATTCAATTTTGTCCCGCCCACCCTGAGCTGTTTGTGGTGGGAACGTACAATCTTCAACGAGATGAGACGGCAGGGCAGTCCAACACTGGAAACGAGGACGAAGAAGCTGTCTCGGCTGTAAAGACGCCACAAAACCGCAACGGTAGCCTCGTGGTGTTTAGGATTGAAGGCAAAGAATTGTGAGCTACCCTATGCCACTCCCTTATCCAGCTAGCGATGCATATCTAACTATGGGCTTCACCCGTGTTCTTAATAGAACACTAGTCCAGACGCTCTCACAGCCTTCCGCCATACTAGACCTTCGTTTCCATACCATATCAGATAAGCAAGATATCCTTGCCGTAGTGTCGAGCACGGGTACACTGGCGGTTTTTAAGCTGGACCCAGAACAAGATGTCTCATCCCCACTCAAGCACCTAGCCACTAGCAGATGTAACGACATTGGAGAAGATGTTTTGTTTCTCCAGTGCAACTGGCACCCAGTAATTCCAAACGTTATTGGAGTCACAACATCTACTGGAGCGGCGAGGGTATTGTGGTTGAACACTGACTTCCAAATTACGGACACATACCAAGATCTCGGCATTGCCAATTCACTTGAAGCCTGGTGCATAAATTTCTCTCCCGCCTCACAAGAGGACAATGGGAAACACCAAGTGACAGCTTACTGTGGTGGGGATGATTCAATGCTCCGTTATACATCCTTGAGCTTAGGTAGCGTCGACGAATGCTCACAATTGGATGCTCCCTTTTTGCCCATCCTCATCAAGAGGCAACATACCGCTGGTGTTACTGCAATCCTGCCGCTTCCCCTGTTCTTCGAGGGCAAAGGAAGGGTTGTTGTTACGGGAAGCTACGATGACCACCTTCGTGTCTTTTACATTCAAGACCTGCACGAAACCTACGGACTTAAACGTGTTGGGCTGGCACTAGAGGAAAACCTGGGCGGCGGCGTTTGGCGACTAGATCTAGTCCGTATTCTTCGTCAAGGCGATTGCGTTCAGATTCGGATACTCGCATCGTGCATGCATGCTGGAGCCAGGCTTATAGATTTGGAGGTTCAGGACGGGGAAATTTGGAGCTGCAATGTGCTGGCGCGGTTTGAGGAGCACAAAAGTATGAATTATGGCAGTGACTTTGTGCGTCGAGGCGAAGGGGATGGGTTGTGTTGTGTATCTACTAGCTTTTACGACAAACTGTTGTGTGTTTGGGAGTATGACCCGTCGGAGAAATAAAAAAAACAAAACAAAATATGGCATGATTCAAGATGGACATCCGCTTAGACAAAGTGGTTGCATGATGGCTGCTTGTCTCTGCCACCCCCGACCCGCCGTTCGGTCATGAGACGAATATCATGTTGCTTTTTTTCTTCTCTCGACTGAACGGAGTATAAGGGATGCCGTAGAAGGTCTCCTAGGCAAGCCGTATTTTATTAATACTTTTTTCATAAATCTATAGGCCGTCTATGAAAGCCGATTGTTCTATTGGCCAGGGCGACAAGAGACCAGCAACTATAGATGTTTAAACCCTAATTTTATCTGCCTACGAGCTACCTGTCTAGGTGCGCGCTCCCGGAAATGCCTGGCCGAGCCTCCTGCTTGTATTTTAACTAAACATAAAATAAATAGACAGTCTATGTATGCCGCGTTGGATTTGTCATCGGCAGGTTGACTCATCCGGACAATGGGATTGGCGATCCCTGATGCCGCCTTTTTGGGAGAAGCTCCAGAACCAATAGATCCGAGCTCTAGCTTAGCTGGAAGCCACAAATCCAGGCCCATGGGACGACTCAATGCAGCAAGGAACCCGCCACTGAACACCCCAGAAATTGCCAAAAAAACAAAAACAAAAACAAAACATGTGCAGAAGATGCTTGGCTGTGTAGTGCGTACTGGCGGCGTGATGCTGATCAACCCATTGATAATTGACAAGTCTCATGATAGTTGGGCCTCAGCCTTGCAACGGTCCCAAGTGGGCGACAAAATAATTGGCACACCGTGTGCCATGAAGGCTGGGTGACGAAATGAGTCGTGCAGGAAGATTTGGGCTCCAACAAACAACGGAAATGTTAAGCTATAAAAATAATATAGGTAACAAGGTTTAGAAAAATGAATTTTTCTTTGAATAATATGTAATATAATTTACTCTAATTACACATATATTTATTTATTTATATTTTATGTTGCCAGGGTTAAGGGAGGTAATTCTGCCACCAGTGTGTAGAATTTATGTCAAGCCTCTGCGTGTGCCATTTATTTTGCGACTGTCATGGGTCCCCTCCTACCCCTCCTCGCGGTCCCAACCCACTGAAGCAACCTCAGAGAACCCCCTGTCGATACATGCCCCCTGGTACTCTCTCCCCCCTGTGCCACAGATGCCACAGCTGCCACAGCGGGTCACGGCCAGTCTGCGACAAAGGAAGCGACTGCATTTATGTTGACTGGGCTGGTAATTTTTGCCCAGCAGTAGGCCCCAGCCCAAACACTGTGCTCTGCATCCAGCCCGGCGCCGTGAATGCATCTCGTCAGCTTCTCTCTTCCCAATTTTCTTCTGCACTTGACCCGGCGCTATTGCTCGAGCCTCGATTGTTATCGCTGCTGTCCCTATCCTCTAAGCTAATTCTGTAGCTTTCCCACTTTCTCTTCTTCTTTCTTTTTTTGCTCTTCTTAACCTAGTCTCTGCCTAGTCCTTTCCGCCTTTTTCTCCCACCTACAACACACAGTGGCCGATCTGCACCGTCGCAAGCGCGTCCTTCACCGAGCAAACTAGTCCGCCAATTTCACCCCTCCATGATTTTGGGAGCCCTCCTCATCGAGTGAAACTACCTCGAGGGCCTGCGTTAACCGGGATCCTCTCGTTTTGCGCACTCGCTGCTGCCCTTCCTGTCTTTCCTTCGATCCATCGACCGAACTCGCAACCAGCGACATGGCGGCCAACGGTAGCTCGGTGCCAACCACCACTGGCGGGGACTCCGACGTCCTTTCCAAGATACACCAAGCGCTCGAGGTCGTACATAGCCCGTTCTCAGCCAACGAGGCCCGCCGCCAAGCTCAGTCCTTCCTTGAGGACGTCAAAGATATCCCCGAGGCCCCGCTGCAAGGCTACAGCCTTGCCTCCGACAAGTCTCAATCCCCCGTCGTGCGCCACTACGCCCTTTCCCTCCTCGAGCATGCGATTCGATACCGATGGTCGACATATTCACAAGAGCAGGCAGATGCTGTGCGACGCTGGGTTCTGGAGCTGGGACAAAATGTGTCGAGGGACGACCCTTCGTATTTGAGGAATAAGACGGCCCAGCTTTGGGTTGAGGTCGCCAAGCGGAGCTGGGGTGCCGAATGGATGGATATGGACGCCATGCTGTGTCAATTGTGGCAGATCCCCGATTCTTCTGTCCATAAAGAGCTGGTTATGTTTGTGCTAGAAAATCTGTCGGATGAAGTCTTTACTGGCGATGACTCTGTGGTTGCCATGCGAGAAGGGGTCCTTAGTAAGGCCTGTGTCGAGATCTTTACGCCAACTTCCGTCCTCATTGAGGCATTCCCAAACCGACAACCCGGTCCGGATGTGCGCCATGGTCATGAAGGTTGGCTCAGTCGCCTCTCCGAGTTTCTGGACTACTGCCTCAACCAGGCGCCCAAGGATAACGAGGAGGTCAAATCGTGTATTCACAAGGGGCTTTCAGTCCTTTTGTCACTCATGCCATGGGCTATCCCTAAGGCTGTATCCACTGCTCGCTGTGTTCAGATTATCTGTGCAGGCCTTTCATTCACTGATGTTGCGATTCAGAAGGTGGCGTCGTCCTTCATGTGGTTGGTGCGTATTACAAGCTAACTTGCTTTGATAGTCCTCTCTAGAAGCACTGCATGCTTTGTACTGCCGAACGAATTTTACAGATGATGAGTTTCGCGACTTGGTTGCCCCAATGTACACTCGTACATCGGTCGAGCTCTGCAAGGGACTTCTTGATTGGTCTGCCGTCGACCCCGAAGACATCGACGAGGACAAGTACCAGACCCTGAAGAAGCTATCAGAGGTATTTGCGGATACTCTTCAGCCCAACATAGTGCTAACATGGAGCAGATGCTGTCTTGTCTTGGGGACTACTTTGACCGCAAGTTCACCAAGTTGCCTTCGGATGTGGCCAAGAGCGACTTCCTCAACCTCTTGGTTCAGGTCGTACAGCACCAAAGCTTGATGATCTCTATCCCGGTTCTTGTTACTTGGACAAAAATTCTTAGCAATCGGAACATAGGCCCTACCGAACTCGTCTCGCCAATGATTGGGCCGCTTCTGGAGATTTGCAGTTCGCGACTGGTGCGATATGAGAATCTACCTGAAGACACCCAAGATCCTACGTTTTTATTCCTCATGGACGATACAGACACAGTCCCAGAGAGACATGCCTTTCTTGGCAATTACCGACGTTACAGCTCACAGATCATAGAAGCCATAGTGCAGTTGAAGCTTGTGGATGCCGTATCTCACATTCTTGGCCGTACTGAAGATATTCTCCAACATCTTTATGATGGTCAACCTCCATTAAATAGTATGATATCCATTTTCAGGCTGGAAGGTGGTACTGACATGAATTATACAGAGCAAAACTACTCGAAGCATTCAATGCCTGTCCTGCGGGTCGATTCGCAGTTCACTGTCATTGAGGCAACCCTAAAGGGCTTTATGAAATGGAGAAGAAGCTATTCTGCTGAATATGTTCGTTGTGCCACAACCTCTCCCAACCACAGAAACTGAGACATTACTAGGAACAACAAAGGGCAGGTCTTGAATCGAACTTGGAGAATTGGTGCAATAAACTGCTGGATATGAGTTTCGAGGTAAGGAAAAAACCATGAACGGCAAGAAAAGGCAAGGTACTCACCAACATTTCCAGGATCCCATGATAAGGAAACGCACACTGCAACTGCTCGTCTATTTTTCAACAACAGCCCTCAACAAAAATGCAAGCTTCATGCTGAAGGTTCTTGAGCACATTTTAGTGACATGGCCGGCCCTACAGCCAGAATATCGTGCCTTCAACGATGCTATCAAGGACCTGCAAGGAGAGAGCATGGTTGAATTGCAACGACTTGCGTCGGAAATGCCAGATCATCTTTTGGTATGCAAAATTCCCATGTTTGATGGTGCATACTAACAATACATGTAAAGGGAGTTTATGACCAGATTGAGAATAGGGTTAATGAGATGATGTCCTCGGGAACATTGGATGAGAAACGGTCTATCGCGTACAAGAGTTTTCTGTTTATTATCATGTGAGTTTTGAAGATGCAATATGCAAAACTGTCGCTAACTGGTTCAAGCCATCGAGCAACTAGCGTGGATGCACAAGCTAAAATCCAAAAGCTGCGAGAGTTCATTGACCCCGTCAAGGCTCAGTGGCAAACCGCTAATGTTCGTACGGCTCTTAAGTCGTATGCGAACTTTTGCGAGCTACTTGGCCTGGACAAGGCACAAGCATACCTGGCAAACCGGCGAGCGAACGATATTCCTGACTGGGGCTCACGGGAGCTTGATGCCGAAGGTCTCGCTCTGCAGGCTGAATTGGAAGAACGACTCAAGGTATGAGACTGAAACAGTGGTAAGGTCTGGATTAGCCGTTACTGACTTATAGGCAGCTCCTTCCTCTCCGCTCGACTAAGTCGTTTTTGGCTTTTTCTGTTGAGAGACTTGACAAGTCATCAGACGCTTTCAAGGCTTCGTACTCGCTTTGGCAAGATGGATTTGAGAACATTCTAGCTGATCTTCTCGAGTTTCTAAGGTCTGTTGCCATGCGCTATTGGATTTTATTGAGTGTTACTAATCTTCACGTAGCTTTGCCCATGCATCACACAATCCAGACAACTGGGTTGGTCTGCCACCCGAGATGCGTCCCGTCGTCAACCGCGTCCTTAGTGACCGGTTTTGGCAGGCTGGTATTTCTGAGGGCAGCAAAGATGATTTCTATGCTCGAGTCATGGATAAGAAGAACACCATCGAGGGCCTCGCCTCGTCCATTCGGGGATCAATCCGATTTGTGCGGGAAACCGCCTACGCCATCATCTACTGTATGAGCAGATTAGACATGCAGTTCTATGGCTTCCAGGGGCTCTCGGCGCCCTTGTCCAAGGCACTCTTTGCAGACTCAATTTGGCTATCGACGCACCAGCAGAGCAACCTGCTAAACCTAGCCAGGTATCTTGTCGATGATTGCCCTGTAGACTACCGAGAGCATTTCCTCCCGCAGCTCCTGTCGTCATGCTTCCAACAGATGGACGCCAAGGTGAACGGTGAATGGGCTAAGATGGAGCAACAACAGACCATAGCTGCTGATGGTGAGGCCGGGCTGAAAGAGGAAATGAAAGCAGAGAGCATCCTACGCCAAGTGACATACACAGCGGTGCTCATGGTGGCGGACTTCCTTGATCCAACCAAGCCAAGTAAGTTTCGCTCAACTTGCCTCTATAAGCAAAGACAGGATACTAATCAAATCTCAGATCCCCCTACGCTCAAGGCACGAGCGTTCCAGGGAACCCCTGAGGATGCTCCCGCCGAATCGTATCCTACCTTGCGACGGTTTTGTCTAATTCACCGAGAAGTGGTGGAGCCCCTACTTGTCTTCTGCATGCATGGGATCCGCATGCGAGATACGCGATGCTGTAGTATGATTTTGCGTCTCTTCATCTCACTCATTCCAGAGTTCCACCTCACTGAGGCTCAAATGACAAAGTCTGCATCCCAGGACGGACAAGAACGGACTACCCCAATCGATAATTTCCCTGTCCCTTTGGCAATATCGTCCGCCATCAGGGAGTTCATCTCGCTAGAGGTGCTTCAGGCGTGCATCACGTCGTTCCACGAGCCGTACTTTGTTGAGCTGCAAAAGGAACTAGCGGCTTTGATTGCGGCTATTGTCGTGTACTACGGCCCTATCACAGCAACGCCGAGGGATGTGTTGCTCTCACTACCAAACATTAACCCTGCAGACCTAGATCGACTCACTGCCTACATGAGCAAGCCCGGATCACACACCCGACAGCAGCGTGCCCTGGTCCTGGACTTGCTCAAGGACCTCAAGGGCGTAAGCGTGTCTGAGATGGGAAAACTTCCCAAAAGTAGCGGGTTTGGAAGCTCAGGGCGACCAAAGAGGAGTGGACGAAGCAAGATGGCGCAGGAGTTCATGAATGAACCTGTGCCGTCCGGACCAGGTGCGACCAGGTCCGGCGGCGTGGTGGGGGTTAGGAGAGCGACGCCGGATGCACTGGAAGGCGTATCTAATCTGTTTGAAGGATAATGGGTAACGGAAAGAACCTGCTACTGGCCCTGACGGGATGCGAGTGGTTGAACCAACTGCGGGATCTTGACGGTTGAAGGCCATTAGGGCCATGCAAGTGTGCATATAGTCCAAAGGGGGGGATCCTAGTCTCCAATCGGGGGCTCACCGAGCACATGGAATCGACGCTATAGCGGAGAGTTTTTGGCTCCCCTGCTTGGGCCAAGGCTAGATCTGGTCGTGTGTGAGCTTTTTGGGGCAAGAGGCGCCGCGGAGGGACAGGAAACGGGGAACCGGATAATTGGGATGATTAGAGCGTGCATAGGGGCTGTTTACTTGGCATGTACTCCGTACTCTATAGCCATCTGGCCGAACGAGGACTCTGTCCGCTTTACTGATGGACGCATTTTTTACTTGTTGAGATTCACCTCAGTGTCTGTCTATGTTTCTCATTTCCTTTTGGCTGTCAGGTCTCAAGGCACGTGGTCCGCTCTCCCCAATGCACACAATTTCGGCCCGGTGGTGAGTTTATCAGCTCCCCGAACCAAGGAATGGCCTGCTGGAGATGAGGAGAAAGCAGATCACTCAAGTGATTCCCTCTTGGATCCCACTCTGACTTGGTCACATTTCGGTATTGCTCCCCTTGGCTCGTGCTTGGAGCACTTCGTGGGAGGTCCATTGTATAGAGTGGAGAGTATTAAGGACGAGGTCAGACCAGAGAGCGGCCCCATGAAGGCGGGTGCTCCCTCTTTCCTCGCTGTCCACTTAAGTCGAGCTTGGATGGCCCCTTGGCTATTTCCTTTTTCGTGGACGAGCTGTTAATTGTTCATCATTCTGGAACACGTTCAAGGACCAGGTCAGTTGGGGTCCGCCTGAGTGGATAGGCACGGATTGGCTGGCAGCTTGTGTGGGGCATGTCGGGTTTCGACAAGGGCGGGCCGTGCGACACATGAATGGCAGACGTCCTTGGAATGGAGGAGACTTAGGGGAACGGGGATTTTTGTTCTGGATCAAGCGCAGCATCTGGAGAAAGGGGCGATAATGGGACGCATGTCTTGGGCTGAGACGCCAGGTTCTGCAAGAATGGCACCCGGACTTGGCGCACGCGCCAGTTGATGGCCCCCGAAGGCGCCAGGTGCAATTGGCATCGTTCAGGCGGAAGTGCAGGTATCCGAATGGCCGAGTCTGCGAACTGGGATATGCAGTTGGGCGCTCTTACATAGCATGGCATAGTGCATGCTGCGTCGAAGTCTGCCCGGCTCCTTTTAGGACCATTATGGCGGCTGTACCAAATCGGATTCTGCTCTGTTGTCAGAGGCTCAATTCATAATTAGTAGAAACGCCAAGGATTAGAAAATATCGAGTTGACCAAGACATCTGAAACCTTCAACGGCCAGGGCATTGGCTTGTCCAAGACAGAGCCCACCCAGGCTTGTCGCATTTTATCTCGAGTCTACCATACCTGTTAAAATTTAGACAAATTTAGCTGTGACGACGGGCTGCCGGATCTCTGCAAAGGTGAGCGATTTGACTTCCAGAGTATTAGACGCGATAGGCCCAACTTGATAGCCCTACGAGAAGATGGTCAATCTATATCTCTAGGTACTAACTATGGGTAGCTCAATGAGCTAGAGAGTGGATAACTAGTAGCCGCCCGGGAGGCTATCCGGGAATCTTTATAGAGATTCGCACTGTGGCAATACCATCAACAGGGCCCAGTTGATGGTCGCTGCGTCTTTCAACAAAGTCTTTGCACTCGCAACGCACACCTCGATCCGACCTAGCTTAATGCTCGCTTGGGCTGATCATTGCACGCACGGAGCAGGCAAGTCGTCGTCTCAATTCGTCTCCCAGAGCCACATGGCTTTGGTGCCTGTCTGTCACTTCATGTGTCTGGGGCCAGGCAACTGGCGGAGACGGACAGACTCTGGGGAACGATGAGCTGGCTGTGGTACTTTCTACGTAAACCTTGTGGGGTCAATGCTGAGCAAGACAAGAAACATAGTGACAGATAACATTTTTATACCTTGGTTGTACATGGCATGCTGTTGCACGACGCGTCGTTTTCAGCGTTTCATTCGGGACTCCCATCACATCTCAATCGGTCGTAGGCCCCGCCCACGGCTGTTTAAGGGCCCAGCGAGCCCATCGCTTTGATCAGAGGTGGCTGTAGTTCGGCAGTCTTTGGCCCGTTCCTCCTCCCCGTGTGAGTGTCTTGTGTTCGGTGTGGCAGCCGGAACTCGATGATGGCCCCAGCGGCGTTGGGTAGTGGGCTGGCTAATGACTCTGAATAACTGCAACCTGGTGGCATCTGGAGAGAAGCAGGTTGCAAAAGCGGCCGATGTATGCACTAAGCGTGCTAGGGGAATGCAGCAGCGGAGTTGACAGGGACTAGGGCATCAGGAAAGCTGGACGGTTGATGCTGGAGAGGGACCTCGAGGCAGGCTGGGTGGAGTGGGGTGGTGGGCAAGATAGTGCTTGGCTGCCCCTCCAAAGTGGCACAGTTCACAGGGCAGACTGGGTCACAGTGTCAAAACCTTCCCCGCCGCGCCACAACCACCATGCACCCAAAACGTCGCCCAGTGGCTCCTCCCCCTCCATTCCCTCTAGCCCGTCAGAACGTGCACGCAAACCCCAGTCCACTCCTAGGCCCTAAGCATGTAAGCTCTACTAGCACGACACACGGGCGTCTTCAACAGCTGTGGCTTGCCATTGCAGCATCGCGACGGGCTTGCCCTCTCCCGCACCTTGCTTTCCGTGTTTCCTTTTTCTGGTCCCTCCCCCCCATTCTACTGCGACTTCAGTTCCTCCAGATCTCATCCCGAAACTTCAACGGTCGACGGCGGCGGGGGGAAGAAGCAATCCCTCCATTTCTCTGCTCCCTTCAAAAGAAACGCAACCGCCGTAAAAAGCAATTTGCCATCCCGGTACGGGAATTCTTTACGAGCAAATCCGGGAACCCAATCCAACCACCACCGCCCTCGTCGGTCCTTGCTCGCCTCAGTCAACCCCCCCTTGTCCCTTGTCCTCCCCGTCTTGGTTCCACCACCACCCGTTGTCGCCTGCCCAGTGTAAGGCAAGCCGAAGCAAACATCGAGACTCATCTTGCAACTCTACGCCGCCCTCCTTTTGTTTCTTCCTTCCCTTCCTCTCTTCCTCACACCTTTGGTGCCATTTTTGAACTTGCTTTCTTCATTATCTTAACAAAACTCCCACTAAGCCACTCTTTGTCTTCTCGTCAACCATATTTCGGACGCCTACAACAGCATTGGATGCATTCTCTGCTTCCAACACCTCAATTTATCAAGGCGTTGTCACACACCTAACACCCAACGCCCAGCACCAGCTAGTCCGGCTCTTCTCTTCCGCATACAAGGCCAACCGTAACGAACAACCAGCTGAATTCGTTTACCACAACCACGGTGTCATTTGCAACGAACCAACCCATCCATCATCTACCTCCCCGTCTAGTCCCTGACTCAATTCCCGGCTGGCCGTCATTCCTCGTGCGACCCTCTTGCCCCCCCGTATGCAACCTCGCGTCGTTGTGCACCCAGCCGTTCGGTCTGCTGTTCTCCCTAAGCAGCCGTTGAGTACATAGCCATTCCTTTGTTATCCGGCATTTTTTTTAATCCATTTTCCCCACTAAGCGAAACATTCTCTCCTCTTCGTCGTTCCGGCATTTCCATCCTCATTCACCATGGTTTATTGTGGTAAGCCCTCACGGGGCTGCCAGATGTGCAGAGCTCGAAGAATCAAGGTACGTGCGTTTTAGATTACCACTTTATTCCTTGCCCTGCAACCAGGATGGCGTTTTTAATAACCAAATGCTTACCTTGTCGTCTACAGTGCGATGAGACCAAGCCTACGTGCAACCAGTGCGCCAAATCCCGGAGACAGTGTCCAGGCTACAAGGACGAGTTTGACCTAGTCTTCCGCAATGAAACCCAGGCCACCGAAAGACGAGCACAAAAGGCTAACAGAAAGGCGCTCGCCCAGAAGCAAGGGAAAAATGCTGCCAATAAGGCCCTTGCCACTAAGCGAATCCAGGATCAATCTATCCTAGCGACACTCAAGCTTCCTGTTGACCAACAAGCCACCTGCCACTTCATCTCCAATTTTGTCCTACTGCCTCGTTATGACAGCACTCGTGGCTATCTAGAATTCGTTCTTCCCCTATTAAAGACGGAGAATCCTGCACCTCATTTCAAAGATGCATTTGATGCTTGTGCTGTGGCATCCCTCGGAAATCGTGTCGGTACAGGCAATAAGTTTGAGGGTCAAGCCCTCGGTCACTACACGAAGGCACTCTCGTCCACATTTGCCGCCTTGAAGGACCCCAAGCTGGCTACGGCAGATTCGACTCTGGCTGCCATCTTATTGCTGGGACTATTCGAAAACATTACCGCTAAACAACTGGGCATGCTGGCTTGGGGTTCTCATACTGAGGGTGCGATCCAGCTTGTTAAGGCCAGAGGGAAAGCCCAAATAGAAACCAAGACTGGATTAGCTTTGTTTGTTGCTGTCCGAACCCAAATGGTAAGCTCATGCACCCTTTAAATGCCCTCCTGGGTATGCCATCTAATGTCAATACAGATTATCCACACCCTGACATCTGGGAAGGCCCCAATCATGGGAGTCGAGTGGTGGTTTGGTAACGCCATCAAAAACCACTACGGCTCCGAATGCCAGCGACTCAATGTCCGTACGGCAGAGCTTAGATCTGAGGTGAACCGCCTTATGACGACCCTGACTCGTAGCCCGGAAAACATTGAACTGCTTCTCGACATGATTCGACGATGCCAAACAGTGGACCAGCAACACGTTAATTGGGCTCGGGAGCTGCCCGAATACTTCCGTTATAAATCAGTTGCATGGGAAGACAACGTCCCTAATGGTAACTACGCCTTGGCCGAGGTATTCCCTGGCCGCGTGGATGCATACCAGGACTTGTGGGTCGCCAGTGTTTGGAACCTGATGCGGTGCTCACGCATTATCCTTGCATCGTTGATCGTTCGTTGCGCAGCATGGGTGTGCTCGCCAGTAGACTACAGGACCACACCCGAATATGCGACCGCCGCACGCACGTGTGTCGACCTCATTACCGACATTATCGCCTCGGTACCTTACCAGCTGGGCTGGTTTTCCAAGCGGAAGGAGCTTCTCGAGAAGGACAACTTGTCTACGTTTGGCTGCGGAGAAGAAGATGCTCTCAAGGGTCTTCCCGGATATTTTCTGACCTGGCCACTTACCACCCTCCAGGGTCAGGACTACACAACTGACGCACAAAGAGCCTGGGTCAAGGGTCGACTTCAATTCATTGGCAATGAGCTGGGTATTAGGTATGCCAACATGTTGAATCAGGTAAGCCCACAACCCTCCTGGAATGATTTTTCTTCTCCCCCCCTGCTTGAGTTCCAGGCTGATGTGATTGGCAGCTCAACCTTCGAGTACCCTCTATGCTTATTCGCCGAGATGGTTTGATGGCAAATCCGTACCCAATGGCCCACAACTTTGAAAAACTTCTGTCTGCCAGATCTGCGCCCCCGTCTGCCGGATATGCTATGAATCCCCTTCAGCAAAGAGAAGCAATGCAGAAAGCTGAAAGAGACCGAGAGAAGACCGATTTACTCATCAAAGCTATGGGTACCTCTAATCAGCTGGATGAGAACATAGTGGCCACATGGCTACAGGTTCGAACTGCTGCTATGGGTCCTTTGAACAGTAATGCATGAACTCGTCGGTTAAATGACTGTTGGTTGGGTTGAGCGACAGCAAAACTCTATGCGTGTTTCTTTTTCTTGAGCGCTGTCCGCTCTCTACTACTTCAGGTGATAGATGGACCTTGCTGTTACGGATACTTATTAATATTGCTCCCCTCCCTGCTATAGGGAAGCACCTGTTTTCAGACGGATTCAATGCTCGGGGCGTTGTCGTCCTTCATGGACATGGCTGCTCTTTTTGGTTATTTTCTTTATGGGCTTACGGTTTTCTTTGGGGGTACGGGACCAAAGCATGATGAAAATGAATTGCAGAACATTGTGGCCAGCTTGAGGAAACTGCCCGGACCATAAACCATGGTCTGCTAGGATAACTTGGGTAGCTCTTGCGCGGTTATGCGACTGGTAGATTACGAAGAAAAACACCGAGATTCATGATTGTTCTTTAGAGCAACTCGTCTCTAGTCAAGAGTTGGCCGTGACACTGTACGGCCTGGCGGTTTTCGGACTGGGCCGTTTTGATTGACTGATAATGATGTGCTATAGTGTATGTTGCTATATGAAAGTGATAAGGTTTCAATAAGAATATTTGACAACCCCAAGGTTAGTTGTTACCTCTTGTGATGGCAGTAATACACAGCGACTAACTCCCAGTACATTGAGCTCTAAAAGGGGTGCCTGAGTGCTTCACGGTGATTTATGCATGAAGAAATCGTAGTCTCCGCACGTTTGGTTCTAGACAAAGTTGTGAATGATATTCTCCTGACTCGGCTTGGTTCCACTGTCCAGCGCGCGAGGTAATGGTACTGCATTCAGTTTAAAAATAAAATAAAATGTTACATAGCGCCTCCTTCCCTCGTGGTATCAACATACAATTCGTGTCGCGGCTTTTCAGGCGGTTCAGTTATTCGCCAACTCGTAGACTTGCGATGCAGACCTGTCGCATTACTTGCTCTTGCTGGGGAAACATGTTAGCAACTTTCTGCTTAGTGTACAACAAAGCACGCGTCCGCGGTAGGGACCACGGATGGGGGGGAGTTGTGTGTTGGTTTGCGACAAACCTCTTGTCCGCTTCGTTATTGGCGGTGCCTAGATTCCAAGCTTTCACAACCCAGCTTTGAGTGGCGTCGACATAGCTCTCGGTATTTCGCTGCTTAACGCCGACGCGCATGCCCTCCTTTGTGAAGAATACGTTTTTCTTGCCAAAGCGCTCGGAGGCGGTTGCTTGCATTTTGGCGATACTGGTGTATATCTGCCAGCCGACCCAAGCGCTGACGCCAATAATGACCAAGACGATTATGAGAGGGAGGACTTGGCTGTAGCTTTGGGGTTAGCCCATTGATTCTAATTTTCTTACCCCCGCGCGATTGAGCGCATAGATAGCAGGGATGCGAACCTGATTGTGGAGGTTGGTTTGGCCATGGCTGAGAACGCGAGAGAAAGAATGGTCGAAAGTGGTTCGGTCGATCGGTTTCAAGTATCGCGTGGACTGATGCGCAGGCGTGTCGGAGGGTCCGAGAGTGAGAGTGAGAAAGGGTCTTGAGAAAGGCCAAGTTGATTCGGAGAGGGTTGTGAGTTTGAAGTTAGGAACAGAAGAGGGAGAAGAACGGAGGGCCAGCCAGGTCGAACGCAGAAATAGAGGAGATGGGAAATCAACAGTGAAATAAGAAAGGAGCATGGCATGCAGTTAGATGGATGGTGGATGGATGCGGCGTACAGCCTTATTAGATACTTTTTTTTTTATTGGCGTGGTGGTACATTACTTGCTGAACGGTACCTCCGTCTCACGGTACCCTCTTTTCTGCCCGATACGGTCGCCTAGGACATGCTTCTACCGTGTCCCTGCTCTTTAGCGAAGGGTTCATCCCGCCCAGGTGCCGATACTCCATGCTTCAGTTACGAACGAGGGAATAGAAATATTGCAGCATGTCCGCGATCAGCAGGGAACCTGGCTCCGGGACCTCTCCACAAGCCATTTGGTGGCTCAGCGAAAAGCCTTCCTAGTGCGATTGGGTTTCCAGGCTGATACCCACCTGTAACTTGGGGGGACAAACCTGGTGTCGAGGCTTGCCAATGGTAGTGGCCGAGACCGCTTAGGCGGTACCATGTGTTCCCCCCCGGGCGTCTGGCTCCCTCCGTGGAGGGGACGTGCTAGCGGCCCCCACCACCCCTGGAGGCACATTCATACATACAATAGGAGGACATCAGGCTGGAGCGGCGCGAGGGCGGGCTTGGCAGAGATGGAGGGACCAGATGAGCTGCGCAGTGTGTCTCTGTGGCCACTTGCCGCGTTTACGTGCATGTCATGGGATGGCGTCACGGGGGTGGCCAATCGAATTTGGGAATTCGATATCCTGCTCTTAGAACCAGCAGCATGATCACCAAGTTGCCCCTATGGATATCCCAATTAGGACTCTGGTCTCGCAAGTCACGACTGCCACGGAACTGGGTGATTAGCGTGGTACTTTGCTGACTTCGTGCCCCCTTGTGCGCCAGCCAATGTCACCCAGCCAGTGGAAGCGCCCTCAGTTCCGCTTCGGCTCCTTGTCTAGAATGGTACCTCTTCCAGATGTACTGTGACGTCCACGCAAGCACCCGGGTCAGACTCAAACAAAGCCATTGTTGACTGAGTGGGTAGGCTGCATGTCCTGTATGCAATAATCAGGGCGCGCTGCAAGCCTGTTTTGCGCGGTGTCGCTATTCAGCTCACGTCCTGGGGCGATGCTAATGGAGTGTATCTCAGACCTGTGGCCGTGTCACGGTCGGCACCACTTGTTCTCCATGTCGTCCCGTATTGCTGGTCTAGAACCTTGACCCCTCCCCCGTCCCCCTCCTAAGATGCCGTAATGGTTCGGTGTCGAATAATTGCCGTCGATCCAGAACCATTTCCAAGACGGCTTGGCCGCTTGGCTGCTTGGCCGTTTGGCTTGGCCTCTTGTTCGGGAACTAATCGTCTCCGGGATCAATGGTATTCCTGTTGCCGGGCATCCCATGCTGAACACCCCATGCGAGGAAATGAAATGCGGCACTCACTATTGCGACGTATTCTCCATCCCCAGCTTTTAAACCTACTACATCATCACCCTTGATATTAACTCAGGACACGTGTTGCAGGACTTTACTACGGGATTGACTTTGACATTTATAGTGTTTTTTAGGCATCTTCCTAAACATCACTCAACGCGTCATGTCTGCTCAATAAGCCACGTCACTTGCAATTATTGTGACTAGTGACACTTGTGGGATGCCACTTGTTCAGAGGTGCAGTGTATGGACAATGGAGGTGATTCAAGCTCCTGGGGCGGCTTAATTAACATTTGCGCCGGCAGCCCTCCAAACGTCGCAATCGAGGGGAGCCCAAGCCACAGCTCCCAGAATTTCCTAGATTCCAGGTTCGCCCCGCTCAATCAACATCAACCTGCGTTTGGTCGACTTTACTAGGCTATTTGGCCAGCGAAGTTATGACGTCGGTCGCCATTTCAGTTACTCGATGTATATTTGTCCTCTACAGGACATGTTAGCTTCGGTACCTGAAAAGGTGACTCATATCAATTCTCAACAAGTGGCCATTATCAGTAGCAGAGGCCGTAGAATTGGACAGCAAATCACCCCTCGCTTGATGTGGCCGTGGCATGTAAGGTGTGGCGGTGCCAGGCTGGGAAAAGGCCAGACTGCAACCCACCAGCCAGATATCTGGTCCAGCCTCTGAGCTCACCACCGACCGCCAACCTGCATCCATCTCATCCCGGTCCAGCAACCACCCGCCCTCGATCTGGGACTCGGACTCGGTGCCTAACCTCTTCTCCCATTCCCCCCATCGGTCCTCCCTTTCACATTTATATACGCCTGCCCTCGCCGCAGCGCCGCATAAGTAACATTTCCGACCGATCGACTCTCGGCCCCTCAACCACATCCCTCGACTGCGCCGAAGCTAGCTCACCGTTTCATCATGGCGTCCCCTCCTCCGCCGGGTGATAACCATGGCGGTTATCCTGGCCAAAACATCGATCAATATGCCAACCCTGAGCAACCTTCCCAGCAATCGTTCGAGGACCCGGCCGCTCAACATGGCGCAGCGCACAAGAAGAAGAAGCGAGGGTATGCTGCGCAGGCCTTTGAAGTCGGCAGCGGTGCCAATGCCACTGTAGGCGGCCAGCCTGCAGCTCAAGCATACGGCGCACCTTCTGCCCAGGCTGCTCCCGCATATGGAGGTTATGGCACTCCCGACCCTCAACAAGCTGCTGGTCCGGGTTTCCAGCAGTTCTCCCAAGGATACAGCGCGCCACAGCCTGCTACTCCCCAGGCTCCGGCCTATGGCGGTTACCAAGCTCCTGATCAGGGATATCCCGCTCCGGGTGCTCCCCAGCCTGGACCAGGTGCTCCCAATGTTGGCAGTCTCACCCAGGGCATGGGCAACATGAACTTGGGTGGTCAGGCCCAACAACCTCAGCAAGGTGGACAGGCTCGTCCAGCAATTCTCAACCAGCTCTATCCTACAGACTTGCTAAGCCAGCCCCTCAATGTTTCCGAACTGGATCTTCCTCCACCTCCCATTGTTCTCCCTCCCAATGTAGGTTGATGTGACGAGTCAATGCGCTGAGAGTATTCCCACGACTAACATGTACCCCTCCAGACTAGCGTGACTCCGTCCCCCAACGCCAACTGCCCCCCACGATACTTCCGCTCCACGCTTAATGCCGTCCCAACGACCAACTCTCTTCTCAAGAAGTCCAAGCTGCCGCTCGCACTAGT
Source organism: Calonectria henricotiae (assembly GCA_020623695.1). Classification (NCBI taxonomy): domain Eukaryota; kingdom Fungi; phylum Ascomycota; class Sordariomycetes; order Hypocreales; family Nectriaceae; genus Calonectria; species Calonectria henricotiae. The sequence goes on along the minus strand of JAHVYB010000032.1, from coordinate 65,586 downwards.
CATCCAGCCCTACGGTTCGCTCCACGATGATGAGGATCCCGTGCCAATTGTCCAGGACCAGGTCATCTCGCGTTGTCGACGATGCAGAACATACATCAACCCTTACGTCACATTTCTCGATCAAGGACATCGATGGAGGTGTAACATGTGTAATCTCACCAACGATGTTCCTCAAGCTTTTGATTGGGATGCTGCTGCCCAGCAGAGCGTTGACAGGTGGCAGCGACCTGAGTTGAACCATTCGGTCGTTGAGTTTGTTGCGCCCCAGGAATACATGGTCCGCCCACCTCAACCCTTGATCTATCTCTTCTGCTTCGATGTGAGCTATGCCGCTGTTTCGACTGGTCTGCTTGCTACTGCTGCACGAACCATTCTGGATAGTCTTAATAGGATACCCAATGCCGATCGACGAACCCGTCTTGGTTTCATGGCTGTCGACTCTAGCCTCCACTACTTCTCTGTTCCCAAGGATGCAGATGAAAACGGTGAGACAAACATGCTCGTCGTCAGCGACCTTGATGAACCCTTCCTTCCTATTCCCACCGACCTACTGGTTCCCCTGTCTGAGAGCCGCCAGAGTGTCGAAAGGTTTCTTCAAAAGCTCCCTGACATGTTCCAGAACAACCAGAGCAACGGATCTTGTATGGGATCAGCACTCCGCGCCGCTCACAAGCTCATCTCTTCACTTGGTGGAAAGATTGTCGTTCTCACTGCTTCACTGCCTAACTTGGGCGTCGGGAAGCTTGAGATGCGAGAGGATAAGAAGCTTCTGGGTACGTCCAAGGAGGGCGGCCTTCTCCAAACCGCCAATAGCTTCTACAAGAGCTTCGCTGTAGAGTGCTCCAAGAGCCAGGTCTCCGTTGATATGTTCCTCTTCTCCTCGCAGTACCAAGACGTCGCCTCCCTTAGCAACTTGCCACGATACACTGGTGGCCAGACCTGGTTTTACCCCGGTTGGCATGCTTCGCGACCAGATGATGCTCTCAAGTTTGCCTCGGAGTTTAGCGACTACTTGTCATCCGAGATTGGCCTTGAGGCCGTCCTTCGTGTTCGCGCAACGACCGGTCTGCGTATGAACACCTTCTACGGGAACTTCTTTAACCGAAGTTCCGATCTCTGCGCATTCCCTGCATTCCCCCGTGATCAGTGCTACGTGGTTGAGGTGGCCATTGACGAGAACCTCAACAAGAACGTCATCTGCCTCCAAGCTGCTGTGCTGCACACTACCTGCAACGGTGAGCGTCGCATCCGCGTCATGACCTTAGCTCTCCCCACGACGACCAACCTCTCGGACATGTATGCTTCCGCCGATCAGTGCGCCATCACCACGTACTTCAGCCACAAGGCCGTGGAGCGGGCACTGTCGAGTGGATTGGACGCTGCTCGGGATGCCCTTCAGAGCAAGGTTACTGAGTTGCTCCAGACCTTTAAGAAAGAGCTGGCCGGAGGAAGCATGGGCGGTGGCCTTCAGTTCCCTGCTAACCTTCGAGGCCTTCCACTATTGTTCCTTGGTCTGATCAAGAATGTTGGTCTGCGCAAGTCAGCTCAAATCCCATCAGACATTCGCTCGGCTGCTCTTTGCCTCCTGTCGACCCTCCCTGTACCACTCCTAATGCGGTACATCTGCCCCAGACTCTATTCGCTCCATGACATGCCCGACGCTGCTGGAGCGCCTGACGCGGAAACTGGCCAGATCGTCTTGCCACCCCCTCAAAACCTCTCCTCTGAGAAGTTGGTGCCTTATGGTTTGTACTTGATTGACGATGGTCAAACTCAATTCCTGTGGGTTGGCCGGGACGCCGTACCCCAGCTTATCCAGGACGTATTTGGCGTAGAGGACAAGGCTCAGGTTGCCGTGGGCAAGGGTAGGGTGCCGGAGCTGGAGAGTGACTTCAACGAGCGTGTCCGCGCCGTCATCCAGAAGAGTCGGGACCATCAATCACTGGGCGTGGGAAGCATCATCGTGCCTCACCTTTACATTGTGCGGGAAGACGGCGAGCCAAGCTTGAAGCTTTGGGCACAGACACTGCTGATAGAAGACCGGGCAGACCAGGGTGTGAGCGCTGCTCAATGGTTGGGTATGATGCGAGAAAAGGTATGTTGAACCTGCTCAAATCCAAATAATAGCTAGATCTTGGTGCTAATCGCATATTTCCGTGCAGGTTGTCCAATAGTGTGAGTCGGTCAAAGAAAGCATCATGCCTATGTAGACACAAAAGGAATGAATGAGAAGGCTGTAATATGGAGGGGTAGTTGTTCAGGGCAGCGGGAGTCGGGGTCCTTGGGTGGAGGTTTGAACCATGCAACTCCAGGCGAGAGATAGACCAATGATGTCTACTAGAGAATGGGATCGATGTTTCAGCATACAATCGGGTTGAGCACTGTATTGGTCAGGGGGACTAAAGGGATATGTGAACGTTGTAGAACCACCACCCATGCCTCTGTTTTTTATCGCACAGTGAGCCTTACCAAGGTCCAGAAGAAGAGGGGAAGCTGTGTCATTCACCCCCATGCTCTAAACGGTTTCTAGCAAGGAGCGATGAGGTGCCAAGTGATAGGAATGGCGTTGAGCACACGAATGCAATCTCGTAAAAGGTGCTGGGCTGGGCAAAACCAGCGGGACTGTGGCCTTTGATTTTGGTTCGAGCAACAGCCGGCGTACCAACACAAATTCAAGCCCAATCAGGACCAAGACCATATGCGCCTGGAGCTGGCGGTTAACGGCTAGAAGATGATATTTTTAGGTAGCAAGTCAATAATGCTAACAGGGGGTGAGCTAAGCCATGCGGCGTAGTACTTGGTCATCTGGGGCGTATTGTATCCAAAGTTGGTTCCAGAATTCCGATACAGGCACCAGACCAACCAAGCTTCAATTACCCTTAACGTCAGCGTGGTGATGACTTGGTGTACCCTGGTAGCCCCCCCTGCTGGCTCAAATAGGGGCCAACGATCCAATGATGAAACGAGCCTGAAGTGGTGGGGAGTGAAACACACCCAACCAGGCTTGGTCTGAGCCAATGGGGTGGGAGATTAAGCGCCGATGGCTTTTTTATTTATTTTTTAGCAGGTTAGCCATGAACATTGGACAGTGAATTAGCTGGCATGTGTCATGGGGACTGTTGCGAGAGAAGAGAAGGGAGAAAACAATACACATGTACCAAAAAGTATGATGCAGTGGCATCATATGTCGGAATCCCGATTTGCATAAACACCACGGTAGTATTCGATTCTGCGTTGCAGGACAGTCAAGAGACAGGGCTGCCATGCTCCTGTCAGAGAAGGTGAAACTTGGGCTTGACGAATGGGACCCCAGCCGAGAAAAGACGACCGAGAAAATTGCCGTTCCTGGATTTTCTTGGTGAGATCCTCCGCTGACAACCCAGGCCTGTTACGGTGCGTATTTAAGTTGCAACGGAAAGAGACGTGGTCCACAGGCATGGGTGCAACAAGAGGCTGAGGCGAGCGGCATAATGGATGCGGATATACAGGCTGGGCAAAGACCTTCATTTAGGTGGGGAGACAAAGGGTGAAACCGTCGCGAGCGGGACCGAACAATTAGACGGATATCCCAGAAGGGTCCTCTGGGTTCTTTTGAGCCGAAGCCAGCGCATTTTGGGAATTTTTCTGAAGCTGGCTGGACGCTTGAAATAAGCGTGAATAGTTTACTGTGATAGGTGATGACGGCGGCTGGCTTGGCCTGCGACTGGCCAAAACCCCAACATGGCGGTAGAAAATGTCACCAACGAAAAAGCAAAAACAAACAGATGAAGCAACACTGGTCAAATGAGGCAATGATGTGGTGCTTCTGAGCCCAGGCCCACTCTGTAATGGTAGTGAAGGTACGGAGTAATTGTGCCACATATATGTAGATCATCCGTCACAGGCACTCGGCCGATTCGTTCTATGGTGGTAAACGGGGTGGACTGTCAAAACAGCTGCTTTTCATGCATGTTGTTGTCGTTGGTGCTGAAGGCATACAGAGATGGATGCCTTAGCAGGACAGTAGAGGACCAATTGCAGAACGAGAGTAGCACCACCAAGATACGTATAAGCAGGTACCTACCTAGGTAGCTATCCCCGCTTCTCAGAACCTGGGCGCGCACACTGCGCCCTTTACACACCCTCGCTCTTCACCCTCATCTGTAGACTGTGCCTCTTCGCTCTCTCATGTCGCATTCTGTTTGCTCCTCGAGGGTATTGGTCACAACTGCGCAATTGATTTTTTTGGTCTCATTTCCACCAGGTAGTGCTGTTTACTTCGAATTTCTCCGTCCTCACAGGCTTCAGGTACGTACGTGCTACCTTTATCATCGTGCTATAAACATTACAACAATACCCCTCCTTGATGCGCTGTGGGATGACACAAACAAACATTGCCCATCAACTAACCGAGCGATTCTAAACCAACTTGAGATCGGCCACTTTCGCTGCAAGCTCTCCTCTCATCCCATCTTCCTGCTAGTACCTACCAAAACATAGCTCCAGCCCAAGGTGCGGCCCGCATCATCCCATCCCCCATCCTCTCTTCCAGTCATTCCAACCTCGCGCGCTCTCTACATCTGAAGCCACCCCAGCTCCCCCCTGCTCCTTCACAAATCCACAATCCACACAGCCCACACAACACCCTGTCGCCCGTCCACACCCAGCTCTCTCGTTATACTAGCAAGTAACCAAGTCTGACCCCATCCCGTCCACCCCGCCGCCCGCGACAAGTCGTCGCCAGCCCTTAGCCGCCCAGGTCTGTCTTAATCACACTATGGCCTGGTGATTTGATGGCTTCTAATGGCCATCAGACCAACAGCCAAGCAAATCATATGACTAGATTGTGACTCCCATATCTCTTTCTTCCTCTTCATTTACAAGCCAATCCCCCCCTCTCATTCATCCTGTGTTAACTTACTCTTTCTTCTGCTGCACATCCTTCTTTGCCTCGCTTCTCGTTTCGTCTTGCTGGGTCTGGTCACTCTCTCATGCCCTTGCTTGCAATACATCCTCCCCTAGCGAGCTCAAAAGTCCATATTTTGCCTTCTTCTTCACAAACCAACTCTTTCAACTTCGTTTGGCTCACATCTCCCGGTCAGGATACCAGCCCCGTGTTGCTAACCCCTACCTAAAATCCACCGTTCGCCACGCCGACCGGACTGAAACCTGGGCCATCGCAACGCTAGGCTACCTACCTAGTACATGGTCGCTGCTCACCCACCCAACCCTCCCCCCTTTGTGCCCCGCGCCGCCGTCTATTTCAAGAACAAGCCTGACTGGGCCCAAGCGGAGCTGAGTATTACTGTGGTCACCTCGCTTGTCCACAACCTCAGTACGATCCTTCAACTGCCACTCCACCTCCCGTCGTCTCGCATTTCTGTTATCTTCCCTTCTCCGGATTTTAAATCCGCGCATTGCCAACAACGGTCCTCTTTGTGCTGGCTGTGGTTGCGAGATTTCTCTTGCTAAAGATCACATTTTAATCACCAACCCTGCGGCTTCGTTGGCCAGTAACCCAAGCAATCGAGCACCTCACGGTCCCCCTTTCCCCTCACCTCCCACCTTTCCGTCCCGCGTCTCGATCCCCCGCGTCTCGTCGGCCTAACCATCGCCATTGCGCCCCGACGATTTAACCAGCTTTAAATCGCAACCTCATTATCTAATTCTGTATACGCATTTTCCTGCGTTTCATCGAAATCATGTCCCGCTCGAACCCTCCCAACCCTGCAGGGTCCCGCAAGATCTCTTTCAATGTCAGCGAGCAATACGATATCCAGGATGTCGTCGGCGAGGGCGCATATGGTGTAGTATGGTAAGTCATTTTCATATGCCCCATCCAAAAGTATTATCCGGGATGTACTGATTATTTTTCGATAGCTCTGCCATTCACAAGCCGTCGGGTCAAAAGGTCGCCATCAAAAAGATTACCCCCTTCGATCACTCCATGTTCTGTCTAAGAACCCTTCGAGAGATGAAGCTCCTCCGCTACTTTAACCACGAGAACATCATCTCCATTCTCGACATTCAGAAGCCTCGAAACTACGAGTCATTCAACGAGGTCTACTTGATCCAGGTACGCACCAATACTGCTCACATGTGCCCCGCGTCCGCTCCAATCTAACATAGATCAATACGTAGGAACTGATGGAGACGGATATGCACCGTGTCATCCGCACCCAAGATCTTTCGGACGACCACTGCCAGTACTTCATCTACCAGACTCTTCGTGCGCTGAAGGCTATGCACTCCGCCAACGTTCTCCACCGTGATCTCAAGCCTTCCAACCTCCTTCTCAACGCGAACTGCGATCTCAAGGTCTGCGATTTTGGTCTGGCTCGATCTGCGGCCTCTCAGGAGGACAACTCTGGTTTCATGACTGAATATGTTGCCACCCGATGGTACCGTGCTCCAGAAATCATGTTGACCTTCAAGGAGTACACCAAGGCCATCGATGTATGGTCAGTTGGCTGCATTCTGGCCGAGATGCTGAGCGGAAAGCCTCTATTCCCCGGCAAGGACTGTATGCTTCCTAATCTCCCTTTACATTCGCCCAATATCTGGATGAGGATCATGTTTACTGACTTGAGAATCCTTGTTTAGATCATCACCAATTGACACTCATTTTGGACGTGCTGGGAACGCCCACAATGGAGGACTACTACGGAATCAAGTCGCGACGAGCTCGAGAGTACATTCGATCTCTGCCCTTCAAGAAGAAGGTGCCTTTCCGAACACTATTCCCCAAGACGTCTGATCTCGCCCTGGACCTGCTTGAGAAGCTCCTGGCCTTTAACCCAGTGAAGCGAATCACTGTTGAGGAAGCGCTCAAGCACCCATACCTGGAGCCCTACCACGACCCCGAGGATGAGCCAACCGCACCCCCGATCCCCGAGGAGTTCTTTGACTTTGACAAGCATAAGGACAACCTGAGCAAGGAGCAGCTGAAGCAGCTAATCTACCAGGAAATTATGAGGTAAATGCTGTCTCCCGAGCAGACATGGCAAATCTACAGAAAGGCAAATGCCTGCCTGGTTTTGGGTGGAGGGCATGAGCTGAATAGCCCAGTATCGGACCGAGGCGTGGTTCAAGATGGTCCCAGATTTTGGGTTTAGGTTTTTTTTTACGAGAGGAATGACATGGCGACGAGCTTGGGGAGAAGGATAGATAGACACAAACACAGGGGCGGGCGCATGCACAGACAGACAGACACACGAAGCTTTACCTAGTGCTTTGTACATGTTTTTTGTGTGCAAGAAACAAAGGTGTTACTGTGGGATATTGGTTGTTTGCGTGGATGGATGGAAATACCAAATCACGGAGTCGAGAACGTGACCGGCTTGACTTGCTGACATTGGAACAATGAATAGTGACTTGGATGAAGAACCGGGATAAATCAAGCGCCCAATCATGATGAATAAATAAAGCACTCCACATGACTCCCTTCGGTATGATGGATCTGCACTTGGTTTGGGAATCAGTCGTGTGTCATAGCGTTTCCTCATACCATGACAGGACGGTCAGCTCCAATAGGGTTTCCCTATGAATGAGATGTCAAACTCGGCTGGCCGGTTTGGGAGGATTGGCTAACCATGGTGGAACGGGAAGCTTGAGGTTATAGAACACCCTGACAGCCCAAGGGCTGACAACACAATATCAAGACGCGCATGACCGCTGATAGCGAATTGACCAAACTAAACTTGATTGATATGGAAATGGGTACTAACCTTTTCGGCTTGGACCTTGTTTGTTTCTGTTGCGGGAAGAGTTCGTTGTTTGTGTCCGTCAATGTGACCCCCCTCCCTCCAAGTTTGCGAATGCATGACGATGGTGAAGGGTGGGTCGGCAATAAATGATACCATAGTGGTTGATTAGGTGGGTAGGGGCTTTGGCGATGTCTGAAAATTAGGTGACAAGGGCCTGTGGGACTCGGGTTAGGCTCACTTGATGATTGACATGCCGTGGGAAAAGAGCGGTAAGGTGGCTCTATGCTCTATCTGGGGCGGCGGGGAGGAGGGGAGATGGAGGGGAGATGGAGGGGGGGGGGGGCGTTTTGGGGCTCCATGTTAGGATGCATTTCGCTGATGGCGGGCGGCGACCAACTGGTGGGTGGTGTTGGGCATGGGCAAAAAGGTACGTCAGGTCGTCTGCGAATTACGTAGCCCCAATAAAATCTAGCCCCTCCCGCCACACTCTCGGCGACGCCTTGGTGGTGCAGCGATGTGGGCTGGTTGGAAAGGAAGGATGCAGACACCAGACGGTTCTGTACCATGCCACATGGGCGCATATCAGAATCACATAAACACGCACAACCTCTCAATCTTTCCCACTCCTCTTCCTTTTCCCTTCCAAGTACATTTGTTGTTTGTTTGACGTCCTCTGGGTGCCTGTCTCGGATTCCGGGCCACCATTAAGAATAGCCCGCCGCAGTCCTAGTCGTAAATAACCCCATCGTCGTGCCCTTTTGAACAACCTCAATCCAGACCACTTCAACCTTGCGACCAGGCAACAAACAACGTCCCTGCCAGACATCCCAATGATCATCGACCCCCCTTGAACACGGGCCCAATTTCGCTCTTTGCTCTCCACCTATTTCCCCTCTTAATCCACCATTCTCTCATCGACTTCAAACAGCTGTATTTCCCATCTCTACCTATCTACCCATCCCCAATGAATTCGCCGGACCACATCGTCGATTCCGCCGAAGTCCGCTCCTCGTCGTCGTCCTCCGCCTCTTCCTCCGGCATCCACACTCCCGCCCTCGCCGCCTCCTACAACCGCGCATCCGCCTCGTACTTTTCCAGCATGTGGACCGGGCTCATCCGTCGCTTCTCCGCCGAGGACTCGCCATTCTCCAGCCAGGCCGACACAGGCTTCGATGATAATGGCGGCTCAGGCGATCCGCTCAAGGACGGCATCAACGGTGTCTTTACGCCCATCCAACGCACCGCCAGCCCGCTGCGCCCACCGCCCCTCGATCCTCTCATCCTGCACGGCTATCGCGAGTCGACGCCCGACTCAGCCAAGCTGCTGTCGCCCGCCACCGCCGAGGAGATCCGCACCATGGTTCCCGAACGCCTGCGTATCGTCGACGACTGGCATCTCGTCTACAGCCTCGATCAAGACGGCTCCAGCCTGACCACGCTCTACCAGCGGTGTCGCCAGTACGAGGGCAAGCGAGCTGGCTTCGTCCTAGTCGTCAAGGACGGGGAAGGTGGGGTGAGTGTTTCATGATATACACATGAACTGATGCCCTTTTTTTCCTGACATGTTGCTGACAACCCACTCCCCTTGCTGCAGATCTTTGGCGCTTACCTATCCGAGTACCCTCACCCAGCGCACTCATACTTTGGCAACGGCGAGTGCTTCCTCTGGCGCGTCTCAATCCACATGCCTCTGCCCCTGCCGCCGTCGGCCGACACTACCAACCTCACTCGCACCACAACACTGGCCCCCCCGCCCAAGCCCGTCTCGTCCGCATCCAGCTCGCGCGCTGCGTCACCGACGCCCAGTGAGGCCATCCGCTTCAAGGCTTTCCCATACAGCGGCCTCAACGACTTTTGCATGAACTGTGAGGTGGGCTACCTCAGTGTTGGTTCGGGCGGCGGCCACTACGGCCTGTGGCTGGACGACTCACTCAACCTCGGCCATAGCTCACGCTGCGAGACGTTCGGCAATGAGCCGCTGAGCGACGAGGGCACCAAGTTTGGCGTCATTGGCGTCGAGCTGTGGGTCATGGGCGTATGAGGGGAGCCAATGCCATGAAGAGAAGAAAAAGAAAGAAAAATATGTACCCCTGACACAACGCTCAACGGTATGTCCTCCACTGCTTCCTCAAATCAAAAGGCAAGAAAAAAATGTGAAAAGGGAAACAAAAAGAAATGAAAAGGGTTCTCAATATGAGCAAAACAACAAAAATTACAGCACATGATATGGGAAAGTCCCTAGCAGTTGGAAAATTTGACAAATGATATAGATAGTATAGCTTCATGACTAGGATGTTTGGCTTTTTTTTGGACATATATTGGAGAGACAGAAGGTTGGAATGATCTGATCTGGATGGGAAACGAGCCCTCTCCGTACGATGAAACCCATGGCGGGGGAGTGCGTAGTGAATAATGATACCCGGAGTTTGAGACTCCCGACTGTTTTTGAGATCATGCCAGGAGACCAAACAATTGAATACAATGGTATTTCTACCATGGTGCAAGAGACAGTTATAATACAGTGAGAGTAAACAGGAAATGCGAGGGGATGATTTGATTCTCAACTTTGATTCTTGTTGTTGGCCATGTATTCCAGGATCCCGTTCAGCACTCCCGCAGGAGTGGGCGATGCGGCACACACTTCAGGCTCAAACCCAAAGGTCTTGAGATGGTCTCTTGTTGTTGGCCCAATCGTCGCCACGAATGTTTTTCCATCACAGCCTCCGGGTCGTGCTTTGCCAGTGTCTGGGTCCAGAATGCCCATGCCTCGAAGTAGGCTGTCGCTTCCCTGAGGAGAGAAGACGACGACCCAGCGAATTTCAGAATTGCTCGTCTCATCGAAGGCCCGAGCAAGGTCCGCGGGGAACGAATGCATCTCTCCAGTACCGTATACCACTGTTTCTGTAACGGGAATGCGCTCGGAAGTCGGGAGTGCGGGGTTGGTGAGCGTCTTTGGGATAATGTCGCGACGGGTCTCACCAACGAGGAAGAGCACTGGCGGCTTCTCCGGGCGATTCGGATACCAGGAGGCATAGTGAGAGAGGATGTAAGGGCCAAGGGCCGCGCCGTTCCCCGTGTGACTACCAAAGACTTGGAGGGGGGGCCTCTGGGGCACGGCAGACAACGCGCGAGTTGTCGCAGGACCGACACTGTATACGGGAATATTTTGGAGGTGAGGCCAACTCTGAGATTCAGTTTGATCGCCAACTTGGGCATCTGTCAGGGACAATTGGTTCAGCATTCGTGACACTTCTGTACACATTGATATGGCCGCAGGGTCCAATGGCTAATTGTTGACAACCTACCTAACTTCCCATCCTCCACCAACTTTACAAATGCCTCCACGGCACGCTGCGACGTAAAGATTAAACCTCCATACTCATGTTCCTCACTGTTCCCAATTCGATGGGTTCGAAGCAACGAGGCTACCTGTGTCATGCCAGCATCGATAAAGTTGTGCTGGAGCACAGGCACAAAAACAGGCGCGAACAAAACTCCATCCGGTCGCGACTCAGAAAACATATCTTCGTATGCATCCCCAGGAGTTGATTTAGTTTTCAACAGGAGGATGGGAATGGGTGATGGAGCCATTCTCGCGGCGCGAGAGGACGCCTCTCAATTATGAGTGTAGGATGGTCAATGGCGCCGCAATCATCAGAATACGCTCTAACCACAAACTGAGGCTCTCGGGTAAAGCCTAAGAAATAGCACCAAAGATTGCAACAGTGAGATTGTCAGATGTGCGGCGTGACATACAAGCAACACATCCTTAGCGGGAGCTTTTTGCTTGAGTGGGCATGAGGTCACTGGAGTGTGACAGGACACGTCTTATCGATAATAAAAAAAAGCCCCGCCATAGTGGAGGGTTCATGGCACAGCTAGAGTGCTCAGTTATCGATAAAGAGAACTCGTCCGTCACCTTGTTCTGGCATTTAGCATCTCGGAAGCTGACAAATTATCGTGGTGTGACAGCAGTGTCGGCGTCTATTGCGGCTCATTATAAGAGCGCTCTAGTAGTTTTTTTTATCGCCCCCTTTTATCTTCCGATTTTCGGATCTTGGCTTCTTTCGATTTGTTGTCGACACGTCAGATCAAAATTGCCCCAACATATGGTGGTACAATGTCGGACGAATCCAAAGATCAACAACAGGCCGCAGGTGGTGTGGTTGCCACCCCTGCGTCAGGAGGCTCTGCTGAGCCGCCCAAGAAGATTCCCAGGGGAGTAGTTCTAGGTCCTGATGGAAAACAGTGAGTCAACGCCCCATTCTCCCAGACCGGCGCTTCGGCGCGATTGCCTTTATGGTGGATCATGTCACTGATCCTATCCACAACAGATGCCGTAACTGTACCTCCTTCGCCGCGTGGGCTGCCCAGACTAAAGAGACTATCAAGGGGGACGAGGTCCGAGCCAAGCCCACCATTCGAGGGCCACCGGCCAACTGCCCTCCAGACGTCGAACAATTGGGCCGGAGCACCTGGACGTTGTTACATTCGATCGCTGCGACATATCCAGAAAGCCCATCTCAAAATCAGAAATCGGACCTTCTCAGTTTTGTGAGCCTGTTCTCCAAGCTATACCCATGCTGGGTATGCGCCGAGGACTTTCAGGGCTACTTGAAGCGGGATGCACCCAAAGTTGGCAGCCGAAATGAGTTTGGAAAATGGCTCTGCGGAGCACACAACGATGTTAACCGAAAGCTGGGCAAGCCGGAATTCGATTGCTCCAAATGGGAAGAAAGATGGCGCACCGGTTGGAAAGACGGTCGGTGTGATTAATCAGGTGTCACTTCGGTGAGCCATGTCCATGATATCCCGACATGAGATCGTAAAAAACAGAAAACAAAAAAAGGAATAGAAAAGAAAATGGGTCCCGCCGGCGGTGTAAGCCGGTATTGACACCGGTGGGATGTATAGCAATATCAGCGTCAATATCCATGACCCTGTGGAAGAGTATGGATTGTACGAAAGCAAAACATGCGGATGGACTCCAAAATTAGAAGGGAATCAGGAGGTGAGATGAGAGATGAGGAGAATTATGGGGCAGCATTGACATTGGAATACAAGCCCAATGTACTTGTCATATCATGGAAGGAAATAAAGGGGTGGAGGAAGAAAAAAATGCAAGAGCCGGGTCAAGGTGAGAGGAAGAGTCACCGAGGCTTCAGATTGGTGTAACACTACTGTACCTCCAGATATAGAACTACTTCTCACAATTTAGACACAACTCAACTTTGTCAATGTATTAAAATTTTGCCGAACAATATTTACCTCAGTTCCAAGTAGTACATATACCTATATAAATGCATCAGGGATAAAAGCTATGTTAAATGAGACAGTCATCATCTGCCATGATGAGCCCCAACGGTCGTAGTGTTGGTCGTTGTCGATCGACAACAGAGGCCGCGGGTGGGTTCAATGACGTACAATGACGATGCAAATGCTATCGAGTTTGAATCCCAACATCTAGGTAGGTACATCGGCCGGACTTTGGTTCGCTTGCATACAGGTACACGGCCAAACCCTCGGGCATCGTCTTCCGCTGGCCCAGTTTTTGCCCGTGCAACGGGAGGAGTCGCCGCACGATAAGGATGATCTGACATGGACCCCCAACTCCTGGCCCGGCTACTTCAATGGCCTCACCGAACAACCCACCACGGCTGAATCAGGACCGCCTTGCAAGTTCCATGGTTCTTGCCCTAGAATTTACCTAACCCTGTTGCTACAAGCCTCTTCTGTGTCCGGTCGCTTAGACCCTTGGTCGCAAGGTTCGCGAGCAACGGTTGGTAGATACCCAGCCTGAGCCTCCATCAACCTATCATGCTGTCACGCCCAACACCCCCATTTCGCGTATCGGCGGCAAAAAACGGAAAGCAAAGGCAAAATACAAGATGATCCAAGTATATTTTATATCATTCGTACAAGCGATACGAAGCACGCATACGCTTGCCTCACATGCTTTCTCGGGTTGTCCGGTGTCGCAACCTGAGCATGCATCAATACGATAAACTGGTCCGATGTCACATTCACGCACCGAGTAACAGTAATTACTAGTAATGAAGTACTGATGCTACATGCTGCTATTGCTCGCGCAGATTTGGACGCCGTTGCTGGTTGCTAGTTGCTGGCTACCCCTGTAGGACTGGTAGCCACAATTCAACCAGCCATGATGAATACATTGATGCATACGACTCTACGACTCTGGGTCTCGCTACCGTCTCCAGCCACGCCAGCCGAGAACCCACCACTACCACCCCATGGTCGATTCAATTGCCGCAGCCTCATGAAGTTTCACCGAGCAAAGGCCATCGGCGCTTTACCCACTAAATTCGACATGATCTGAATAGCAACGTGCAGCCATAGGACATGGATCATGACGGGACCCTTCGGCCTGGTACTCGGCCACATACCCGGACTGGCCGGGGCCAGGTATCATCGCTTTGGTTTATGCCGCCAATCAATCAGTAAATCAATCGGTCAATCAGCGGCTCTCTCCAGTTATTACCGGATACGTCCACTAAACTGGTCAACAGGCAGGCTGCAGCCGATATCTGCAAAGGCCATGGATCGCTCACGGATCCAGGCGAAGCTTGCATCATATGATCGTAGAGAGCCGCCTTCGCAAAGCATCGCCGACATTACATCACCACTACCGCACCCACATCACCCACGGCTCAGCGCTCACCATTCGCTGCCATTTGTGGCTACCTAGGTGTTGGGCTCCAAAACGGAACATGATCGAGACAAGGTAGTTAAAAAAAATTCCGGGTGTGTTGTAATGATGGCGCATTCGAGATCCATCCGTTTCGTGCTACTGTTCCAATCCGCAAATAGTACCGTGATGTTGCTCCAGGTGTCATCTCATACCTGCTCCGGCCACGCATCCATCCCAGGCCTATTTTGGGGTCCTCCTTATGCATTGCTTGTTAAGCCCGATGGAGTAGTTGCTTCCCATTTATATAAACCTCCCTCCTCCTCTCCAGCAGCCGCCTCCTCTCTTTTCTTCAGCATTCGATTGTCTCATCAAACTTCACAAGCCATCACATTAATCCTCTCAACAAGCCTTCGAGCTTTACACACACACACACCTTCCAACTCCTAACCCTCGACCCAGGAAGCTTACCAAGCTCTCGATTCGACCACTTTCAACAAATAGCTTTACAAGATTGGCCTGAGCTTCAACGATTTCTCATCATGGCAGATGCACGAGTCCAGGCTCTCAAAAAGCCCATTGACGTCGCCGAGTACCTCTTCAAGCGACTCCACGAGGTCGGCGTCCGCTCTGTTCACGGCCTTCCAGGAGACTACAATCTTGTCGCCCTCGATTATCTCCCCAGTTGCGATCTCAAGTGGGTTGGCAGCGTCAACGAACTTAATGCCGGTAAGACTACCCCTCCACCATCCCTCCACTATCCATCATATCAGGAATCTGTGTGCCTGCAACCCCGCCCTTGACGGCACCATCATCCGAACTAGCCCTGTATTGTTATGCATCTTCTCGCTCAGCTCGCCTCTAACGCTCTGTGATAGCATATGCTGCCGATGGCTACGCTCGAGTCTCCAAGATTTCTGCCCTCATCACTACATTTGGTGTAGGTGAATTATCAGCTATCAATGGTGTCGCCGGTGCCTACTCCGAGCATGTCCCCGTCGTCCACATCGTTGGCTGCCCCTCGACCATTTCCCAGCGCGATGGCATGCTGCTTCACCACACCCTGGGCGATGGTGACTTTGATGTCTTTGCCAACATGAGCGCCCCAATCTCCTGCGAAATGGCCAAGCTCAACAACCCTGCCGAGATCGCCCAGCAAATCGACCATGTCTTGCAGACATGCTGGCTCCGCTCCAGGCCCGTTTATGTCATGCTTCCCACCGACATGGTTCAGGTCAAGGTCGAGGGTGCTCGCCTCGACACTCCCATCGACATGTCTGAACCCAAGAACGACCCCGAGGCCGAAGATTTTGTTGTCAGCGAGGTCCTCAAGAACCTCGTTGCTGCCAAGAACCCCGTGATTCTTGTCGATGCCTGTGCCATCCGTCATCGTGTTGTGGAGGAGGTTCACGAACTCGTCGACAAGACAAATCTACCGGTCTTCGTGACCCCAATGGGCAAGGGGGCCGTTGACGAGAACCATCCCAACTTTGGAGGAGTATATGCTGGCTCCGGCTCGCATCCTGCCAAAGCCCAGGACATCGTTGAGTCGTCAGATCTGCTCCTTACCATTGGTGCTCTCAAGAGCGACTTCAATACCACAGGATTCTCATACAGAACCTCGCAGCTCAATTCTATCGACTTCCACAGCGACCACTGCATTGTCCGATATTCGAGATATCCAAAGGTTGCCATGAGGGGTGTTCTTCGCAAGGTCATTGATCAAGTCGACCCTGCCACACTCAACGCTCAGCCCAGCCCAACGGTCCGAAACTCACTTGACAAGACCACCGATGACTCGCAAACCATCACCCAGGCCTACTTCTGGCCCCGTATCGGTGAGTTCTTGGTGGAGAAAGATGTCGTCATTACAGAGACTGGAACCGCGAACTTTGGTATTTGGGACACCAAATTCCCAGCCGGAGTGACTGCTCTCAGTCAGGTTCTCTGGGGAAGCATTGGTTGGTCCGTCGGCGCCGCCCAGGGCGCTGCACTCGCAGCCAAGGATGCCGGAAACGGCAGACGAACCATCCTTTTTGTTGGTGATGGATCTTTCCAGCTCACGGCTCAGGAAGTGAGCACTGTGATCCGCCACAACCTTAATCTCACCATGTAAGTTCAAGCCTCCCAAGTCTAGCCCAGTCCAGACCCTGGGTTTGTCTCGATTCATTATTATTAACTTGGAAAATAGCTTCGTCATTTGCAACGACGGCTTCACAATCGAACGTTTTATTCACGGAATGGAGGCCGAGTATAACGACATCAGCAACTGGAAGTACAAGGACCTCGTTAGCGTCTTTGGTGGAGAAAACACGTCCAAAACTTTTGCAGTCAAGGCCAAGTCCGAGCTTGACGAGCTCCTCGCCGACGCAGAATTCCAGGCCGCCAAGGGCCTCCAGTTTGTGGAGCTCTACATGCCTAAGGAGGATGCTCCCCGCGCACTGATCTTGACCGCGGAAGCAAGCGCAAAGAACAACGCAAAGAGACAGTAGACAACGGCAGGGTTCCGCGACGGTATGGCTTATTTTAGATGGTGTAAAATTTCATTCTTGGAAATCGCATGCCAGTTGATACGAAGCTCAGCTCAACCCGGATATTGGCAAGCTGAGTCGTTCTGCTTAATTGGGTTCGTCTAGAAGGGTCAGTGGGTGGTCTTGATGATAATTGTTTTTTTTTTGTTGCTGGTATTTTTCTTAAATAATGAGTGCGTATGAAATAGGTTGATGAATTAGAAACTGGAATTTTTTTCTCTTAAAATATGATTCTGGTCACTTCAAATGTGTCAATCTGGCTAGCTTTGGTATCAACGTTGGTAGGTACCTAGGTAGGTAGTGAAAGGTGCTGCGAGCCAGCACGTGACGTACTGGGGTCACAGAAAATTCCCCAGATTCAGCAAACACGACAATGAAATAACACTGAAACTTTGATCTCAACGCCAACCACCCAGAAGAAGGGCATCTCCTAGTTTTTCTGTTGGTTTATCTTGACGGGAGTGGCTTTCCGCTTCAGTCCCAACCATGAGTGACGGTGCGAACAAGAGAAAGAGCGGCCCTGGTGGCGGAAAAGGCCCGGCTGTGAAGAAGAACAAGGTAAGAAAGTGTACCAGTTTCCTGGTTACAAGCACTCTCGCCATTCCTACGGTCGTACGGTTTAGATCCTCTGGGGAAGCCAATCTTTATTTATTTAAACGGGCGCTAATAAGGCCTCATAGGGCGGAAACGCAGGCAGATGGCAGACGTCACACCAGAAGGCCAAGACGGCTGAGAGGACGGAGTTGGGCACGAAACTGGACATAGATGATGCTGGAATCTGGGTAACTTACGCCCGAGGTATGAAGGCCAAGGCAATGCGCGAGTTCAAGGCCATCTGCAATCAGGTATTATGATTTTCTAGGCCGACTGAGCGTCTCCCAGGCCATGACCCCATTAACTAACGCTGGTCTGATAGTACGGCGAGTCTCTTTTTGGAGTTCAGCTTCCAATTGACCCAGCGGATGAGGTCAATGATGGCGAGGACGGTGACATTGAGGCCACAATCAAGCAAGAGCTAGAGAACCTCAAGGAGTCCCAGAAACCCAAGACGAGACAAGTCTTCACGCCAGTTTCAACCGGCCTTGAGTGTCTCTTCTTCATGAAGACAACTGAGCCAATCGACCCCGTAAAGCTTACTCGGCAAATGTGTCAAGACGCCTTGGATTGCCCAGATCCGCGGGAGCGAAAGACCAAGTACATTAACCGCTTGACTCCAATCCAGGACACGGACAAGGCGAGCGAAAGGGGTATTGAGCGGGTGGCGCGGTCGGTCTTGGCCCAATCGTTTGAGCTAAAAGGTGATTCTGGTGATGATGACCAAATCAAGGCCGAAGCTCAGGGCAATGTGACGGAATCGGCAGCGTGCACGGTAAGTGTTGGGTGATATAGCCGTGTGCTTCATTCCGTTGTAACTAACAAAGGGGTGTCTCCAGTACGCCATCCGGCATAACATCCGGAATCATTCCACCTTCAAGTCAGATGCAGTTATCAAAAAGATTGCGGGCCTAGTCAGTCCCAAGCACAAGGTCAACCTTGGCAAACCAGACAAGGTAATATTGGTTGAGATCTTCCAGGTAAGCGACCGCTCGCGTGTTTGGGCCGATGTGTGGTTCGTGCAGCTAACCGGAGTCAGATGTACTGCGGCATCTCGGTTGTCGATGGCCAGCAGTGGGAGGAACTGAAGCGGTACAATCTTAACGAGCTGTACAAATTGGCTTCGGAGACTAAGAAGGATGCCCCTGTTCCCGCTGATGCTACGTCCGAGGAAGCCGAAAAGTCAACATAGTTAGCTCATAATTGGTTTAGCGGTTGACGTGTCACTTGTGAAGAGTTGGCAACTTAATGGTAGTGGCCGTTTTTTGGGGGGGGGGGGGTTTACAAGCGAAGCCACGATGGGTTACAGCAAGCGAGTGTGTTGAGCTTACAATTTGAGTGAAAACTGGCCATGAGGCCAATAGAGCAAGACGGTTAACTCGTCTATGTACTCAATACCCGAAATATGTTCCAAAAAGCTTCTAGGCCTGTACGGGTCTCGCCAAGTGGACTGCAGCCACAAAAGATGCATCAGGAGGCGTTTGGTGTAACATGGCACAGGAACCCGCGGTGCATTCCAAGATAATCAAGATGAAGTTGATGACCCAAAGCTCATCGGTTACGGCTGGTTACTTTGAAAACTGTCCACGGCTACTCCGATTTCCAAGATGATCCCCTCAAGAGACAGCGTGTGGAATTATTCAATGGCATTTCCCCCCTCAGGAAGGTTATGGCGGGCCGAGACGGGATGGGAGGGGGGATCGACGTGAGGCGTCGAGGCGTTGAGGCTTTTGGCATTAGCTTACGGCGATGCCATGAAAATGCAGTCAGTGCTTTGATACAGACACTCCTGGTAATCAGGCTTTTGTGAGACATGAGGTCGGAAAAGCTTGAGAGGACCTCGGTCCCGGCGGGTGGCTGCGTGAGCATGAGTGAGATCTCAGACGTGGTGGCTAAGGATGCCAAGCCGTTACTCGCTAAAGGAGCGAGAGGACAATGGCAAAGCCCACTTCTGACGTATGTGCGCGCACAGGCGGCATGTATAATAAAGTGATGGATGGGACAAGGAGGAGCCATCCGGAGCCGGAGACGCCCATAGTCGGAGCGTCGGTAGGGTTAGCTCCATAGAAACGGGAGGAGCCTCATTGGGAAGTGTACATTGTGACGGGATCTATGATTTGTCAAGACTCTACAGACTCCGCTCTAAAGCCACGGCAGACTATTTGCTGTCAGCTCTTGGACTTTTTTTATTTACCTAGGGGTAACATAAGGGCCCATGTGCATCATTTCAGCTCCTCGTGAGTTGTTTCAAAAGTCCACACCACATAGACCAGCAGAGGAGGTTTGACAGATGCAAAATCCCAAGGGGAGGGGGTTGAACTGACATGGGTGTTTGTTTGCTTGTTTGTTTGTCTTCCTTTCTCTTTTTTTTTTCCAGGGAGTTTTTTTGTTTTTGTTTTGGGGGGGCTTCCTTCTCTTACACCACGATGGCTATCCACTAGCTCCTAAATTAACAAGGCAAGACAAGACGCACGCACAAGAAGAAAATTAAAAATAAAAATAAAAAGCCAATAAGAGCAGGCACAAAGCCAAGACAGCTGATGATCAGACATACAGATGGTCCAGCCGCGGACGTGGGCGACCGAGCACCATAAAAACGAAAGACCAATGCACACCCTCCGCAAGCCGAGTCACGGACGCCACACTAGGACCCGCGGAATAGCACCCACGTCGCGTTCGCTTGCGGCACCCAATCATAAATTTCCCGGCTCGCTTGCCAATGCAACCTAACGATCCTATTGATCGTCGTCAAAGGCGACAGCGGCCCCCAGCTTCATTTGCTGCATGTTCTTGTTGCAAGTGTGGGCAACAATACCAGCAGCAGAGCAGAGCAAAGCAGCAGGGCGACGCAAGTTTGGCTGTGACGACCACCGACCCTCTCTAGCCCACAATGTTGTCTTCTTATTTCGTTTTTCCCCAGCGACCTTTTTTTTTGTTAGCTCCAAAGACCTTTTGTCTGCCGTTTTTTGCGCCGTGGCGTGTCGCCCCCCCTCGTCTCGCCAGCGAGGCGTTCAATGGATTGAGAACCGGACCCTGCCTCTTGAGGTGGTCCTCCTCGCTTCTCACTTCCTCGCAGCGACTGATTCCAGGACAGGCATTCTGCTCGAAGCGAAGAGGCGAATGCAAAGTGACAGGTTATAAAAAAAAAGGGGGGGTTTTTATTTATTTATTGTTAAAAAAAAATAGACATATGAGTAAAATAAGCCAGAGAACAGGGGACCCTCTTCCTGAATAAGGGCGCAGATGAACCTTGATCATCATGACGACGAACAAAAGCGGCAGCGGTTTAGGGAGGGGAGTTCACGGGTCATGCGCATACTTGATCCCATCACAATCACTCCCATGCATTATTATTACAAGCTATAGCTTTTTTCTCGCTCGGTATCGTTCAAGCCCGTCCTGCCATGCTTCTTCTCCAGCGCCTTCTCTCGTCCTAGCCCCGTCGCCCTCTGTCCTCTAGTTAAGACCGGCCATGCGCCTCGGTCTCGCCGCCGCGGGCCCATTCGCCATGTCTCTGCTGGCTCCTCTAGTCTGGTCTACACTGGGGTCTGCAGACAACTCCAGTTTGGTGCTGCATGGGGGTGTGTGGCTCCCCTCTAGGTTGGTGGGCAAGGTGAGCTAGACTAACAAGAGGGACCCCAAGATGGACCCGTTCTGGGACACCTCTGCCTGACGTTAGACATGTTGCCCTTGGTTGGCCCTTGGCTCGCTCGTCTTGCGGTGGTGGCCTGGCCGGGTCTAGTCTGGGCTGTATGTAACTTGCGAGCGC
The DNA here is from genome assembly GCA_020623695.1 of Calonectria henricotiae. Taxonomy (NCBI): domain Eukaryota; kingdom Fungi; phylum Ascomycota; class Sordariomycetes; order Hypocreales; family Nectriaceae; genus Calonectria; species Calonectria henricotiae. The sequence continues at coordinate 44,358 of JAHVYB010000032.1, read as the reverse complement.
ACACTCTCGCACACGCCCCCCAGACGGGGGCAAATGGGCGTCGCATCTCGATCTGCGCATCCTTTAGCTTGACATTGGTTGGCCTGTGGTTGGTCAGTTGGTTGGTTGGAAAGCAGCCTGTTCGTCTGTTGGTTCCTGAAGCGTCGTCGTGTCTGTGCCGTATCGCTTCGCCTTTACCTTTTGCCATGCTGCGCGCTCCCTTGGTTTCGCCTCTCTTGTCCCTGCTGTTCCGCTGTTCTCTTTCTCTACCTTGTCTCCCCCTCCTTCCCTTCCCTCGCTCTCGCACTGGGGAACCGCTCACTCGCTTCCCAACACATCTTATCCTATCCTATCCCGTCCTGGTCCACTGACGATCCTTGCCCCGTCACCACATCTTGAGTCCATCCAGACACTTTCGCCCGAATTACACCAGATACACTTTGCATGCTTCCTCGCCAATTTACCCGAGAATTATCTTGCCTGACCGCATCTTGAGGCGTCCCTAGTGGTCAAAGCCAACCACAACCTGGAAGAGCTTCCCTTCTTAACTGACCCACCACCAACACAATTCACTGTCGTCATCTCTCTCATCTTGTCTCTTCTTTTGCCTCTTCTTTCCCACCTAGTTTCTGGTTGTCCATCTCTACGTACCCCCATTCATCTCAATTGATCCCTGCCGTGAACCACACGATTGGGTATCACCTCCGAAACTCAACTAAGGTCGACATGCGTCGACAACCCTCGTCACAAGCCCTCTACTTATGACAAAGGCTGACCTGTTTGAATGACACCACCCCGGGAGCCAACGGGGTTCCATCCGTCTTTTTTTGACTGCTCCAACCCTTCCCGCTCATCATCTTCTCTTTCCTTCTCCATGACTATACCGTCGTACCAATGTACCATTCGGGATGACCGCACATCCCAGTGTGTCGCGCAAAGCTGCAACCTCGCACACGACACCATCGCCCGTTCGGCCCGGCCCTTTTTCTCTGTTCCATCTCCCTCCGTTTCCATGGCCGCTCTTCCGCCTGACAGGTTCGTCCGGTCGCTGCTCAGCAGCGTTAACCCGGGGCTCACTGTTCAAGAGCTAGAGATCGTCCCGTCACCGAAGCTCCAGCTTCTTTATAATGTCAAAGTCTCCGAGGGTCCTAGCCTCCTTCTTTCCCTGTCGCCTCCTGCAGTTATGCGCCTGCTGCGTTGCGAGAAATCGTCCATCGGCTCTGAGGCGGCTGTCTTAAAGTGGTTGTCAGGGCTCTCGGGCGCCAAGGGGAAGAAGACGCCGGCAACCCCAAGGGAACTGGCTGCAGTTGGCAAAAACCCGGATGAATCTCCTGGTTGTCAGAGAGCCGCCAATTCCCTGTCTGAATACTTGCCCATCCTCGTTAGGCACGGGTCGGTGGGTGGCGGTATGGCCGTTGAGTACAACATTAGCCGGCCACCCCGTGGCGTGGCCATTGCCTCTCTTTCACGACCGCTCACTTGTCGAGAACGGAGAATTGTTGACTTCCAAACTGGTCGGCTTCTTCGCCACATATCGGCCCAACTCTCACCAACTCGGAGATTTGGCATCGCCGCGGATGTCCTCTCGGTGCCGCTCTCGTCGTGTCAAGCTCGACGCCTCGAGGGAGGACTTCATCCCACACGGGGCGCCGACTCCTGGTCCGTCGCCTTCCATGCTCTACTGGAATCAGTCTTGCGGGATGGCGAGGACCTGGCCATCATGATCAGTTATGGAGCCATAAGACGGCACTTTGTCCGCTTTGAGCACTTGCTAGATGCTGTGACAAAACCTCGCCTGGTCGTGGTTGACGCCGGAGAGCACACTAACACACTAGTCTTTCGGTCTTCTGGCATAGGGAAGAAAAGCAACTCTTTCTCAGAGAACATAAACGGGAAGCGATCAGATACTAAATCCGCACGGAAAACAACAATTTGGCCCGAAACGAATGGCCTTCCGACAGTGGACACACAAAATTATGATGCAGAAACAGATAGCGAGGTCGAGGACGATTACTCGCACTTATCGGGGCCCCAGGGGAAGGGGCATATCGAGGTGACGGGGTTGCGGCAATGGACGAATTGCCTCTTCGGGGACCCGCTCATCGCCTTCATCTTCCACAAACATCCCACCCGGTCCTTTTGGGAAGGCTTTGATCGACCCATTCCTGGGGTTGATGACACAGACCCGTCGGCGTCCAGCATGGTCGAGGACGAACCCAACGCCCCCATCCGGCTGCTGCTCTACGAGTGTTACCACGCCATTGCCGCCATCGTTCGCGAGTATTACCGTCCCCAGAACGATAGTAACAAGAGGGAGCTCGCCGCCCGGAAACAGCTGAGCACGGTCCTAGCACAGCTGGAGGAACTCGATGATCTGGGCTCACCCAGGAGGAGACGGCCGAGCGGCGAAGTGTCACCAGCAAAGAGACCGAGATCAGGTAACGACGATGACGACTATTAATAAGGCGCTTGAGGGGCTTCTTGCTTTTTTATTAGACGTTGATTCTTTTTCCCAAAGGGGGATGTTGTGTGTGGTGATAGATATATATTTATAGGACATGACGCAGCGACCTTAGTAATGAACCATGGCCATTAGGCCCCAAAGCATGATGATAAATAACAATTCAAGTTTCCGAAGACTTGTACTCGACCCACTTCCTATTCTAGCTTTGGCGGGGCGATTTCGCATTTTCCTCTTCATCCTTCCCATCATCCTCATCCCTTGGCAGCTGGAACCCCATCATGCCAAGCATGTTGCCTGTCGGGCCTGCCATGCCAGCTTGACTCTTGAAGCTCTCAAGCAAGTTTTTGGCCAGGTTATAGTCGATGTCAATCTCCCCCTCACTATCCTCGTCGTCGTAGTCTTCTTTGTGCGCACCTTGTGCAGTTGTCTTGCCATTAATTTCCTCTGTCTGTGTCTTATCTTTAAGACGAGGCTTCTTCTCCGCCACCGGGTCAAGTTTGAGGGCACCGTGTTGATTTAGCTCAGCTTCAAACTCGGAAGCCAGTTTTCTGATTTCTGTGTCGTCTTCATCCACGGATTCGCTCTTGGTCGGTCCGGTTTTGGCCGACTCCTTGCCCTTAGCTACCGCAGAAGGCTTTTGTTCCGCTGCCGGAAGACCCATCATCTCTCTCATCATACGTGCGAACTCGTCCTCGTCAAAGCTGACATCTTTGTCTTCAAATTCACTGTCCTCTTCAGATGATGAGGAGTCAGCATCCATGTCATCGAGTTCTGCGCCGTCTACTCCTGCGGCATCATCGTTGAGAAACGCCTCAAATCGTGAGACAATCTTTCGGAGATCGGACTGAGTTTTCAAATCACCAAATCCTTGGCCCACGCCTTGCACCCCTTTGCTTTTTTTACCTTCAAGCTCCCGCTCGAAATCCTCGTAGTTGATGTCCATCCACGCCTCGCTGTCATCCCTCCCTACACCTTTCCATGATTTGATTTCTTCGTTTGATGGCAAAGCATCATCTCCATCTTCGGCCAGATCATCGAGGACGATTGCAAGCTCCCTGACAACTCTATTTTTGCTCTTGTCCGCGTTTGCTGCAAGCATCTCGAATCCGCATGTCAATTTCATGCCGAGATCTAGTCTTGCCAAATCCCTCTCTTTATCAGAAGACGATGCTTGTTTTGGTATCCGCTGGAGCACGTCCCGCCAGGGCGGGGGTGCCTCGAAACGTTGCGATCGTAATTGAGCGAAGAGTACTTTGCTGAACTTTACCGACAATGTAACGAGATCTTCTGGTGGGAACTCAAGGGGGCCGGAAGGTGATAGGACGCGCTTCAGACTGATAGCATCTCTTAGGTAGAAAGTCTCAACAGCGGGGGCGACAGACTTAGGGAGCGATTGTAGAACATAGGCTACTTTTCGCGGCACCGTAATCATAGAATTATGAATAGAGTCAGTTATCTGAGCAGGATATTTCTCGAGTCTATAAAAGGCCTCTGTTTCAATAAAAGTTGAGTGAACGAGAGCATCTTGCTTCATCTTGAGGGCTTCGATGGCGTCGGTCAAGGTAAGGTTTCGTTTGTCGAGCCCAGGCTCATCTTTTAAGGGTATAATTGATAGTTTTCCATCGTGAACCCATACTCGATTGTGGTCAATCTCTGGACTTAACCATTTGGGCAATAAATTCGCTGCTTCGACGAGCAGAAACTCGCCATCCGTGTCAAAGACACGAATCCAGAGAGTGGGATAAGACTTCGTCAACTCTCTAAGTATATAGACAATAAGCCATTCATCTTCTACAGCGTCACCATAGTCGGTGGTTCCGTGTAAGTAGACCAGTCCTAGGTTGAGGGTAAGTATGCTGATATCGTCATGGAGGGTAGCCAACTTACCTTGTTCGTTGTTCAATTTCAGGTTAAATTCGTCCTTTTGCCATATATAGTCACTCGTCAGCGAGTTGCAGAGCCGAGACGCTGATTTCCGAATCGATTCAAGCTGAGAAAGCTGTTTGCGCCCATCCAGTTGGGTATCAAGCACAAACAGTAAATATTCGATACAGTTATCTGGTAGACGTTTCCCAAAGCCAGATTGGTTCGAGCCTGGCTCCTCAGCATCCATTCCAACGCTATCATTAGTATCCATACTAGCAAAATGCTACAACTAAAGAAACCAACCGCAGAAATACATTGATAGTTGGAAAGAACTGATTGTGGTACAGTTTTTCATGTCGTAGCTTGAAACTCTAGGGTAGGTCTCGGTTAATGATGGTGGGGTTAACTGGAGACCAAGCAATATAATATGGTGCTAAGACAAAAACGGAAATACATGAACCCCACAACGCCAAACACGTTCAGAGCGACCTCGACGCGTATAGTAGATAACTACTTGCTGAACATTGCGACAGACATGCTACTGCTGTCCATTAGTATGACCTCAGCCCGTGATCGCCTTTTCCACCTCACCGCACATCAAAGGACAAGGCCAAACATTCCAACTAGCGCGTAGCAGCGTCGTATTTTTTGTTTACATTTTTTTCTTCTCTTCTCTTATCGTGTCACCACTCGTGCAGTGCGCACTGCAGCCATGCCACCTGCAAAACGATCAAGACGTGCCGTCGAGGCCGATGAAGAGGATGATGTTGTTAATACCCGCATGGCGCGCTCCAGCCTACAGCCGGATGAGACTGTAAGCCTTCAATTCCCTATCCTCAATGGCGTGGCTTCTTATCCAACTAACCTGCCCCAGCGCAAACGTGCCCGGATCTCCATGGATGACCAGACTCACGAACCAACCCCCCAGCGAGACGAGACTCCGAGCTCTGAGAGTGACGATGAAGCCGACCGCGACCGCCTAGATACTCCTCCACAGACACAATACGAGCTCATGCGAGACGCTGGCTTTAAGCACCTGGACAACACCGACTGGGACGACCACCAGGCTACTCAGAAGCTCATGCAAAGACCAAAAAGCCTGGGCAACAACATGGTCTCTGAAGGTGGCATCATAGAGAGTATCACGTGTATTAATTTTATGTGCCATACCAAATTGCACGTCGACCTGGGGCCTCTCATCAATTTTATCGTGGGTGAGAATGGAAGTGGGAAGAGCGCCGTGCTGACTGCACTGACCCTTTGTCTTGGAGGCAAGGCAAGTGACACCAACCGTGGAGGAAGCCTCAAATCATTCGTCAAGGAGGGTTGTGAGCAGGGAAGCTTGATAGTCAAGATCAAGAACGCGGGAACAGATGCCTACATGCCCGAGGTATATGGCGATCTTATCATCGTCGAGCGCAATTTTTCCAAAAGCGGTGCCAGCGGCTTCAAGATCAAGAGCGCCGCTGGCCGAACCGTTTCCACTAAGAAACAAGAGGTGGATGAAATCTCAGAATGGTATGCTCTACAGATCGGAAACCCCTTAACTGTATTATCACAAGACAATGCACGTCAGTTTCTCAACTCAGCATCTCCTGCCCAAAAGTACAAGTACTTTGTCTCTGGCGTTCAACTGGAGCAATTGGACAACGACTACAAAATGTCACAGGATACACTTGACAGAACATTGCTTCTTAGGGATGATCTCACTTCCAAAATTACTTATGTCAAGAAGCAGATGGAGGACGCGCAACGACTTGCCGAGACGGCACAAAAAAACCAGAGTCTCCGCGAAAAAGCTAGGCACTACCGAAACCAGCTTGTTTGGTCTCAGGTGGTGGAGCAGGAAAGACTCCTAGCAGAGCGGGAGGAGAGCATCGTAAAGCGTGACGCAGCCATCGTCGAAGCAGAGGAGTACTGTGAAGAAATGACGCAGGCTCTTGCAGCCACAGAAGAAAAGTTAGAGCGACTCAAACAAGCTAGGCAGAATCTGGACACAGACCGGGAAGCCTTCGATGAGAGAATCCATGAGGCCGAATCCGCCTTCCAGGCAGCGAAAAAGGAGTTGACCGAACTGCACTTGGAAGAAAGAGATGCCCATAGCCGTCTCCGGACAGTAAAGGAGGACATTAGATCTGCGGAAGCGAAAATTAGAGAGGAAGAACAACGCTTGACGGCGTCAACGGGGTCTGTTCGCGCGGAAAAGGACGCCGAGCTTGCCGAAGCGACTTCCAGGGAAAAGGGCTTACAACAAGAGATCAACGACGCCATGCAACATCTGCCCATTCTTCAAGGTACACTGGCCGAACTTGAACAGACAGGTAAGAAGCACCAGCAAGCAAAAGACAACAAGCGCAAGGAAATCGTGGTTGCAGAGCAACAAGTTCGGGACCTTGCGTCAAGCACCGGTTCTGCGCTGGATGGCTTCGACAAAGACATGCACAATCTTATTAGAGCTGTTGAGAACGACAGTGGATTCCAACAAAAGCCCATCGGACCTATCGGGTCTCGAGTTCGGCTTTCGAAACCGGAATGGTCAGGCGTCCTCGAAAGGACACTTGGTGATGCATTAAACGCCTTCATTGTACGAAGTAAACCAGATCAATCCCGGTTATCACACCTTATGCATCGGATTGGGATGAGGAAACCCCCACCAATCTATATCGCATATGCCACACAAATCGATACCAGAAGCCAGGAGCCCGACCCCCAATTTGACACAATCCTCAGAGTGTTGCAATTCGATGACGATGTTATTCGGTCGCAGCTCATTATCAATAACCAAATCGAGAAGGTGATATTGATCAAAGAGCGCACGGAGGCTCAGCGAATTATGGTGGATAATGTCCCCCCGCATAATGTGGCGGCGTGTATCTGCTTTCATGATGGAAGGGGGAAACGAGGCCACGGACTGCGAATAACCAACAGGAATGGCTCGATAGCGACTAGCCCAATCCAACCTTCTGGGCAGCGTCCTAGGATGCAATCAGACTCTGCACGTCAAGTCACACTACACAAGGAGAACCTGAGACAATTGGGCTTGGAAATGCGAGAGATTATGAGTGAAGATCGCCGATCGCAACAAGAACTGCAGCGATGCAGATCGGAGCTTGACGGACATCGCAAGAACATGAAACAAGTCGAAAATACAATCCGCCGTACACAGGCTGACATGGAGCGCATCTCTATGGAGCTTGATAGTTTTGAAGGTGTTGATGACCGCCTGGTGGCTTTGCGAGCGGGGTTTGATTCAAAGCGTGAAGAAGAGACTGCCCTTGGGAACCAGTACGGTGCCTTGAAAGTAGCCAAGAGAGAGCTCAATGCCAAGTCTGAGGATGCCAAACGGAAATTGGAGGCGGAAAAGGCAGAGCGAGCCGACTTCCAGAGCAAGGTTAACAAAGCGCAAGAAAAAATGAACACACACGAATCGATGAGGCGGATTGCCGTTTGCAACAAGAATGATGCTTTCGAGAGGGTGGACATCGAGAAGGCTGAGCGGCGCCGTGCTGAACAAAAACGAGATGATAAAGCCAAGGAGGTAGCTGAGTTTACGGAACAGGCTCGAGAAATGGCACCGGACCGTGTTCATATTCCCGATGATGAAAACCACCAAAGCATCGAGAAGAAGTACGAGAAGGTACGAGAACAGCTTGCCCAACGAGAAAGGCGTCTCGGGGCGACAGACCAGCAAATATACGACCGTGCTGCCGATGCCCACAAGACCTACGAAGACGTTATAAAGCAAACACGGGATGTGGACGAGACCATTGCTTCGCTGAAACGAGCTATCGAACACCGTCTTCACCTCTGGCGCCAGTTTCAGAGGCAAATTAGTGCGCGAATCCGTATCCAATTTAACTATCTCCTCAGTGAGCGTGGCTTCCGGGGTAAAATTGAACTTGACCACCGCGCACGCAAGGTCTTGATCCAGATTGAACCCGACGAAACACGCAAAAGTTCGGCTGGGAGGAACACTAAAACATTATCGGGCGGTGAAAAGTCCTTCTCGTCGATTTGTATGCTCCTCTCGGTCTGGGAGGCCATAGGGTCGCCTATCCGGTGCTTGGATGAGTTTGACGTGTTCATGGACAATGTAAACCGTGCTATCAGTACAAACCTGCTCGTAAGTGAAGCCCTGTCTAACGTGAGACTGAGAGGCCTGTCCTGAACTAACATGGGTTTGCCTCAGGTGGATGCCGCACGTCGCTCTGTATCACGACAATACATTCTCATCACACCCAACGCTATTGAAGGCCGTGCCCGGTTGGACAAAGATGTCAAGATTATCAAGTATGTTAAATAGTTCGCATTATGGGTGGTCGCTTCCGTTACTGACATGTATTTTTTCCCCCTCCTCACAGGTTGACAGACCCGCGCCAACGAACTCTCGTCTGAGAAGCCAGCCGGGCAATTTCAATGAATTAGGGGACTAGCAAGGCGCTTTGAGTATTGATTTTTAAGGCTGGAGCACTTGAAGTTTTAGGCAAGGATTGCATTTGGAACCTAGAAGAGGAAGGGCGAATGGATGGGATATGGTATCATGTCGGGGTTTATGTGCCTCTCGGCGAGAGATTATAGTGGGTGATAATAGTATTACATGGCTCATACACTATCATACAGGCAATTTAGGGTTGGGAAGACGTTCGCAGAGACCGATTCTTTTAAATGCGAGCTCCTTTGCTTCTCAAAACATTGACGCCGGCGCTGAAAGTAAAACCAGCCCACTGGCCGAGGGACCCGACAATGCCACCGAGAGACTTGACTTCGCCGAACCTTCGCTGAAGGAATTGTCTGGTCTCGGTGAAGCCGGGAGATCGGTCATTGGTCATAAACAATTCGCTGGTGCTGTAGATCATGGACAAGCTTGCGCGCTTGGTGTACCATGACGGATCGGCGGCCTTGTCGCCAGCGAGAAACCAGATCTCGTCAGACAGAGCGGCCAATTCTTTAAGGGATGCAGGTACGTAGCTGGGCTGGGCCATTATGGCCAATGCCTAGAGAAACCACGTTAGCAATCCAACCGAGCGTAGGTTGCGCCGTTAGGGTTCAGCCTGCCTCTTGCCATCGGTCCAGCACATGCTGGTTGGCCATCAGCCGCTCCCAAGTCAACTTCTCCACTCTGGTGGTTATACCAATATTCCCATCATCTTTGAAAAGTTCTGTACTGCGGGCTGCCAAAGCCTCCCGCTGGGAAACAAGGTGGTACTTGATAAGGCTGAAGGAACCTTCGGGGAGAACACTAGCACTAATGTCGAGATATCCGGCATCGCGGGCGCCAAGGCCTAGGGCTTTTTGGGAGAATCCATGTTCGGGGATATGCCTATAGGCGGCAGCTAGGATGGCCCGTTCGGCATCGCCAAATGGGCCAGGAGGCAAAGGGTGATCGTATGAGTGATAGGGACGGATTTTGGTAGTTCGCGGAATTGCGACAAGTCGAGGAGTGCGCAAGGCGCATTGCCTTGGGATGATACGGGCAGGCGCCGACATATCTGCTATGCTTTCTGAGCTGGTTCGTTCCGGTTTGATTGTGCGCCGAAGAGGTGGTGCTGGTTGATATCAAACGTGTCGTTCGAGTCTTGATGCTGAGAGCTGTGAATTTCCTAATTGCAACGGGCATGTTTCCAATATGGTAGTTTGACGTGGGGCGAATTACCAGGGGGCTCGGGCCACCTCTGCCTTACCCGGGACCACCCAGTGTCATAATCAATGACAATCCAGCATCAATGAAAGCAATGCCAGATAAGTCAATGGGTTGGGGGCTCCGCGTATATATGTATGTTTTTTTTCGTTCGCAATCCAGGATAACTCCAGACTTCTCATGCCTAGCGCATCGTGACGGGCCGTTTCTAGGAGGTGTAGCTTGAATCGGGTTATTTAATATCGTCTCTAGACTCAGTACACTGTCCACAGGACCAGGGCTCGCTTACATCCACCCTGTACGTAGAAGGAATAAACCCGCCGCTGTTCGGTTTTATTTTATTTTTATCTTTCTCCTTTTCTCGCTTCCTATAGCCTGGGCATGAGCTGAACTATGTATATGTAGTGCTCCACATAAAAGGTTGCTTGGTGTCCAATGTGGCTGTAAGGCGCATAGCGTGGGATCCGCTGGCAACCTTGATGATCAAATCTACCATGGTTCTTGGTCCATTTTGAGTATCCTGTTGGATTCATCGGTCTTCGCCTACCACAGCTGACACAATGCCCACCCATTTCAAATTGGCAAACTGAGGCTTATGAGTGCCACACTAGAAATGTGGATATTGCGATATCTGGCAGACTTTTGCGCCAAGTTATTTTTGGTAGGCCTGCTTGAAGCCATGCACCACTTTCTTCTCAAGCCAACCAGTCGCATTAATTATTCGGGGGACAGATCCGTCGAGCCAGACATGGACTGGTACGTTGCCCGACGGTGTGGCTTGGACCCGCCCACACGGCTTGATGAATGTGCTCCACGGTGTTGACGTCTACGTTGCTTCTCGTCAAGCTCTTACTGGGGAGAATATGATGCTCCGAAAGGATTGAAGGGTAACTGTAAAACGGAAAGACATGAACGGCGGGGAGGGCGATTGGCCGGATACCCCCGTTGAACCGCCTGCTCGACTGGTCGTCCAACGGTGCAAACTCTATTCATACAGCGTGGTAGTTGGCACTTTGGTATCAAACAAATTCCCTGCCTACCCATCACCGGTTCGAGGCTGCAATGGCGGGGAGGGCTTGCATGATACACAGTTTCGGATGGGCCTGGTGAACTGGCCGATACGATCCATGTTTGGTTTCCCAGGCCATGCCGTCTGTTCGCCACCCCCCCTGCATTTCGCGGCCAGTGATGCCAGTGATTCCAAAGGCGGACTGGGCTGTAATCGGAATCATTACTCCCTGGAACAGCGAGAGCGTGTGGTGAGCCGCTTCCTGCCAGAATGTCGCGCAGTTCTCAGATCTACAGAACACGTGCGAAAAAGAAAAAAAAAAGACTTAATGCTACCATGATTTAGACCGGGGTCGAGATTGTTGCCTCGGGATTCACGGAGGGAATCGTTGAGGCTGTCACGCTTGATCGGGACTCCAAGGCATAATACGGGATGTGGGTTGGAGGCGTAGACTTGGGGATGCTGAAATCCGGAACCGCCATGCGCGATGGAGCAAAACCTCGCGTCACTCACCCAAATTGATAAATACCTGGTTGGCCCGTATTTTGTGATCACGAACAGAAAGTGGTGCAGCGGATGTCGAGTTCGGGTTGGCAAGATGCCCTGGTTGTCTTGGCAAGAATCACAGCTGAGCGTCTCATCAGGATCACTGCCCAAGGGCATCTTGGTGTGTGAACACTGAGGTGACGCAGACAAGGGTTTGTCGGCATGTATCAAACCGCTTCGAGCGGCTTGCAGTCCGTAGTCCACCAACGAGCTTGGCTGGCACGAGCTGATGGCATTGGCTATCTCATGGTCCATCCCGCCATCAGTCAAGCCCCACACGGCAATTAACTATATATAACTAGTTTGTAACTCACCTGTAATGAATTCCCTAGGGCAAGTTGGAGCGAGACATTGCATTGCTGACGGGATGTATGCCTGAAGTATCTCGATGGCTCAACTCGTGTCAAGTGAAGCCCGATTTAAACCATGTGAACGAGGCTGAGTCAATGCCGTAAATGTGACATCAATTAGGGTCCCTCATTGCAGCGTGCGCGGGATTCGACACGCAGATGGCTCAGTTAGTGGGCGGCTTGTTGGCTGACTGAGCCGGGGCTTGCTGGGCGCACGCTGGTGGATGCCCGTACATTTTGTGAGCACGTCAGTGGGTGGGTAGGAACCGGTGGAGGGTATTACAAGCACTAGCAGATGAGTGCAAATTGCCGGGTTGATTTGGCGCAGATCGCATGTGAATCAGATGTGTTAGTTGGGGTCCCTGGACCATGGCCGATGCGAGTGCCCTAACAAGCTGGATGCAGCGGGTGAGAGGGCCGTGAAGCTGTAGGTTTTGCATCGCATTCGTGATTGTGGATAAAAGGGTAGGCGGATAAGCGCGCTGAGGTCAGGGTTATTGTATAGGATACATGCTAAAGGGGAATGAATGTTTGGTGTGATGGGACTATACGGTGCTATTAGAACACTAGAGACACATTACACGTAGCTCCTGGCAGATGAACCGGAGGGCTGCCCACGATAAGGCTATGACTGAGCTGTCTGGTTGCCTCGTCTTGTCTAGGTACGGAAGGTATCTGGCCTTGACCCTCCCGGGCACCAGAGGGAAATAATGTTTAGCGATGACTTGGCAGTAAAGCCAAACTACTCGGAGCGTGTCACAGTCCTAGGGTTACAGACGAGCTTTCACAACAGACCTTGCCCAACACATGCATGTCGTAGTTTCTCCCTTGAATGACAGCTACGCGCATCCAACTAACTATGTGAACAGTTCACTCGTAGTTGCGTCTAGGCACATCTGCTTCTCACCCGACTGGTATCATCTTCGGTCGTTCGCGACCACGGCAGTTGACGCTCAGTGGCTTGACACCGACCTGCTGAAGCCAGCAAGGTGAATTACGTTGGTGGATTTGGCTGGCAATTAAGCTCCCATTCCATCCTGTCCCAACCCGGTCCCTTCCAGGCTGTAAACCTAGGTCGTCTTCTGTGCCCCATACGTAAACCCGAGTATCGTTATCCACCTTTGAGCGGATTCCCCTCCCTGGCCCCAATCACGGCGATGAAGCATGGATGTGACTGTGATTGTGACTGACGGGCATCGTGGTGCCAGCGACTTGCAGGTTCCGGCATTGCCTCCTACTGAAACCGCCTGCCTTAACGAGGTACCTGCCCTGTCAAGACAAGGATAATCCAGCGCCACCAAGCTTCACCTTGCACCACCACCGACGGCCGCCAACCCGTGCCAATTGAATCACCCGCTATGGCCGAGACGACGGGAGACAGAGACATACGCCCTAGGACAAGGACAAGGACAAGGACATTGGAGTGGAAGCACATGAAGCTGGAAGGCGAATCAAGCTGTCAAAGCCGGCTCGCTAAACTCTCGTTGGTAGGTGCCCCTCTGCCACATTCAGCCCTGTGACCACCTGAGCCGGAACCCATGGACCAACAGTAGGTCATCCGTCGTCCGCGCGGTCTGGAGCTGGAGCTGGAGCTGGAGCAGCAGCCCTCTGCTGCGGGAGGAGGATTTAGTCCACCAAGCCCGTGGGCGCCGCATTGCAGCCCGCTCCCCCTTCACCGTGTCGCCATTATCGGCGAGATCTGCAGCCATTAGCTCCAAATAGTGGCTATCTGGACACTGCGATGTGCATCCGCAAGAGACTTTGGGAGAGCTGTTCTTGGCACGGTCTTCGTTTGCTTGTCGGTACCTTGTCGGTACCTCTGCTAATTTGTCCAATGCAGCAGTGCCTTCCAATTGCTCGCAGTCGCTAGATCGCCACCCTTGCGCCAGCCCAACATGACCAGATAAAAAGGAAAGAAGAAAAAAAGACACGAGAATCAAGGCCTAAACTCACCGTTGGGGTTCCCTGCCGCTCTCTAACGAGCCAGCCCCCTTGAGCGCGCCATCTCGTCGTCCATTACTGGTCTTGTCGTGAGGCCCCGGCGGTCGTGGTACGCCATATTTGGTACCCATTTTAATGTAGGTACGAAAGGGTAGGGTAGCTTGCATCGCGGGCCCCCCTAGTCGACTCCTGGGTTTGGCCATCTCATTCGTCGCCTGGTCCCCTCCACCTCATCAACGCGTCTTTTCTTTTTGCGACAGTCAAGGCACAGACGAGACCGCCATCAACAGTTGCTTTCTTCGCGCTGCCCCAGTTGTTCCTCCCCCCTCCCCAAAGCCCAAGCAAGCCCGACACGAATCGCCCGTGCTGCAGCCAGCTTGCATTTATGCGACATTCGACGTTCTCTGGCTGACTCCGGACCAGTGGCTTGTTTTTTTTTTTTTTTTTTTTTTTTTTTTTTGGCCTGCTCTGCCCATACCTAGCCATCCCACAGTCCTTTTGCGACGTGGACACCGGACACGCTGCCCTCCGCCTATCCAGACTGGCTGCTCGTCCCTCACCACGCGACAAGGACACCCTCCCACTCCCCAAAGGTCTTTTTCTTGTAAAGCATAGCTGCCATGGGTATGTCATCATCTTCGGTTGCTTCTTCTGTGCCTCTGCGCCTGCTGCTGGCCTCTGCGGCGAGTCTTCTGGCGGTCCAGACGCGCGCCTGCGCTTGTTGATGAGCGTGTCGTCACACAGCTCGACCCGTACCTCTCCCTCCCTCCTCTCCCACCTTGCCTTACCTTCCTCTACATCCCCTCTACCCTGTTTGCTCCCTCCAAGCCTGCTCAGACGGCCCGGCCCCGAGCCTCAGCCTGAACCCGAGCCTGAGCCGGAGCCTCACAACAGCCCAAACCCACGCACGCCTGAGCGTAAGCTTGACCCGAGAGCTTGAGCTTCCCGTTTGTCCCTCCTACCCTTCCACTCCTGGAGTGTCTTCATCAATCAATGTGATACCACCTCTTGCTTGATGCACCTCGGAGGCCCCATTCCACCCGACGACGTCTTCCGGCCACTTCTTTCCCGTCGCCTTCCCCCAATACACTGCATTATCAAACCCCCTTACCTGCATGTTTCCCGCCCGATCCACTCGCCGCTCCCCTCTACCTGCCACCCCTCCACCACATTGACCTAGCTACCCTCACTCCCCGTTATTTCAACAACTCTTCGTCTTCCCTCGATTTGCTTGCCGTTGGCTCAGACACGGAGGCCTTCTCTTGAGTTTTGTTCCTAACGCTTACCTTTCTCTAGCTGATTCAGGCGATACCTACCGACCCGTGAGTAGTCTAAGTCTTCTTTCGATTCCGTCCCCATATCTTCTTTACCTCTCTCCTGCGCAAACCACCTCTTCTCTCTGCGCGAGGACATGTGCCTCCCCCGCGCCATTGCGCTGCGGATATTCCTGGCCGTTTGCGAGCCTCTTTCCCCCCGCTTCATCTGAAAGCTTGATCATTGGCGTTGAGGAATCTATGAGGCCCTTGGCAGTTTCCGTTCATCCGAAACAAGTCCTTGCGACAGCCTCTTTCCCCAAGAGGTTGCTATTGCCGCTGCCACTGTGCGCCGTCACTGGTGGTTGGCGCCTGAGAGGCTGAGCGGCTATTCACTGTTTCCCTTGGGAGAGTGAATCACTTGTTGCTTCGAGCGCGCGGCACTGGCCCCCACCCAACACACCCCGACCAGGCTCGCCGCATTCTCACCTTCGCTTACTCCCCCTCGCACTCCGCATTTCACATATCACCTCTTTCGCCTCACATCTGGGGAATGGAACCATCTCCTCATCGTCCTCCAGCTAACCGAAGCCAGCGCGAAAGGTCCCGATCACCTCGACGACGCTCAAGAAGCCCTGGTCGCTCAAATCGACGCCGGTCCTATTCCCCCCGCAGCCGATCAGCAAGTCGGGACGATTATCGCCGAGGACGTGATCGCTCGCCCATGACTAGCACAGGTGCCCCCGGCGGAGGACCAAGTGCAGGATATAGTGGACAAGTTCCTCATCGATCATACGAAGAGAGGGCTGTCGCACGAGAACAAATGATGAACAACATTCGCGAATCATCCCAACAAGACCGCCGAGTCTATGTCGGCAATCTTTCTTACGATGTCAAGTGGCACCATCTTAAGGATTTCATGAGACAGGGTGAGGCTTCGATGCCGCGGGTTCTTTGGAGGAGTGATGTGGGACTGACGAGATGGTGATCTAGCTGGAGAGGTGCTTTTTGCCGACGTGCTATTACTTCCAAACGGAATGTCGAAGGTGGGCTTCATCGCGTAGTCTTTGGTTGGCTTTCTTTTGTGGTTTTCTTCCCTCTTGGCTTTGTGGATGGTTGGGTTGACGGGTTGGGACGTTGTCCTGTGATGATTGTAGGGATGCGGGTAAGTTGCTCTCCCCAATCTTGTCGAGTCTGCGGAGCTAATCGGCTGTAGTATTGTGGAATATGCTACGCGGGAGCAAGCCCAACAGGCTGTTGCCCAGCTCAGCAACCAGAACCTCATGGGCCGCCTTGTTTACGTTCGAGAGGTGAGATAACATAGAAACCCAATCAAGTGAACCTTGACATTTACTCTGAACTTTAGGACCGAGAGGCAGAACCTCGATTCATCGGTGCCACTGGTGGTAACCGCGGCGGCTTTGGCGGCGGAATGCCTGGTGGTTTCAACCCCGGGTATGGCGGCGGCGGCGGTGCTCCTGGAGGCGGCGGTCGTCAAATCTACGTTGCCAACGTTTGTTGCTCCCCTGTTTATACTTCGGTCGCTGGACGTTATTAACTTGACCAATATAGTTGCCTTTCAATGTCGGTTGGCAGGACTTGAAGGACCTCTTCCGACAAGCAGGTATGTACTTTCTCTCCTCGCTTTTGGGGCGTATGGACTCGATATGGTGCTAGTCTAACTATGTTTTGTGTAGCTCGGGCCGGTGGTGTTGTGCGCGCCGATGTCCATGTCGGCCCTGATGGGCGACCTAAGGGATCTGGAATCGTCGTGTTCGAGAGCCCCGATGACGCCCGCAACGCCATCCAGCAGTTCAACGGCTACGATTGGCAGGGTCGCGTTCTCGAGGTCCGCGAGGACCGTTATGCTGGTAGCGGTCCCGGAATCGGCTTCCGTGGTGGCTACGGCGGCGGCATGCGAGGTGGGTTTGGCGGCGGCTTCGGCGGCCGTGGAGGCTTTGGTGGTGGCCGCGGAGGCTTCGGTTTCGGTGGCCGCGGTGGTGGTTTCTCTGGTGCCCCTGGTGCCCCTGGTGCCCCTGGTGGTTTCGAGGCCCCCGCTGCTTCCGTCCCCCCTAACCCCTTTACTGATTTTGCTACTGCCGGAACTGAGAGAAACGAGATCATTTTTGTTCGCAATGTGAGTGGCAGCCTAACATTTATGTCGGTTGGTTCAATGACTAACCCCCCACCAGCTTCCTTGGTCTACTAGCAACGATGACTTGGTTGAACTCTTCACTACCATTGGCAAGGTTGAGCAAGCTGAGATTCAGTATGAACCCAGTGGTCGTTCTCGAGGCACTGGCGTTGTTCGTTTTGACACACCTGAGACTGCCGAGACCGCCATTGCCAAGTTCCAGGGTTACCAGTATGGAGGCCGCCCTCTTAACCTGAGTTTCGTCAAGTACCTCAACCAGCAGGGGGGTGATGCCATGGAGACTGAAGCCCACGGCGGTCTAACGCAGGACCAGATTATGTAAATCTGGGCTGATGTTGATCCCAATGGTGGAACAAGACCAACACAGTGATGAAGAGTCCCAATGACGATTTTTTTCTTTGTTGTTTTTCTTTCTGGGGTGGCGTGACTTTCTCGTCTCGACCTATTTCCCTTCTACTGCGATTCATTCTTTGATTCAATTTCCTTCATGCGTGCAAGAAAAAAAATGGGAGGCACTGACGCCGGAATCTACCGGAATCGTGGTTGATCTCGACGTCGACGAAGAACCGACACTTTGTAATACTTTGAGGACAGGTGGCAAGGGGGAACAGGTCATGGATTTTAGCCGCATAACAGCGGTTTCGGTTTAGTTTCCCTAGGACGACGCCTTGGCTACGACGAGCAGCAAAATCAAGAAAATGGGTTCTTTTGGTGAATGGGTGGACCAATGATTTGGCCTGCTGGCCCATGAGGAGGTGACAGATGGCTCTACCTAGAATGTATCTCGAGTAATCATCTGATGGCTTTTTATGATCGATGGCTGGTGGCTTGGGTGAGGAGAGCGGCGAATAACATGCGTGGGGTTGCGTAGCATCTCAGGGCGTATGAGTCTGTCTGGCCGGGATTACGTGTCTAGTGTAGATGTGCGTTTGTATCAGCCACGGGTTCGCATTTCTGTTGACGATTGCCGGCGTTGGGATGGTCAGGCCAAACCGGTGTTGATTTACGGCGGCGATGAGTCTGATGACGCGGTGTTTTATGCCACTAACATTGTTTGGTTATCGACATGAGAAGGATTGTGGCCAGTGTGCGCCCATTGGCGATTGTATTGTGTGTTAACGTTTTATTGCTGTCTTATTTTGCGTCGAGTCTGTTTGCGGTAGTGATTTGCCCTCTACACTTTTAACTGTTGCTGTTCTACTCTTACCTGGATGCACGCGGTAGACAGACTGGCCTGGCCAGCCGCGAGGCTTGCACAAGCGAAGATGGCAGGAATTGGATAGAATCAAAGGTCATAGTAATAACTGTATTGTATAGATGATTTGCTACTGATTATGAGTTTCGAGAAGGTGGAAATGTTGAAAGCGTATGACGGTACCTGTACATGTTGAGCCTACCGTAATCGTATTCATGTACCGGACAAGAAATGTTACCAGCAAGGTTCTCTTGATAGCTTCGAGGTTACAATTCATGATTATATGTGCAATGCATATTTGTCATATTTGTTATACCCCAACAATGAATCGTGACTACTGCATAGAAGCTAAGATTCCTGATTTTCCATTTAGAAATTGAAGCATTGGTAGCATGTCGTTCACACTTCGCCTAGTTAATCATGGAGGTAGTATTAAATTTGATGAACAATTGCCGTGTCCCTATTTCATACTTTTATGATCTAAAACCTTGGCTGGTAGAATCGTGTGTTAACTCACTGCCATATGGCATTGCCGAGGCATACCCTCCTGAGCCCTGCGATGGAATACTCGCATAATTTACATTCTTATTTGTTGCCAGCAGATAAAACTGTCGCAATGCCATCATGATCTGTCACTTTGAAGGGTGATATTATAATTTGTTGAGACACTAAGAGAACCCGAAGAGCTGACCAGACTCAACTGTCAAGGTGAGGGAATAACATGGAATCTGCCAGGAAATATTTTGTGGCACATATGGATTTAGATGTACGGGGGCATGAGCTATCAAAGTATGGCCTGTGAATGATATTTTTGAATATTGCGGATGATACCGATACGAAGACTAGTGTTCCTCGCTTGAGCCTATCCCCAACTCATCACCGTTGCTGATGAATTCTCATAAAATATTGGCATTAATTAAGCTGCAGACTTCTTCTTCTTGGCCTTAGCCTTCTTCTTGCTCCGATCTCTGGGCTTCAAAGCAGTCATTCCGGCTTTGCAAACATCTGCATACCGCGCATAGAAACCTTCCAGTTCATCAGGCTGCACTATTGTCGATAGTTTGACCTTGTTGGGCCGATCCCTTTTGGACTGCCCGTTTGTAGCACGGATTATGACTGGTAAAGGGTTTTCCAACACAGTGCTCTCGTCTGAGGGACTGGGAATGTCTTGACCATAAGTCACTTAGGGGGGATTGTTAGTAGTTTGCATGATTTTGAAAGTTGGGGTGGCTGGTACCGTCACGGGGCTTCTGTGGGTGGCAACTTACTGCGTTTTTGAGATAGGTAAACAGCTCCATGATCACTGCCCTTGCGATGATCGAAGAGCTCACCCAGCTTGGCGAAGAACTGTGATCGCGTGTGTCAGCAAAGTCTGTCGAGGTAGGGGAAGAGCTGTCTGGACTCATTGTTGAGGAGCGCAAAGAAACATTCTGACCTCGTCATGGCCCACATGCTTCGCCGCCATGGTGCCACCGGATTGAAGTTGACGACGAATATGGGATACCAGTGTATGAGCCTCTCAAAAATGAGGTTGAGGTAGGTGAAGGAGGGTTTAGGCGTGTTCCCCGCCATGTACCTACTTTGCGACGCAGCATTTGGGGGGGAGTGTGGCGCGATCATAATGTGGCGGGGCATTCTGCTCCCTTGTGGAGTGTGGCACCAAAGTGACGTACCGTGCATGGGTGACTTTTTTTTTTTCCTACTCCTGGTCATTCGATGAAATAGTTTGTCCAACACTGTATTTTCGAATCAAGTAAAATACTTTCACTTGTTGTACGAAATTAGGACGCCAAAATGACCTAAGGTTATATATACACGAACCCTGATAACCCCTCACCCCCCTTCTCAACCCGCACGTGGAATACCTGAGTCGAAACCAACCAAGATGACATCTGTACCAGAGCTCCAGCAGAAGCTCTTCAAGCGCATGGGCTTGGATGCACCAGAATTAAAAGAGCCCAGAAACCCTAAACGCGGCGGCCGGACTGGTCCTCAATTTTCACGAAAGGAGCAGCGGAAGGCCCAGCGAGTGCAAAAGAAGAGCCATATCTATTCAAGATCTTCAGAGCATGATCGGAAGAACCAGTCGCATAAGCTAATCAGACCGAATGGGCCTGAACGACCCAAACAAAAGCCAACCTATCAGCAGAAAAAAGTCTCAAAAGTCGCCCGTGAGGAGCCTGAAAACATTGACGAAGACCAGTCCGATGTGGTTGATGAAGGAATGATCTCTTTAGGAGAGGATGCATTCGATGACTTGGAGGAAGAAGATGAGGAGGAAGTGGACGAAGATGAGAAATCTCATTCAAAAGGATCAACTAAAACAAAGAGTTTATCTAGAGTGGTTCAGGAGAGACTCGGCCAAGATGATGCAGAAATCGCCGAGTTTGAGAGGAAGCTGGGTATCAAGAAGGGAAGAAAGTCCCTTCCCCAAGCCTTCAAGGAGGATGGACTCGACGATCTCATGGGCGAGATGGGAGATGACACATCCGAGAGCGGCGATGAAAGCAAGAAGAGGAAAAGTGAATACGACCACTGGCTTGCTTCGAAACGGAGGAAGACAGTAGAGTCACGCCAGAAGTCCAGGATTCGAGACAACTCTGATGAGAGTGATGACTTAGACCTTGATGAAGAGTCTATGGGCGAATATGACGATGAAGACATGTGGGCCGGACAAGAGGACGAAGACGTTGACATGGAAGACGATGATGATGAGTTTGAAGGGTTCGAATCGGACACGCCACACAAACCGCCACGACAGAGGGAAAACCCCTACGTTGCGCCAACTACGGGAGTTGCAATTGCTAAATATGTCCCCCCATCGCTTCGGAAGGCTTCAGGAACAGAGGCGGAAAGCAGGATGCGTTTGCGAAAGCAAGTCCAGGGGTTGATCAATCGTCTCACAGACGCAAACATTCTGTCAATTGTACAAGTGGTGGAAGAACTCTATCAAAAAAACGCACGTGGCGATGTTACCGACATCATCACCGACTCTATCATGGCCCAAATCTGCAAGCCTGAGAGCTTGCCAGATCAGTTCTTTGTACTCACTGGTGGATTTGCTGCTGCCATCTATCGCATCGTTGGATCCAGTTTCGGGTCTCATCTTATTCGAAGGGTCGTGGCAGATTTTGGCGAGCAATATGAACAGGCCAACAAGGAGACTGACGCGCAGTCCGCAATCCAGAAGGAAGCCTCCAATCTCCTGACATTTATCTCTCAGCTCTATGTGTTTGAAGTTGTGAGCAGCAAAATTGTGTTTGACTACATGGAGAAACTTTTGAGCGACCTCACCGAGATCAATGTTGAATTACTTCTTCGTATTTCCCGCATGGCCGGACGCTTGCTACGACGGGATGACCCGCAGGCTCTCAAGCATGTGTCTGAAGTTCTGAACCAATCCATATCCAAGTCTGGGTACGCAAACGTTTCGACCCGTACGAAGTTTATGATTGAGACAATTACCGATCTTAAGAACAGCAAACCTAAGGCCCGGGGTATGGATTCGGCAGTTGTATCAGAGCATGTACAGCGTATGAAAAAGCGGCTAGGCGAGCTCAAGTCACAATCTCGGCGGCTGGACGGCTTAACACCTATGGGCGTGGGACTAGTTGATATCGAGGGCGCTGACACAAGGGGTAAGTGGTGGCTGGTTGGTGCCAGCGTTCCTGTAAAACCAGAAAAGTCAAAGGAAGAACGAGAGGCCGAAAAAGTAAAGGACAAGGCCTACGGCTCAAGCGACAATGAGGAAGACATGGACATTGTGTTGCCTGATTACCCAAAAAAGGCTCAGGCACAGGGACTCAATGGAACAACACAAATTGCCATATTTACGGCCCTCATGTCCGCGACTGACTTTGAGCATGGTTACCGACAATTCCTCAATCTGCGCCTCAAGAGAGATGATCAGCTGGAGATTGCGCGCGTGCTGGTGCAGTGTGTAGGAAGCGAGGCGCAGTACAATCCATACTACGCGTTAGTTGGAAGACAGGCATGCTCGAATAGCAAGGTTAGATTTGCACTACAGGACCGCCTCTGGAGGATATTTAGAAGCTTGGGAGCGTCACTTTTCGGGCAAGAGCCGGAGGATGACGATACTGCCGAAGGAGAACGAATGAGAGACCAGAGGCGGATTAGTAACGTCGCGCGCTTTTATGCCTCACTCATCACTGATGGAGTGTTGAGCATTGCAATCCTCAAGCCACTGGAGCTCCCCGAGGCGAATGAATGGACCTCTGTGTTCACACAGTGGTTATTGATTACGCTATTGAAGGAGTGTCGATCTAAGGGCGCCAGCGAGGATATCAAGGTGGAGAAGATTTTTGGTCCAGCAAGAGAACTCCCGGCTCTCGCAGCTGGTATCCATTGGATGCTACGGAAGAAGATCCGGAAGACTGAAATCATTGACGCTAAGGAGTTAAAGAAGCTGGAGCGGACTCGCGATAAAGCGCAGGCGGCAGTTTATGCTGTCGCGATAGATGACTAGGTAGCTAAGCAAGTTTGGGTTGGGGAGAATATATTCTTTGCATTTATAAGGAGATTGGGAGTCTATAGGGGCTAATTGTAGGTGATAAAAATTCCGGGACAAGAGTCCGAACTAAACGAATACCGATGATGGACTTGTGGACTTCATGACTTGCTCTCGAGCGCTCATAGCGGTCCAATTGCGTCTGTCAGCCTAATGCATCACTGAGGAACAGTGACGTCGATTTTTTGCAGTGGTTTCAGTGGTGGGTCGGGTAGTGGCGGGCTTATGGTTTGCCGTCGGTTGGCCGTCGAGGCTGTAATCGGAGGAGACAGTGACCATTCAGCGTGGATGGTGGAGAGGTCAATGGTGTAGAATCTCACAAATTGAAACATCAGAGGCCAATTTTTGCTGATAGTAATCTGTCTTACTACACTTCTTGGGGGGAAAGATGCATTTTATACAGTATTGACCACGTTCATAGGCCACAAAGCGAGCACTGAAGAACATGGAACTGATCTGGGTCGTTCCGCCCATGGTTTTGTTGCTGTTGGGGTCGGTATTTTCGGGGCGAAACAACCGTTGGTTGGGATTATTAGCCGACTTGAGCGAAGGTCAGATGTGTGTCGGGACGCTCTGTCGTTGGGCTGGCGGACATATATGTCCAGGTAAGGTCTGGCAAGTAGCCCGCTGTAAACCCTCTAAAAGGCCACTAAAGAACGTGCCTGGCAGGCCGAGTTTGGTGCCCGCCGGTACGTACATGTTTCTTGCTGAGTGCTTTGGCCCCGGTTTTATAGCCTCTGAGAGGGCCAAAAAAATTACCTGATGGGCGGGCTCTCGTTGCCGAAGCTCCCTGCAGCGGTGTCCCTCTCTTCCGGGTGCGCGGCCTAAGCAACGACGAGCTTCGCTAAGTCGCATCAAATCTTCTCCCTCAACCTCAACTCAACCTCGTGTCCTCCCGACCCTCTTCTTTCCTCCCACCTCCACCCGTCCATTGTGTCTCTCCACACACAAAACCTCCGCCCATCATGCTTTCCAGTCGCTTAATATCGAAGGTCGCCCGCCCAGCCTTCCAGAAATCCACGTGCGTTTTCTTCTGTGCTCCTCGGCCCGTGAGCACTTGTCGAGCTTCAAGGCTTGCACCCGCCGCCATTGCAAAAATGACTCGTTGACTGACCTATACTGTCTCACTTACAGTCTCCCCGTCGTCGTTGTTTCCCCGACCCTTTCGCGATGGAGCCGCGGATACTCGTCAGCCTCTGGTGCGTTAACTTGGATATGTTGATTTGGGGTGTGTTGAGCTTGGTGCTGACTACAATTGCCAGAGGAGAAGGACCTTGTCATCATCGGCGGTGGTGTTGCTGGCTATGTCGCTGCCATCAAGGCTGGCCAGGAAGGCATGAAGGTTCGTATACGTCGTGATTCCCAGGTTCAATGGCCGAACGGGCTGATTGACTGTTGCGACATAGGTTACATGCATTGAGAAGCGTGGTACTCTCGGTGGTACTTGCCTCAACGTCGGCTGCATTCCCTCAAAATCTCTTCTCAACAACTCCCATCTCTACCACCAAATCCTCCACGACACCAAGAAGCGCGGTATCGAAGTCGGTGATGTGAAGCTCAACCTGGCCAACTTCATGAAGGCCAAGGACGATGCCGTCAGTGGTCTCACCAAGGGCGTTGAGTTTCTCCTCAAGAAGAATGGTGTCGAATACATCAAGGGTGCGGGCTCTTTTGTCGATGAGCATGAGATCAAGGTCGAGCTTAACGACGGTGGCGAGACCAGTGTTCGTGGTAAGAACATTCTTATCGCCACTGGTTCTGAGGCCACCCCATTCCCTGGTCTTGAAATTGATGAGAAGCGCGTTGTTACCAGCACTGGTGCTCTCTCCCTCGAGAAGATTCCCGAGAGCATGACCGTCATTGGTGGCGGTATCATTGGTCTTGAGATGGCCTCCGTTTGGTCTCGCCTCGGCGCCAAGGTCACTGTTGTCGAGTTCCTTGGCCAGATCGGTGGACCCGGCATGGACACCGAGATTTCCAAGGCTACCCAGAAGCTTCTTAAGAGACAGGGCATTGAATTCAAGCTCAACACCAAGGTTGTCGGTGGCGACACCTCTGGCGAGCTTGTCAAGCTTGAAGTTGACGCTGCCAAGGGTGGTAAGCCTGAGAGCGTAAGTGGACAATAATATTATGATATAAGGAGCAATCGAATACTAATAAACGGACAGATCGACTCCGAAGTCGTCCTCGTCGCCATCGGCCGACGCCCCTACACCAGTGGCCTTGGCCTCGAGAACATTGGCATGGAGCTTGACGAGCGTGGCCGTGTTATCATCGATTCCGAGTACCGAACCAAGATCCCCCACATCCGATGTGTTGGTGACGTTACTTTCGGCCCCATGCTTGCTCACAAGGCCGAGGAGGAGGCTGTTGCCGTGGTCGAGTACATCAAGAAGGGCCATGGCCACGTAAACTATGGCGTGATTCCCTCCGTCATGTACACATACCCTGAGGTCGCCTGGGTTGGCCAGAGCGAGCAGGACCTCAAGGCCCAGAAGATTCCCTTCCGGGTCGGTACTTTCCCTTTCAGCGCCAACTCTCGAGCCAAGACCAATCTCGACACCGATGGCTTGGTAAAGATGATTGCCGACCCTGAGACTGACCGTCTCCTCGGTGTTCACATTGTCGGCCCCAATGCCGGCGAGATGATTGCTGAGGGTGCTCTGGCCCTGGAATATGGTGCTTCCACCGAGGACATTGCCCGAACTTGCCACGCTCATCCTACTTTGGCTGAGGCTTTCAAGGAGGCAGCCATGGCTACCCACTCCAAGGCCATCCACTTCTAAGCAGTCAAGGAAGATTGAGCTGCCTGCGTAACTGAGCTTCGGGGCGTGCATGAATCGACGCAAACCCGTTTCTGGCTTACCTCTTGCGGCGGGGAGTAAGGACTCTGGAACCGTGCATACCGTCGCTGGAGGAGGACAAGAGGGGGTTACTGAACAAAGACCTGTGTGAAACAGACACGAGCCCAAGCCGACTCGATCTGGGGGTCATGTAAACTAGTAATATTTTCTTTTTGTCGTAGCATGATGAATGGAAACTCCCCAAAAAAAAATACAATTCACGATTGATTCACAGTTATCTTCACGGGAATGATTTCTGGCTGGGAAGCAGAGCCATTGTCCAATGATGGTTCTCTTTCAGAGATTAGACTGCAAGTATGGCAACTTGAATTTGATTGCGTTACGATGTTTTGTTTGCCTCATACACACAAGTAACCAGCATTGAAACCTGACGATGAAATGGCACATTCATGTGGCAGCGCAATACTATGGGCACGATGCGTTGTAAAGCCGATCATTAACACTGGAGCCAGATATGTAATTGATTCCATCACTATAACAAACATTCAATTTTCAAGAGAAATAAACTGTTCCCCCTTTTAGTTCATTTAGCCTGACTAAGATGGACAAAGAATTATCTGACTGTTTGGATCTCCGGGGTGTGGATTCAACAACGCATGCCACGGCACCCAGACAGGTAAACCATAACGTATCGTTACCTCATCCAAGGTATCGGGGATGAACTCAACTCCTTCCCCTAGATCTCTAGAATTTGGGTTTTTTTTTTAGAGTCCAATGGCGCCCTCCGCAATACCAGGCCTGGGGTCTTCTTTGCCCACTGGGCCGGATAACAGAGCCTCAGACTGGGTGAAGGTAGAGAGCCCTATAATGGGTGGGGTGGTTGGAAGAGTTGCCCCTTTTGACCTACCGGGAGGTGCGAGAAGTTAGTTAGTGGCGCCCTGCTTATGGGGGCCCCCTGTCCATTCTTGCTTTGGTCCCTCTGGGCCAGCGGGTTTGCGGTGCCCCTCTAGCTGCAGCACCACTCATAAGTACCACCGTTGCTGGCGCTGTATGACCATACACTGCACCCACCGTAACGGAAACCCAAAAAAAGATGCGGTGAATTGGTCCAACTCCTTCTCTTGTTTATATCTCAACAACATACGCGCTTGTCTCTGCGCTTCCAATCTGTAGTGGGTATCAAGCAGGTTGCTGTTGTCGCCACGCAGCTAATTGCCATTGGAAATTTCTCCGCCAATTCCCTGTCGACTCACTCGACCGCAAGAATGCCCCAGCCAGCCCCTCGCCGGATCACAGGCTTCCCGCCACAGGATCCCAATGCCTCCAAGCGAACACTGCCGCTCATGACCCGCGACGAGATCGAAGCTCTCATCGCCGAGGGCCGCAGCATCATCATAATTCATGGTCAAGTTGTAAAGGTTGACCCCTGGCTCAAGTATCATCCCGGCGGAGACAAGGCAATATTGCACATGGTGGGGAAGGATGCTTCCGACGAAGTTGATGCGTGCGTCCCCAGTTCCAATATCTCATGATGATAACAACCTACTAACTGGTTAATTGGATTTAGTCTTCACTCTCTTGAAGCCCGAGGCCAAATGTTACACTATAGAATTGGCCGTTTCGAAGGAAGTTGGACCAACTTCATCCCTCCAATCCAAGGCGGCATCTTTCGGACGCGCGCTGAAATTGAAGCCGCCGGCAACGACGCTGATTGTTCCAAGGACGAGTCGAGCTCTGCGAATTCCCGAACTCCTTCCCCAGTATTCGACAAAGACACAGAGGGACTTCGTCAACGTGTCAGCGAGAAGACTAAAGAGAGCACCTGGGCTGCTTCTGTTTCATCTGCCTCATCAGTCGAAGAGATTACAGATGGTATGTCATATTTGGATAGCGTAACCCGCGAATACATCACTCTTGACCTCGAAAAATATCCTTCTCCCGACGAGTCCACACAGGCCAAAATTATCGACAAGTATCATGCCCTACACCAGCGCATTTACAACGAAGGACTGTACAAGTGCAACTATTGGGCTTATGCAGTGGAGGCGTCTCGATACACTTCCCTGTTCCTTCTTATGTGTGTTTGTATTCATTACGAGTGGTATGCCCTTGGCGCCTTCTTCCTGGGGGCCATGTGGCACCAGCTCGTTTTTGCCGCCCATGATGCCGGCCACATGGGTATCACGCATTCTTTTCATGTCGACACTGTTATAGGAATCATAATTGCCGACTTTATTGGTGGCCTATCCTTGGGCTGGTGGAAGCGGAACCACAATGTCCACCATATTGTAACAAATGCGCCCGAGCATGACCCTGATATCGAGCACATGCCATTGTTTGCCGTCTCTCATCGTCTCCTTGGTAGCCTTCGATCTACTTTTTATGAACGAGTCATGGATTACAACGCCGCTGCTAAAGTCCTGCTTCGGATTCAGACTTGGACCTACTATCCGTTACTTGCCTTTGGTCGCTTTAATCTCTATTTCCTCTCTTGGGACTTCCTCATTGCTGGTCGCGGTCCAAAGAAGGGACCTGCAGCATGGCATCGCTGGCTTGAGATAGTTGGGCAATTTTTTTTCTGGACTTGGTTCGGCTATGGTCTTCTCTATAAGACCCTCCCTGACAATTGGACACGCTTTGTTTTTGTCATGGTCAGTCATATTACTTCATCGCCACTCCATGTGCAAATTGTTTTGTCTCACTTTGCTATGAGCACTGTCGACCTTGGCCCTCAAGAGTCGTTTTGCCAAAAGATGCTCCGAACAACGATGGACATTGACTGCCCCGAATGGCTGGACTTTTTCCATGGCGGACTACAGTTCCAGGTCATTCACCACCTGTTCCCCCGTGTCCCGCGACACAACTTGCGAAAGACCCAGAAGCTTGTCCAGGAATTTTGCAACGAAGTCGACATCCCCTATGCTCTCTATGGCTTTGCGAATAGCAACCAGCGGGTCATTGGGCGACTGGCAGAGGTGTCGAGGCAAGCCTCTATTCTGGCCAAGTGCCAGAGGTCTATTGTTGAGACCGGAAACTGGACCGGTATTCACCACTAGGTTGACGTCGCCAGCGCAAGGGACAGGCCTATCTGTATATACCTGGGCTAAATTCGGTGTCTATCTGTCCTTATCTTACTTTTAATTATTCCATAGAGCAAGAATCCAGCAGGTCTTCTGGAGACTTGAACGAGATTAATATGACCATGACTGAACGAGTCCTTCTACTGCATGCCAAATCGACTTTCGCGACGTGATAATTCCTGCATGGGCTCCCTCACCCAGAACGCCGATTTCCCCCGAAGCTCGACAATTATTCCGCCGATATAAAATGTTCCAGGCAGACGCTAGCTTCGGTGTAAGGATGTTTGCCAATGCCGACCTGCGACACGCAAGGGCTTGATGCCGGAGGATCAGCGACCCGCTTGGACGGGAAGCGTGGATCAGATGCCGGTTAGAGGGTCCTATCTTGTTCAGCCCCGGGGAAGCATGGCCCGGAGGACTAGGTAGGGGCTATGGAGAAAAGTTGTTTGTGGGGGTGGGCATGGATGCTGACTCTGAGGCTGAGGGATGAAATGAACGCAAAAGCAAAGTACTTAAGGCGAGGAGGGTGTCGAGGGATGCCCCGACAGCTGTGCTTCGGTTTCATCTGGACTCAAAGACCACTACAATTCCAACATTGCCCTCGGTTTTTTGGGTTTTTTTTTGGACTTGAGGTGAACAACAATTGCACGTCGCAACATGACTACTGGCAAGATGGATGATGTCGCAGCTGCTAGAATCCGCAAAGCAAGAGGAGTCAAGGTAAGATGCAGACGATGAACCTGAAGCCAGGACAGCACAGACTGACGCTGGGTTGAGGATGAGTTCACAAGGCGAGCAGCGATGGCAGCTCGAACGAACCAAGAACTGGAAAACAACGGTGGTATGAAGAGCACGAGGAACAACGGCAACTCTCGGGGAGGGGAAAAGCAGGCCCGTTAGAATGATGAGGCAAATTTCTTTTTTCGGGATGGTGTTTTTAGGAATGACATGCTTCACAGAGTTAAAGAAAAAGAAAAACACAGCTATGGTAATGGTAGTGGTTCAGGCAACTTGACAGGGATCCTTGTATTCCCGTGTAACGCCCAACCGACGTGTAACTTTTAGGTGCATGTCACGGGCAGGAGCTGATAGAGCTAGGATGAAGAACTAACTAGGGAATGGTTGGATGTGAGCGTAATGATGAGGGCTACAAGTGCTTTTTTATGCATGATATATGACAGACCGGAATCTAGGGGAAATGGCTTGCCTTTTTTCCCCTGGAGCTAGAGGTAGATAGGCAGGCAAATTCGAGAAGTTGCATGCATATCTTGCAACGGATGTAACATTACTTGAATCAGATCAAAAATAATGAACACCCCCAGTGCCGCAATGGTGGGAACAAAGACTTAGCTACGCCCCTTGATAGAGGAGAACCCAGCCAATCAAGGCCGTTAAGCCTTGGTATTTGTATTACTGCCCTGGTGCTGCGAGATGGTAGTCAGGTGTAAAACGTGACTATTTTCTGGCCTTCGTAGATGAGAATGATCTGCGAGAGTCACTTCAGATGAAGGCTCGTATTCCCCTAGAGTAAGATTGGTGATTGCCGTTGCATTTTGGAACATGGGCAGAGGAGGCCTATGATACGTCATCGATCAGAGAATTAAATAGAACTAGGCAGGAATGATTCATTCAGTCACCATAAATTTCACTTGGGCTATTATTCGAATCTCCACCCTACCAAGTATGCTATTAAAGTTTGTATCAAGAGCCATGTGCTATTTCGCCTGTTCTGCAAGCGAGCAAATTAAATCTTTTGAACCACACGGGACAATTAATGCGGGATACATTGGTATTTCTGTACGGATAAAGACTATACTGCTCTGCTGCCCCCATCGTGGGTTGACTATGGCCCGTATTGTTGGGCATCATTGGTTTGGACAACGAATGACAATGGCGAAAGAAACGATTCCTCAACTTGTTCCATCCACTGGCTTGGCATCTCGGATCTCGAGAACATTGTGTCCATAGGATATATCCTGCGCCACCTTGATGTTCAAAGTTCAGTAAATCATCCATAGTCCTTGAGGTTTATTAACGGACCGTGTGAGACGGCAGAGGGGGAGCATGTCTATCACATGAGTGCCCCCCCCCCCCCCAAGCAGAGTACATGTGAGTGACGTCTTTGTCCAGCCTGAGATCAAGGCGCCTTCACCAGATTCGTGTTACACGAAGCAGGACAGGGTGAGATGAGAGGAAACCCCCCCAACCCCCCCCCGGATTGGAAGAAATGTGATAGGATAGTTGCAACGTGGGATCAGTGTGAGCGTCGTTACATGCGTTAGCCGCGCTAAGATTCCTTGATTGTTGTTAAACCAAGCGGAGTGGATTAAGTGGGAGGTGGTATCCCGCTTCCCGCTTCCCGCTCCCCGCGTGCCGCATTGACGCCAGCATTAAGTAGGTGGACACTGGCAAACTGTTGGTGAAGAGATGGCTCCCTTGGTCCTACGTTAGGGTCACGGGGGTAGAGCTTGCCAGGAGAAGCCTGTAGCTTTTACTTTTGCATTGGGCGCATGTGGCATCCTGCTGTTAGGTTGTTTTGAAATGGATTGCTGTACAGATGGGTACGCGGGGTGTTTATACAGCTCACCTGTGGCATTCACCAAATCCAAGCGTACGAGAGGTTGGTCGCAGCTTGAATGACATGAACCATTGCAGGCCACGTACCCCACCAGTCCGTATTGCCCAGTAGATTAAACACCACCACCGTAGCACCGTAGTCCCAGGGGCATGAGCACCTGGGGCATAGGTGCCATGACGTCCTTACGTCAGGTTGGCCGGGTCGCCTAGAGCGGGAGCAGCCCGATTGCCCACTAACTTATCCCGCTACCGGTGGCTAAGTCCTGAGGCCCAGAGGTGGGCACGGTTGGCCCAATCCAACCTTGCAACTTACTTACGATTACATCTAACAAAGCGTCCTCGGCTGCTTCACACGGCTCGACGTCTCGTTCTCATCCCCGAATTATCTCATCGCTACCCCGTGCACCCCACTCATCTAATCCGTGCCGCCCGCTGCCTTTGCCCGCCCATAGGCAAGCACTCTTGTCACGGCGCCCGTGTTCCTGCGGCATGTGAGAGCTGTTCGTCATGGACACCAATATCCAGCGGGCTCTCAACGACAAGCTCTACGATAAGCGCAAAGTCGGCGCTCTTGAGTATGTCTTCTTCAAGCTTAGGGGCATCCTTTCCGCATCCTCCTGTGTATTCTCTGCTTTGGACAACCATGCACTCTCCGCCATGTCTCTGGGTTGCCAGGGGCTCTGTCCTCACCGCAACCCAACCCGGCCATTACACATTTGAGCCCCATGACTGACCTCACCCTCTAGACTTGAGCGCGTCATTCGTGAACTTGTCAGCAGCAAAGACTACCAACGCGTCCACGACATTCTTGAACAGCTTTGCAACGAATATGCCTACGCTGTCCACCAACCCCATGCTAGGAATGGTGGCTTAATCGGCCTTGCCGCTGCTGCTATCGCATTAGGCCCTGTATGTAGCCCTCTCTACTTTGCAGTTTGCAGTCCTCAGTTTCCAACTGCTCCATCTCATTCTTAAATTTTTTTTTTTCAACGGGTGCCTTGTTGATATGGCACTGATTTCTTTTTATAGGAGTTGCCTCGCTATCTCGCAAAAATTGTCCCACCTGTTTTAGCCTGCTTCACGGATCAAGATGCTAGGGTGAGGTACTACGCCTGCGAGGCCATGTACAACATCGCCAAGGTCGCCAAGGGCGAGATCCTCGTTTATTTTAATAGCATTTTCGACCAACTTTGCAAGGTAGTTTATTTCTCGGCCACCGATAATGGTCATCATATGGTAGTAATCACGAAATGCTAACACTCCTTAGCTTGGCGCTGATTCAGAACTGTCCGTAAAAAATGGTGCAGAGCTCTTGGACCGTCTTGTCAAAGACATCGTATCTGAATCTGCTGCATCTTATGTATCTATACTTGAGGCTCCACCAGAGTTTGATGGCGATGATAAAACCTCGATGGATGACCATACTCACTTGCCAACAGCCTTTTCCCTCCCTCGGTTCATTCCCCTCCTCAAAGAACGCATTTGGGTCATCAACCCCTTTACACGACAGTTTCTTGTCGGTTGGATTACTCTACTTGACTCTATTCCTGACCTGGAACTGGTCACTTACCTGCCCGATTTCCTTGGTGGGCTTTTGAAATTTCTTTCAGATCAGAACCCTGATGTGCGAGCTGCCACGCAGAATTGTTTGGATAAGTTCCTCAATGAAATTAAGCGCATTTCTCGCATCAAGAAGGGAATCCTGGAGAGTCGCAGGTCCAAGGAAGGCACTAAACGAAAGCGACAAGATTCAATGGATAGTGACTCGCTAAACCCACAACTTGAAGAAGGCGACGAGCTTGATTCCGAGGCAGCCAATGACGATGGAGATGAGACCAGCGAGGAGGACTGGATACCCGGTCAAGATGTCGAGATAAATTACAAGAAAATTCTGGATATTCTGACTGCTACCTTGGACTCACATCTAGGTTCGTATCCATCATTGCAGCATATGCCGCCTTTTTTTACTGACGTGAAATAGAGGAAGATTGCTTGCTAGAATCCCTGCGGTGGATTGTCGAGTTTCTTGACATCTGTCCGGAAGAGGTCTTGCCCTTTACTCCAAAGATTCTCGCACATATGCTTCCAGCCATGGCAAGTACCAAAGAGACCATCCACCAAGCCGCGACTCGCGTCAATACTTGTTTGATGGACTACGTAGTGTCCCTTTCCGATGATTCCGAACTCAGCCACACCCCGGCCGGTCCATCCCACAATTCAACTTCTCGGCTCCCTATTCGAGAGGATAGGCATGAGGGTTCTGGCAGCAATAGAGCCTCGCTTTCAAGTTCGAGAGACCTTGATATTAGAAGTCCCACCCCCGGGCAAAATCGGTCAATCTCTACACCAACAAACATTCCTACTACCCAAACTCAAGCCGATTTGGACTACGCCGCTGCTGTTAACTCGCTTACCCTTCTATTTCTCAACGACCACGAAGCAACTCGTGTTGCAGCCTTGACTTGGCTCATCATGCTACATAGGAAAGCACCAAGAAAAGTGCTCGCATTCAACGACGGCACATTCCCGGCCTTGCTTAAAACTCTGTCCGATCCATCTGATGCTGTTGTAACCAAGGATCTGCAGCTTCTTTCACAGATATCTCGAAACTCTGAGGATGACTATTTTGCCAATTTCATGGTTAATCTCCTGCAGCTTTTTTCAACAGACCGCAAACTGCTTGAAACACGAGGGAATCTCATTATCAGACAGCTATGCATCAGCCTCAGCCCTGAGAGAATATATAGGACTCTGGCAGACTGTATCGAAAAAGAGGAGGATGTTGAGTTTGCCAGCATCATGGTCCAAAATCTCAATAACAATCTTATCACAGCGCCACAGCTTGCTGACGTTCGAAAAAGATTGCGAACCCTAGAAACAAAGGCGAGAAAAGCAAAGTATAACTTGACAGAAAAAACCCAGCTAACCACGTTTTTAGGATGGACAAACACTGTTCGTTGCCTTGTTCAGATCATGGTGTTATAATGCCGTCGCCACCTTCTCGCTCTGTCTACTTGCTCAAGCTTACGAGCAAGCGTATAATCTGCTACAGATTTTGTTGGTTTTTCTTTGATACTGTCACATGCCTCAGTCGTTTACAATAACTGACATATTTCAGCGGCGAGTTGGAGATGACTGTCAACATGCTGATCCAAGTCGATAAACTTGTGCAACTGATCGAGTCACCCGTTTTCACCTGTGAGTTGAAACCAAACAATACGTTTTATACATGTTATTGATTAACGTTGACTAGATCTACGCCTCCAATTATTGGAACCTGAGAAGTACCCGTACCTGTACAAGTGCATGTATGGAATATTGATGTTGTTACCGCAGTCGTCTGCATTTGCTGCATTGAAGAATCGACTTAACAGCGTTAGCTCCATTGGTTATCTACACGCAGCACCTAGAATGTATGTTGGCACTGATGACATGGTTTACTATTCCCCATGCTGTTACCTGTTTTGCCCTATATTTGTTGCGCCCTAATCACTAACAATGGCATAGTGCTACATCATCTACAAGTAATTCGAACTACGACAGACCGAACCGACTAAAGGGTCGAGAAGATGGCAATATCCGATGGGTGGAGCTTCTGGACAAATTCCGCAGTGTTCAAGAGCGTGCTCGTCGAGCACAGAGACAAAACATAGATGGAAATGACGTACCCTCGATTGGGGTGAGCGAGCTTCGTATTGGGGATGGGCCAATGGACTTGAAGGGCAAAGACAGAGCCCCTGCGCCGGTGCCACAAAAGGAACCTGCACCAGCACCGCCAGTACCAGCTAAAAGAACTGGTCTTGGAAGGCAATTCGGAAGACTAGGTGGCGCAGTGGCAGGCAAAAGTCGGCGGACTTAATAAGGGCCTAGCTGATTATAGGGATACTCGTCTTGGTTCGGGTTTGTCTCTTATTTGATCAAGACGGCGAACATGCCACCCGCTTGGTGTTTGGGCTTTTTTTCTTCTCCTTCTCGTATTTTATCCAGGCATAATTGGGATAATCGTCACCTGCGGCGCTTGACGGGACTCTCACGTTCCACTAGACCTTCAAAGACGGCATCTCGGTGAGAAGTGATGTTGCGTAGTTGACCTCGGAGAGCCTCGAGCTCAGTTCGAGCCATATCAGGGTTACTAGGCAGCCCATGAAAGGAGGCCAGCTGATGGTCAAGCTCTTTCTTTTGCATAAGAATAGCCAAGTACTCTTGTTCGTCTCGAGCGATGCTGGCAGTGGTGGGATGGGAGGTTGTAGTAGAGGTTGTTAATGAAGTAGCTCGGTCTTGAAGGTCGGGTAATTTGGCAGACATAGTCTTGACTTTGCGTTGCAGATCCAGGTTTTGTTTAGCCAGATGAGCTGGAGGCCTGTAGTCGTCGCTCTGCACCTGGCGAAGCAGGTTATTCATCCGGAATGTTTCCTCTTCGATATGACGGTGAAGGATGTCAATACGGGCATTCATTTGCTCTGTTTCTTGAATGCTTGTTTGAAGGTTGACCATACGTCGCCCAAGGGTCTCGGGTTCTGGATAGGCGATGCCGAGCTGCAGGGACATGTTTGCCATGGCGTCGAGAGCGGTGTGGCCTTCAGTGGGCAAGTTGTGCTGAACTGCGTCTAGTAGACCTTCTCTGAGCGGGCGACGCTGCTCCGTCCTGGCGGATAGGGGAGTTCCCGAGAGCTCCTTGAGTGCAGCGGCCTCGGATTGTGCGATCAAGTTGCGTTCTTCATCAGCGGCTTCGTTGAGGGAGGCGAGGGCGAGGAGGGTCTTTAAGGTATCCTGGTTGCGTTCGAAGGCGGGGACGGGGCGAGGGTGAAACTTGGTTGCAAGCCAGGAGTCTATATATGACCAGTCGCGGGCAGTGGATGCAGCGATACGGGCGACGGAGGGCGAGAAGATGGCAGAATCTTGAGAGAGGTGACGAGCGTGGTGGTGGTGGTGGTGAGACATCTTTGGCGCGAAGACCCCGCGGTTTTTGGCGGGAGCTGGATGTCGAGAAGACCCTGCGCGATGTGTGTGTGGGGGGAAGACTCTGCCTATTACTTTAAATGGTGCAATCGATGGTATAAGCGATTTCTATTCTGGGCTTGAGAGATGTGGTGTGTTGGTATGTTGTTGTTGTTGTTGTTGTTGTTGTCGATGAACGAATTGTCTCGACAAGGAGATAGGTCGTTGCTATGAAAATGCATGCTAGATTCGGCCTGTGCTTTTACCATTGTGCCTAGCGGCCTGTCAATCCTGGCCCCCGTTGTATGTGCGGTACGGTACGGCGATGTCTGAGCGCCTGGGCGAGTAATGGCAGGCAAATCCAATCCCCCGGATGGCCTAGTAGCTGTATGGCGCCCGCCGCTAGCAATGTACCTGCACGACGGTGGCTGTGCATGTACCTTTGCGTGGTAGGGTTCGGGAGGCGCAAATAGTGAGGTACTCAGAGCCAATGCGGTTTTTAGCGTATTTCTCAAGTGCTCAACTAACAGAATCGGCTGGAAAAAGGACAGCGTGGGCAGTCAAGGGAACCTGCGTCTTGTCACAGGTTCTGTCCCTAGTGGGCCAGGCCCATTTGTGAATCGTAGCCTTTTCCGGTCTTGGACCTCAGGCTGGTTGACGGCTGTGTTGTCCTTTAAATGATAATTGTGTCCTTTGTGGGATACGTCGTCCCGTACACTCTCGTCTTCCTCATCCTCGTCCTCGTCGTCATAGGTACCGTCATTGGCCTTGCGTCTATCCTTTCTTTGCAGCCGCCATTGAACCGGATTTGCCTTCGAAGATTTCATTTCCCTCTTGATGGTCCTGCACCTACATGCCATACCTGACTTTATCTCAACGATCGTCTCTACACACCGGACTGCGCATACCTTACACCACTTGCCATGCATCTTAGCCTCTCGACATTGGCCCTGGCTGCCACGACCC
Source organism: Calonectria henricotiae (assembly GCA_020623695.1). Lineage (NCBI taxonomy): Eukaryota > Fungi > Ascomycota > Sordariomycetes > Hypocreales > Nectriaceae > Calonectria > Calonectria henricotiae. The sequence continues at coordinate 7,069 of JAHVYB010000032.1, read as the reverse complement.
TCCTAGCGTCAGCCCACGCTCTCCAGCTCCAAGACATTCCAGCTGATGTCCCTGTCTCGTCGCTTCTGTCCTCAGCGCAGTCGCATCTTTCCCGCGGCGAGACCAGCGAAGCCCTTGTTTACTACGATGCCGCCCTCGCTCGCGATCCCTCCAACTACCTGACGCTCTTCAAGCGCGCGACAACGTACCTCTCCCTCGGGCGAACCACACAGGCCACTGACGACTTCAACAAGGTCCTGAGCATCAAGCCCAACTTCGAGGGCGCCCATCTCCAGCTCGCCAAGATCAAGGCTCGTTCCGGTGATTGGGAAGGTGCCAGGGCCCAATATCAGACAGGAAGCCGTGGCCCCGACTCGCCACAAGTCAAGGAACTGGAGGAGGCCAGACTCGCTGCCAACCTCGCCGCCATTGCCGAGAAGAGCGAGAAGTGGGATGAGTGTGTGACACAGGCTGGAACCGCCATTTTGGTTGCCACGAGGTCGGCCGACCTCCGGGAGCTTCGATCGAGATGTCGCTTCAAGCGCGGTGAGATCGAGGAGGGTATGAGCGATCTCCAGCATGTTTTGCATCTTCGGCCCGGCAACACCATCCCCCATGTCGTCATCTCTGCTACTACATTCTACGGCCTGGGAGACATGGACAACGGCCTGGCTCAAGTGCGCAAGTGCCTGCACTCCGACCCCGATTCCAAAGTTTGCAAGAAGCTGCACAAGCAGGAAAAGGCTATCCAGAAGGCGTACAACAAGGTCTTAGGCCAATTGAAGCGAGGCCAGACTACAACAGCTGGGCGATCTCTGATAGGCACCGATAGTGAGCCAGGACTGTACCCGGTGATGCGAGAGCAGGTCGAGGAGCTCATGCAGAAAGGAACTATCCCGACAAACGCCAGGATTAGACTATTGGAGGAGGTGATCGAACTAACCTGCCAGGCGTACTCTGAGGTAAGCTTGCCTCTTCCAATATGTCGCTTCTGCATGCTAACAGTTGCACTTAGTCCAATCACAAAGATGCACCCAAACACTGCGAACACGCCCTCAATATTGACCCCAACTCTTTCTGGGGCCTGCTTTATCAGGGCAAACGGCAACTCAAGGACGAGCTATTTGAGGCTTCTATTCAAACTCTCCAGAAGGCTGCTGAGGCTCGGTCAGATCTCAAGGACAAGGTCCACCCCATCCTCCAAAAGGCACAGGTTGCTCTCAAGCGCAGCAAGACAAAGGACTACTACAAGGTTCTGGACGTGCCCAACGACGCCGACGAGCGCCAGATCAAATCAGCATACCGCAAAGCTTCCAAGCAGTACCACCCTGACAAGGCCGCTAAGCAGGATTTCACCAAGGAGGAGGCCGAGAAGAAAATGGCGGCTATTAACGAGGCCTACGAGGTCCTTAGCAACCCAGAGCTCCGTGCACGTTTCGACCGCGGCGACGACCCCAACTCCCAGGAGCCGCGCGGGAATCCCTTCCAGGGCAACCCCTTTGGCGGCGCTGGCGGACACCCGTTCATGTTCCAGCAGGGTGGCCACGGCGGGGGTGGCCAATTCAAGTTTCAGTTCGGAGGACAGCAGTTTGGGTTTTAAGCAATCGTATTTATTCCGCGCGGGGGCGGATACTGAATTGAAAGGGGCAATCAAGTGCGTTATGGTAAAAGGGCGCCAGTGCAGGCCTGGTCGGTGTTTTGGTGTTGGCTCGTCGTTATCTTCATTAGTTCATATACACCTATCTCTGGGAATTAACCCAACTTGTCTTATCACCCTCATTTTTATGAAAGTTCTTTTCCTCTATGGTGTCGCAGAACAGCGTACCTAATAATACGGCTCAAGTAAAATAATGTGATCGCTGCATATGCCATGCTAGCCTATCGCTTGTGCCCTTGATCATAAGCAGGGCTGAAAGGTTATATCAGCGGTTTGCCAATAATGGTGACGTTACTATGGGAATTGAGCCGAGCTGATATGCCAAGAAGTTATAAATCACATGGCCGCGACCAAAAGCAATGGCTGACAGGAAATCCAAAAACACGCGCCCACCAAGACACAGTCCTTTATGCCCGGGGCGCGCTGATGTATTGACACAATATTGCCGACTCAAACATATCATCACAGCAAACTCATTCCCCCATCTAAGCATAATTCGCCCGAAGCCAAATAGTAAGATTTGGAGATTTTATGTACACATCCGTCGCATATCTGGTCCGAAGCCTGTTATCGCTGTTCAAACATGTGTCTGACGTTGGTCTTGGTTCCATTCGTAGCAGTCCAAGCGCCTGGTAAAGGTCGAATAGAAGAAAGCATTTGGTAGTATCGAGGGGTGTTATCGTTGTCGTAGTTGTCGTAGTCACCGTTACCATCGATGCTGGTGTTGACTTATTGCTGTTGGTTTTCTAATGGTGCATTGGAGCCACGGGCTCCGGTCGACTACCCCAAATTTTGCCCTTTTGAGGATCGTCCCCCGGTAGCATTTATTTTATATGCGATGCTAAAGAGTTTCACGAAGTATCATTTCGCTTGATGAAGTAGGCCCTGTAAAAGAAGAAACATCAGCAACCATAATGGTCCATGGTGAGTCTAATAACTTACTTGGAGAATTCGTAGGCAGACCAACAAATCGCAGTGCTAGGCATGGTGGTAACTATTCGAGGACGAACGCCCTTGAAGAAACCAAGGAATCCGGCTTTCTGATAGAGTAGACGGCATCCACCAACAAAGCTGTTCACCCTCCTCACTTCAGGATCGGTCGAGGTGCCTCGGGTCTGCAGCATGGTCTTAATCACATCCATTGGCGTAGTAAGACCGGCGGCAAAACCGCCTGCAACAGCGCCTGCCAGACAATGGGTGAGAGGGTCGTATGACTTTTCGGGGTTCATGGCGGTAGAGATTGACTCGTAGGCGAGAAATTGGAGGGCGGTAAAGGGGACTGTCATGGACAGAGTCGTCGGGTACGAAATGTAAAAGGCGCCCCATCCTTCGGTCTTGTAGACATACTTGGCGCAGTCGATCATGGATCTATACATTTTGCTGGAGTTTTGGATTTGCATGCGCTGCTTGATGACTATGGACGTGGAGTATAAGTAACTGGTAAATACCACAATTGCATGGGGGAGTTCAGTCTGGAACAACATACCATCAAAGGGATTCATGAAAGCATCGCTGGCAATGGTTGCAGCGGCACCACTGGTCGCTGCGGGATTTCTACATTAGACTGTGTAGGAGTTTGGGTGGACTTGGAAGAAGCTCACCGGCAGCAAGAGGGTGGTGAACACCAGCTTGGTTTCCGCCCATGGCGTGCTTAACGGCCTCGTATGTTGCAAAGTAAACGGCGTGGGCGGGACCTGGGGGCGCTATTAGTTATGCCACGCTAGAAAGCAAAAGCAGCCTTACCAGCACCGACGATGACACTGGACATGCCACGCCATAAGCTGAAGACACCTTCCGTCTTGGCGATCTGGAGAGTGTTGCGCAAGACGCCCGAGTAGGCTGGGGTAGTGCTGGGATTGAGAATTTGCATTCGTGTCTGTATAATAAAAGTCAGTATCTTTGTCAGAAAAGCAGGCCAGCATATCGAACCTTGATCGCATCGATGGGATACATGACAGTGTGTTCCTGTATTAAAAAAAAACCATTTAGTCTCGGGCGGATGGTATATAGAAAAACGGGGGTGGCATACAGCTATGCCAGCGAAAGCACCTGCTGCCATGTTTTGCAGCAGGGAAAAGTTGGGCGGGAGGGATTCATAGCTACGAGGTGATTCAAGTCAGTGACGTTGTTCTCGAGATCGATGGCGTTGCTTATGCTCGGGAGCATTGAGCAGGGCAGAAGGAGCTCACTCGTAGTCGTCGACCGGCTCTGCACTTGGCTGGGCCATGGCGGCCACAGCTTCCGATGCTCCGCCGAAAGGTTTGGATTGGAGGGTAGCCAGGTTGACAGCTGGGCGATGGCCGGGCGATTGCCGTTATAGATGGGGAAAACAGTAACGTGTGCGCGGAAATGGACAGGCGAGCACCGAGAAGAGTGCGTCGAGGCTAACGAGGGAAACGGCGAAGGTGAGATAAGACACAGAGTATGCAATTGACAGTGCTCAATTCAACCGGGGTTGCTTGGTGGCTGGAGAAGAGATGTGGGCGCGAGTGCGGCGGCGAGGGAGGAGGGCGAGCATTCAATTGAGTGGAGAGGTCGAGAACGAGCTAAGAGGGTTCTCAAATACCTGTCTCCGGTCTGGAGAGTGCTATGAGGATGAGCAGCAACAGAAGAATAAAAGCCGAGCAAGCGGGCAGAAGCAGGGCAGGCGATGGAGCAAGCGATGAGGCGGAAAGTGAGTAGCTGTTATCTAGAAAAATTTCCTGGGGGTGGGCGTGGCTTGTGCTGCTCCGTTTACGGCCTCGGAGTCCGGGCAACTTGGCGGCGGGCGGGCGGGCGATGATGCAGCAGCAACCGCAACCGCTATGGGTCTGTCCCCAGGGCCTCCGTATATCGAGGCCTTTGGTACATGATTACCCATGCACCCACTAAACTTCTCAACGTATCACCGCCTAACGGAGCACCTGCTCGGTGCGGGGAGGAGCAACAGCTCGGCGGCGACAGCCCGCTAGCGCCGAGGTCCCTTTGTCCCACTCCTTTTTTTTTTCTTTTTCCCGCCAAGTTGGCGAGCGAAGAAGCAATTCGCCGTGAAACCTTCGCGGCCATTTCTTTAATTTGTGAAAGTTTAAATCCGAGACTGCACGCCTCAATTCAATGCGGATGGTGTGTGTCTATGTCTGGTTTCTCATCAACAAGACGAAATCTGAAATTATATGCTGTGTGCCACGAATTTTAACACGCCGGGTCTCAGTGAATTCATTCCCTTGTCTGTGCCAAAGTCGAGCAGAATCCTAGCTCCAAGGAGGTGTCCGGTTTTGTCAACCCTCGTGTTCCGGGCACGACAATTTTTCTGGGACCCGATCACTCCTGTCACCCAAACCAGGCTCGGCCTCTCTGGTCCATGCTGCGATGCAATTCTTCGATGCACGACTTTTGTGAGATACTAGGCGTTGTACGCTAGTGCCTTGAGCCCCAGGTATTGGACCCATTCGACATTTGTACGTAATCCCTCATTTTACTATGCCAACTTCCGCCAGCCCCAAATCGCCTGCTGAAGTTCAGGGTCTGGGAGACCAGATGCCACTGGAAATTATCCACGCATAATTAGTACCAACAACGATTACAAAGATGACAATGAAAGTGATATGTGCAACGTTATACGCTCCGTCAAAGGGAGAATCCAGAACCCCCATGTTTGTCAATGTAACAGCCATGTGGGTGCCCATCTCGCGTACGTTTGTGGGGTTCGTGGATCTAGCCAGCGAAACATCAGTGAGCTCTGTGCAAAGGCTCATTAAATACTCCGTAGTATGGCTGTCATTGCAGCTGTAATCCATACCGCGCACTCGTCTTGGCTATGTCTGAGCCTTAAGGCGACAAAAAAGGCTGCCTCCAGCTGAGCATACATCTTTGCTTTTTTTCCTCTTCCCAGCAAAGCTAAAGCTAAGTACTGCATCCTACTACTAAGCCCCTGTATACACTACTATATATAATAGTTATCAAGGTATAAAAGTGATTTGTGTCCCCCTGAGGAGAGGGACGGCTTAACAAGGTAGCAATACCAAGGAGTATATTAAACCTTTAGACTTTTAAATCCTATAGTATAATTGCCCTTATGCTTATAATTATCTTAGAAGCCTAAAGATAATATAAGATAAAAATTATAAAGTTTTCTTTAATAGAAATAAAATATAATAAAAAGATAATTAATAGTTAAAATTAGTATATTTTAATATATTTATAAATATACTTATAAATATATTTATAAATAATATTAATTAAAATATTATTTTAATATTATTTTATTTATAAAAGTAATATTTCTTTTAAATTTAATTTTATATATAAATATATATATTAAGAGATCTAGGCTATTAATATTTAATTTAAAAGGTTTAATAATAAATTTATTAATAAAATAAAAAATAAATTATATTTAAGTAATAATCTAATTATTAGAATTAAAATTAAGCTTATTTTATAGGAGTTTAAATTACTTTAAAAAAAGAATCTTAATTATAATAATATTAATTTTATTAAATAATAATAAAGATTAATAAAGTTAATATTAAAGTATTTTAATATATAATTTAGAACTAGCTTAAGTTCTTATAAAAAGAGGTTTTTAAAGGATTTAGAAATATATAATATTTAGCTTAATAATATAAAATAATATATAATAAAATTGAGATTTTAAAATCTATAAATTACTATAGGATTATAATATAATAAAAATATAATAAGGATATATAATAGTTATCTTCTTATTATATTTGTATTTAGTTAAAATATAAGTAGGAGGCTTAACTAGGTAATTCTAGGATTAAATATAATTAGTATTTAAATAACTATAGTATTAGTCTCTTTTTACCCTAATTAATAGAATAATTAACTTTATATATTTTATAATCTTAATATCCTTTTAATATTAAATATAATAAATTTTATTAGATTTATTTTAATATTTAAAATAGCCTTTTTATTATACTAAGATTAATATATTTTAGCTTATTTTTATTATAAATAGTAGTATTATAACCCTATTAGCTATAGAACTAACTATTTTAGGTAGTAAGCTATTAGGTTATATAACCTAGGGAAAATACTAATATAACTTATAATAGCTAAATTAGATAGAGAATTAAGTATTATAAAATATACTAATCTAACCCTTTATAATAGTATTAATATAATATTACTTATTTATTTCCTTTAAAATCTAATATTAATTAGTAAAGCTTTTTATAGATTAATAAGGCCTTAAAGAAGAAATATTAAATATAGGTATAAAAGATATATTAAAAAGAGATATTTAAATATAATTATAAAGGTAAGCTCGGTGGTATGGTGCAGTGGTTAGCACGCTGTGTTTTTCACAGAGACCGGGGTTCGATTCCCCGCACCAGCCCCCGGCCCAGGGAAATAGGTAAAAAAGGGTTATTGTAATTAGTCATTTTTCCCCACTGGGGTTTTTATAGGCGATAATTGTAACTA